>WNWK01001429.1:0-282889 GCA_009830355.1 Cherax destructor
GGTGAGATACCCTGACACCCCTGAACCTCCCCCATCTACTACCGAGTCCCCCACACCCACAGACGTTTTTAAAAACGCCGCCAGACAACCACATAGAAACTGCCTGAACGATGAAGCATCAAAAACCAAACCACCCGCCTATCCCCTGACACCCCGTAAAAAAAAACCATTAGATACAGCCACACACACTCTGAATCCCCCCAGCTACCCTGACCAGCCCTCTCACTCGACTACCGCACCCTCCCCTTTCCCTAATAAAATCGCGACAGTAAGATTCCAATATCCCACAGGAAAAGCCTTACACCATCTCCCTTCGTAAACCACCTGATTACGACGCCGAGTCCTGTAAAACCCTGCCGTTGAAGCTCTAATGCGGACGTCACCCGGGGCCTCTCTCATGCCCCACGAAATATGTATGAATTCTACCACCAAATACACTACCGCCAGTCGTACATCCTCAGGACAAACCCCCACATCTATACTTAAAGCTCTTAGGGTCGACAAACCCCCCGCCCCTACAATTTTCAATACTCCACTAAACCATTCCCTAACCCCACCCAGCTCCTCGCAAAAATAAACTACATGATACGCGGTCTCGAGACCACCACATTTCAGACAGAACCCCTCCCTTATTATTCCCATCTGGCATAATTGTGCCCGAGATGCCAAAATTCCCAATAAAAACCTATACCCTGTTTCTCGAACCCTTGGCAGTACCCTCAGCCTCTTCAACCAGTACCACACCAACTTCCAATTATACATTGGATAAATACCTTTCCCCTGCACTACCCCCCTCTCCTTCCCCACTCTATCCAACCTACTCACCTTCACTCTCCCAGGCTCCCTAACTACTAAAAGATACCTCAATAGATCCTCACACTGTAACAAATCCCTACCCTTCCACCACCTACGTACCTCTCTCATGACCTTACCAACCCTCCTGCCTCCTATCTCCCCTCCCACCAAAAATTCCTGCTTAACAAATAAACTTTGAAGCCTACTCCTCAATATAAACAACCCCAAACCCCCCACCCCCACCCCAGCCGTCACAACCTCACGAGCCAACCAGTGCCTCCCATAACTCCAAATATATCTATAAACCCTTGCAAGCAAGCGCCCTATATCACACTCCCGGAGAGGATATACAGCCGGCACAAACCAAAGTATACTATAAATTAAAACATTAACCACTACTGCACGCTGCAACAATGTGACCACACCCGGACTAAAACCACCTAACCGTCCAAGCGCTTTACTCACCACTTACTCCGAATTTAATCCCCTCGCCAAATCACTACAATGACGGAAGATAACACCGCAAATTTTAATACTATTAACACACATCCACCCTCCCCTCCTCCCCAACGGCCCTCCCACCCATGAACCTACCTCCAATAACTTCGATTTCGCCCTGTTGATGCACATGCCAGTAGCCCCACCAAAAACCCCAATAATCCTATAAACATTATCTAACCCCTCACCACTCCCTATCAATATGGTCGTGTCATCTACATATCCTACTATGCCTGTCTCACAACCCCCACACCTGTCCCCGTCCCATATCCCTTCTCTAACTAATCTATAAAAGGGGTCCTGCAGACACCCAAAAAGAATCTGCGACAGGGGGCACCCCTGCCGCAAACCCCTCTCTAAACTCACCTGAACCCCTAACTTCCCATTAACTTGTATCCTTGCTAAAGCCCCATCATATAAGGATCTAACCCACCCCACAACTTCCTCCCCAAACCAATGCTTCGATAAAATGTCAACCAACATTTCCCTATCCACACTATCATACGCGGTTGCCCAGTCTAATCCTAGGACTCCGCCCCCTTCCTTATGTTCCACTAAATTCCTAATTCTACTATGCCCCGTCCTAATGCTACGTCCAGGTATCCCATACTGGCCAACCTCCAATACCTTTTCCAACACCCGTTTCATGCGATTTGCCAGTATTTTTGCATAGATCTTATAGTCTGAGCACAACAGTGTTATAGCCCTATACCCCTGCAACCTATCACTATTCTTACCCTTCGGCACCAAAACCACTACCCCGGTTCTCTGCACTTCCTCCATTTTGCCCCTATCCTTCCTCTGATTAAACACCTTCACTAAAACATCCTTCAATACGTCCCAATGAGCTACATAAAGTCCCCAGGCAATCCATCCACCCCAGGTGCCTTCCCCATCCTCAACCCCTGCACTGCCTGCCATACCTCATCTACCGTAATCCTCCCACCTAACACCTTCCTATCCTCCTCTCCCAGTCTCCCCTGAATTCTCTCCAAAACAATCCTCCTACTAACCTTATTCCTCTCCCTACCCTCAAATTTACGCTGAAACCATAACCTTGCATAACCACACATCCCCTCTGTCGTGCGTAACACCTGACCCTGATGATACCCACCCATCTCCTCCTCCATCGTCAATGCCGCCAGCGTCATGCCCGTTCTATGTTTCCGAAACCTCTGTAATACCGTGCCTGAGGGCCTATCCCCCCATAACACCTCCTCTAATTGACTACATACCCTTATTGCCCTAAAACCATCATTCTGTATATCCCGTAATCTCCCCTTAAGGTATGCTATTTCCTGCTGATGGCACCCACCCCTCCCCCCTCTCTGTAACAAATTTCCAAGAAAATCTCAAAGACATTAGGCATAATATCAAAGATACGCTACTATGTGCCTCAATCAGCTCTCCTTGCACTATATCACTCACTCATCAACCCTTATCTCACCTATGGAATCTGTGCATGGGGATCAACAACAGTAAATCACCTTAGACCACTTATAACCCAGCAAAACGCTGCAGTCAGAATGATAACAAATTCTCACTCTAGACAGCATACTCCACCAATATTCAAAAGCCTAAAACTACTCACCACTAAGAACATTCACACGTATTCTTGTGCCTACTACATATATAGAACTCTACACTCTAATATAAACCCTCCGCTCAAAATTCTCCTCACCAACTTTAATAGGACCCATGACCACAACACAAGACACAGATCACTTTTTAATATACCCCGAGTCCATATCAACCTATGTAAAAATTCTATGCACATAAAGGGCCCCAGAATCTGGAATTCATTACCAGTAAATACTAAGATAACCTTGTCTGAAAATCATTTTAAGACTCTTCTCAAAAACCACCTACTCACCCTTAACTAAATACTCATACTCAAAAATACTCACTGTTATTTTCCTATAAGATAATTTCCATTTTTACTATTATGTTCTATTATATTACTTTAAAAAATGCTCAATGTTATTTTCCTATAAGATAATTTCAATTTTTACCATTATATTACTATTATATTACCACCTACTCACCCTAAACTAAATACGCGTTCTGTAAATTACTTTTAAAAATGCTAAATGTTATTTTCCTAAGATAATTTCAATTTTTACTATTAACTACCATCCTACTAAACACTTGTTACAATGTAGTATCACCATATTGTAATTTGTCCAATGTAATATCATCATATTGTAATCTGAACAATATTTAAACAAGTTAAACTCAATCAATTTCTCCAATATTATGTACATAGTCTATAAGCCATTAGATTAAGCTGCCCCTAATGCCATGGCATGTCAGTGGCTCTCCTTGCACTTCTATGTAAACTTCTATGTAAAATTGCGAAGAAATAAAATTTGTAATTATAAAAAATAGATATACATAACATTTTGCACCTGCGACACACAATATACGTGGCACTGTACACGCAGTGTGCTGTACGCAAGTGACACTATATACGTGGCACTATACATATGTTGCACTTCACTCGTGCTAATGTACAGAAGAGAAATTGTACACACGTGACGCTCTATACACGGCACTCTACATACGCGGCACTGTATACTCATGACATAACACATTATTCTACACCCCTGTGACACTGTACACACGTGAAACTCAATACATGTAAAGATCTACTCAAACGACATTGTGCATATATGTCAGTGTGTAAACACGTGACATTGTACACACATAGCACTGAATACATGGAAATGTACTCACATCACTGTACACACATTACACTGTACACGGTATTTGTATTACCTGGAGTTTACCTGGAGAGAATTCCAGGGGTCAACGCCCCCGCGGCCCGGTCTGTGACCAGGCCTCATGTTGGACAAGAGCCTGATCAACCAGGCTGTTACTGCTGGCCGCACGCAGTCCAACATACGAACCACAGCCTGGCTGGTCAGGTACCGACTTTAGGTGCCTGTCCAGTGCCTGCTTGAAGACAGCCAGGGGTTTGTTGGTAATCCCCCTGATGTATGCTGGGAGGCAGTTGAACAATCTTGGGCCCCTGACACTTATTGTGTTGTCCCTGAACGTGCTAGTGGCACCCCTGCTCTTCATTGGCGGGATGTTACATCGCCTGCCGAGTCTTTTGCTTTCGTAGGGAGTGATTTTTGTGTGCAAGTTTGGTACTAAGCCCTCGAGAATTTTCCATGTGTATATAATAATATATCTCTCCCGCCTGCGTTCTGGAGAGTACAGGTTTAGGAACTTCAAGCGTTCCCAGCAATTGAGGTGGTTTATCGCAGTTATGCGTGCCGTGAAGGTTCTCTGCACATTTTCAAGGTCAGCAATTCACCCGCCTTGAAAGGTGCAGTTAGTGTGCAGCAATATTCCAGCCTAGACAGAACAAGCGATCTGTAAAGTGCCAACATGGGCTTGGCATCCCTGGTTTTGAAGGTTCTCATTATCCATCCTGTCATTTTTCTAGCAGATGCAATTGCTACGGTGTTATGGTCCTTGAAGGTGAGATCCTCTGACATGATCACTCCCAGGTCTTTGACATTAGTTTTTCACTCTGTTGTGTGGTTTGAATTAGTTTTGTACTCCGATGAGATTTTAATTTCTTCACTTTTTCCGTATCTGAGTAATTGAAATTTCTCATCATTGAACTTCATATTGTTTTCTGCAGCCCATTTAAAGATTTGGTTTATGTCTGCTTGGAGTCTTGCAGTGTCTTCAACGGTGGACACTGTCATACAGATTCGGGTGTCATCTGCAAAGGAAGACACAACACTGTGGCTTATATCCCTGTCAATGTCCGATATGAGGATGAGGAACAGGCTGGGAGCGAGTACTGTGCCTTGTGGAACAGAGCTTTTCACAGTAGCTGTCTCAGACTTTACTCTGTTGACTACTACTCTTTGTGTTCTACTTGTTAGGAAATTATAGATCCATCTACCAACTTTCCTGTTATTCCTTTATCACGCATTTTGTGTGCAATTACACCATGGTCACACTTGTCAAAGGCTTTTGCAAAGTCTGTGTATATAACATCTGCATTTTGTTTGTCTTCTAGAGCATCCAGGACCTTGTCGTAGTGGTCCAGTAGTTGGGACAGACAGGAGCTGCCTGCTCTAAACCCATGCTGCCCTGGGTTGTGCAATTGATGAGTATCAAGATGAGTGGCGATCTTGCTTCTTAGAACCCTTTCAAAGATTTTTATGATATGGGACGTTAGCGCTATTGGTCTGTAGTTCTTTGCTATTGCTTTACTGCCCCCTTTGTGGAGTGGGGCTATGTCTGTTGTTTTTAGTAACTGCGGGACGACTCCAGTGTCCATGCTCCCTCTCAATAGGATGTTAAAAGCACGTGATAGGGGCTTCTTGCAGTTCTTGATGAACACGGAGTTCCATGAGTCTGGGCCTGGAGCGGAGTGATGGGCATGTCATTTATTGCCTTTTCGAAGTCATTTGGCGTCGTGGTGATGTCAGATAGGCATACGTCTGTCAAGTTTTGTGGCACTCTCATAAAAAATCATTTAGGTCTTCGATTTTCAGTCTGGTTAGCGGCTCGCTATGTATATACTGTAATTATTACAGTCATTACACTGGACAACAAATGTTCAACACTTGTGAGCTTGCCAGAGAAAACGTATTTCACTTTATTGTTTATGGGATGAAGATAACGAATATGTCCACAAGAACTATCGACTGGGTAAAGAAAACGGTGTGTACTTTTTAAACAATTGTGCATTGTTGCTATAGGAATCTATGTAAATGGTTCAAACCAGAGTTCCGCAAAGTGGTCACTGTCGACCCCTAATGGTCGATGGGGCTATCGAAGGGGTCGATAAATTTGTCTAGGGGTCAGTAAATGTCTGGGGTCGTGCTTTGTGTTATGTATTTGTGACCTTCCACACACCACCTTGTCTCTCTCATATCTTCTGTACTGGGAAGATAATACATACGTGTAGTGTTATTGTGTGTTTACTTCCCATTACAGTAAGTACGTATAGTGTTTGTTTACGTCCCATTACAGTAAGTACGTGTAGTGTTTGTTTACGTCCTATTACAGTAAGTACGTGTAGTGTTTGTTTACGTCCCATTACAGTAAGTACGTGTAGTGTTTGTTTACGTCCCATTATAGTAAGTACGTGTAGTGTTTGTTTACGTCCCATTACAGTAAGTACATGTAGTGTTTGTTTACGTCCCATTACAGTAAGTACATGTAGTGTTTGTTTACGTCCCATTACAGTAAGTACATGTAGTGCTTGTTTACGTCCTTTTACAGTAAGTCCTCAATTTACAACCACATTGGCGACCTTGTGTATTGTGTATAATAATTATATAATTTTATACTCAATAATGATGTAATTATGATATACACAATAATGATATAATAATGATATACACAATAATGATATATACAATAATGATATACACAATAATGAAATAATAATGATATACACAATAATGATATACACAATAATGATATAATAATGATATACATAATAATGCTATATTAATGATATTCACAATACAGAAGATCCTAAAGTATTCGTAACTTGATGATTTACTGTAATGATATCAACAGTTTTAGAAAAAATGGGTATGAGAGATCATATATTTCTCATAATTTAAGTATTAACTATTTTTTCTGAAGTTATTATTATTATTATTATTATTATTTATCTATTATTGTTAAAGTATTATTTATTAATTTTTTTCAACGAACCGGCCTTATCCCACCGAGGTAAGGTGACCTAAAAGGAAAAACGAGGAGGAAAAGGGGGTTACTAGCCCCTTGCTCCCGGCATTTTAGTCGCCTCTTACGACACCCATGACTTACAGACGAGAATTCCGCTCCACTTCCCCATGGAAATTAGAGGAAATAAACAAGAACAAGAACTTGTAAGAAAATAAAAGAAAACCCAGAGTGTGTATATATATGCTTGTACATGTATGCGTAGTGTGACCTAAGTGTAAGTAGAAGTACCAAGACGTACCTGAAACCTTGCATGTTTATGAGAAAAAAGACACCAGTAATCCTACCATCATGTAAAACAATTACAGGTTTCCGTTTTACACTCACTAGACAGGACGGTAGTACCCCCCTGGGTGGTTGCTGTCTACCAGTCTACTACCTAGGATTTATTAAATTATTATCATATAATAAATGTTTGTTTGGCGATGAGTTGAAGAGTTTGGGGACCGCTGGTGTAAACAATCACGCTTTGTGGGGTTGAATCAAGAGCCTCTTCCCAGGACAGTTTATTTACCTTCCTTCCTTCCCAGGTCAACCAAAACCTTTATTCGCCTATGTTCTTATCTTTATAAATAGAGACAAACGGCAATTTTAAGCCTCGTTTCTGTATTCAATGACTGAAAACAAGAATAAAAACTTATTAATCCCGAAGTCGGGGAGTCGCTAAATCCGTATCGGCTACACAGCGCCTGTGGGAATGGGAGGCAATTAGATTCGATCCTAGATATAGAATTACTGGTTCAGTTCTTTTGATCAAAATCCTCTCACCCGCGTCAAGGAACCTCCCTTGAGGGAACACACAGAGTAAGATGATATTAAGGTATCAATAGAAAGACCTTTGTAAATCTGCTAAGCAAAAGTAATATTACCAAGATGTTACCTGAAAAAAACAATATAACACTCGGCACAAGTGGCAGTATCCTCATATTGTATCTTGTGGCCCGTGCCACAACATTTGTATACAATACGTTACATGAGGTATTGTGTTCCTTGGTATTCTCTTCGTGTGTTACGGTAAGCGCTTGTCACTTGCAGGTTAGGTTAGATAACGTTTGTTTGGCAGATCATATCACTATGACGCAGGTCTTAGTGATATAACCCACCACTGGAGCTTTTGGTCATCTGACCGAGGCCTTCCACTGGCTTATATAATCTAAACATCATGTCTCTTAATTTCTGACATCTAAATATAATAATACTTGCCAGTCATCACCAATGTTATTACTACAATCATTACCTGGAGTATACCTGGAGAGGATTTCGGGGTCGACGCCCCCGCGACCCTGTCTGTGACCAGGAATAATATGTCATGTCACAATCATCACCATTTCCGTGTCATCATCTATACATTTCACTGTTTTCATGACAAATTATATCAATGTTTTTTTTTATTTTAAATATTGTAACAATCATTATTATTTCATTATATTTATCATTACTAAAAATTATCTCTCGAAATCACAGTAATCATTACAAATTATTATTATTACTAAATATACAATCATCATCCATTAAAAATCATCATAATTATCGCTACAAATCATAATCAACCAACGATACTAAAATCATCTCTACTAATCACAATTACTATCGCAAAATCCTCACAATCCTGACCAGTCAATAAAATATAAAAACAAAAAACAAAAAATCCTGACCAGTGTGTCAGGGTGTGACTGCTGCCAGGTGCTGGTGACAAGTGTGTCAGGGTGTGACTGCTGCCAGGTGCT
Organism: Cherax destructor; assembly: GCA_009830355.1. Classification (NCBI taxonomy): domain Eukaryota; kingdom Metazoa; phylum Arthropoda; class Malacostraca; order Decapoda; family Parastacidae; genus Cherax; species Cherax destructor. The sequence continues at coordinate 8,751 of WNWK01001429.1, forward strand.
GGTGACCAGTGTGTCAGGGTGTGACTGCTGCCAGGTGCTGGTGACAAGTGTGTCAGGGTGTGACTGCTGCCAGGTGCTGGTGACCAGTGTGTCAGGGTGTGACTGCTGTCAGGTGCTGGTGACCAGTGTGTCAGTGGGTGTTGCCAGGTGCTGATGACCAGTGTGTCAGTGGGTGCTACCAGGTGCTGGTGACCAGTGTGTCAGGGTGTGACTGCTGCCGGGTGCTGGTGACCAGTGTGTCATGGTGTGACTGCTGCCGGGTGCTATCAACCAGTGTGTCATGGTGTGACTGCTGCCGGGTGCTATCAACCAGTGTGTCAGGGTGTGACTACTGCCGGGTGCTATCAACCAGTGTGTCAGGGTGTGACTACTGCCGGGTGCTATCAACCAGTGTGTCAGGGTGTGACTACTGCCGGGTGCTGGTGACCAGTGTGTCAGGGTGTGACTGCTGCCGGGTGCTGGTGACCAGTGTGTCAGGGTGTGACTGCTGCTAGGTGCTGGTGACCAGTGTCTCAGGGTGTGGCTGGTGAAAAGTATGTCTGAGCAGGACTGGTGGCTGTCACTGCCACTACAGTAAACAAGCGCTGGTATCACAGGCGAGATCAAATCACCATAACTTCTTTCCAGGAGCCGCCAGCCATATACGGTCTCCGCGCTTGTCCCACTCAAGGGGTCGTCTGATTGTTAATCTTCAATGAACTGCTGATTCTCGAGTAATTGATACCGAGGTGATGAATGGAGCGTGTTGTTGGTGGAGTAATAAAACCAGAGCAGAATTAAAAGTCATCCAGGTGGAGGTGACGGAGGTAAGCGGTGGCCTTCTGTTGTTTTCAGTGGAGAATTATGCTACACATGGTCATATTGATGGGTAATATTACGTATATACGCTGAATTCTAATCAATTTATAGCCTAAAAGCAATTTGTTTAACACTCCGTATATCTGAAGCTTCGTTTCATCAATTATATTATCAACAGTGAAAATGAAGAGGAATTATGATTGCCACAGACGTGGAATGTATCCACGTGTTAATGTGTGTATTATCCTGTGCGGTCCAACCCACACCGAGGTCATAAAGCCGATCGTTGTTGCATTTTTCCACCTTCGGCATTTATGTCACCATGTGGAGTCAGTTTTGTCAATGAACAATGCTTTCTTACACATTTCCCTATGGGTTATAAGTATCGCGGTGTGAAGTCGAGAGAAGCGACAAGTAGAAAATTATAAGAAATATGTATTAGAGCGAGAGCGTTGTATATGCCTTCGCTTCAAATCTCTCGTGATAAAAATCTAAATTAACAGCAATAATTCTCTGTCCGTCTTATCTGACCTGCGACTTGAAATGGCTTAATCACTTTACAAAATTAATACTAATTACTTACGTTTACAGCTCATTTCCCTTTCAGCCACTAAGTAAAACGACCCTTAAGACCTCGTGAGATTTCTCAATGGCTTATTAATGGTGATAACCTGATTTACACGGTATCGCTTTGATTTACACGGTATCGCTGTCAGGGTTGCTGGCCGCGTCTTCCCGACTGCGATCCATCAGTCCAGATACCAAAGGGCTTCGTAAACAGAAAAAGTAATACCAAATAAACACAGAACCGGGTCACATGGAGCTCTGTATTCAGGTGGCGTCGAGATTAGCACTTTTTGTGGTGGGTGTTGGCGGAGGGAACAAGACGCGCCAACACATGGGGGCTGACGGCTACTAATATTTTGTTAGGACTCGTCCTGACGCCGAGGGCTTCCACACCGCTGACCGTACATGGCTGCCAAGGCTCCCTGCCAGGTTACTCCACATACCTGCCACTACTTATTGTTCTCGTTTTTCTAATTCTTTTCAATTTTTAATGTTTATTTTTTTACGGTTACTATTTTAGTATTACCGGTTTCGCGTTGCGTCCAGCCTTTTTCTGTCAATAATCAAAGGATTTTTTTTTTATGTTTAGGAATAAATTACCTGACCTCAGAACTACGTGAATTTCCAGAAAATGAAATTGTGTGGTTCTTCCAGAAAAGATTCTCTAAATTAAGGATTTATCGTAATATTCGTTTTGCTTTCGTCCTCTGTAGTGATTAATATCATGACATGTTGGACCTGTCTAGCATGGGCCAATAGGCCTGCTGCAGTGATCCTTCCTTCGTGTAACTGTACATTCAAGGATTTCTGTTCAGGAAATTGGAAACTGTCTCCTGACGCGAGTCTTGATATTGGCCCATTGAATGGCTAAACCACAGCTGGCTGACCCGTGGTTAAGAAGCCGCTGGCTGACCCGGGGTTAAGAAGCCGCTGGCTGACCCGTGGTTAAGAAGCCGCTGGCTGACCCGTGGTTAAGAAGCCGCTGGCTGACCCGTGGTTAAGAAGCCGCTGGCTAACCCGTGGTTAAGAAGCCGCTGGCTAACCCGTGGTTAAGAAGCCGCTGGCTGACCCGTGGTTATGAAGCCGCGGGCTGACCCGTGGTTAAGAAGCCGCTGACTGACCCGTGGTTAAGAAGCCGCTGGCTAACCCGTGGTTAAGAAGCCGCTGGCTGACCCGTGGTTATGAAGCCGCTGGCTGACCCGTGGTTAAAAAGCCGCTGGCTGACCCGTGGTTATGAAGCCGCTGGCTGACTCGTGGTTAAGAAGCCGCTGGCTGACCCGTGGTTAAGAAGCCGCTGGCTGACCCGTGGTTAAGAAGCCGCTGGCTAACCCGTGGTTAAGAAGCCGTTGTCTAATCCGTGGTTAAGAAGCCACTGGCTAACCCGTGGTTAAGAAACCGCTGGCTGACCCGTGGTTAAGAAACCGCTGGCTGACCCATGGTTAAGAAGCCGCTGGCTGACCCGTGGTTAAGAAACCGCTGGCTGACCCGTGGTTAAGAAGCCGCTGGCTGACCCTTGGTTAAGAAGCCGTTGGCTAACCCGTGGTTAAGAAGCCGCTGGCTAACCCGTGGTTAAGAAACCGCTGGCTAACCCGTGGTTAAGAAGCCGTTGGCTAACCCGTGGTTAAGAAGCCGCTGGCTAACCCGTGGTTAAGAAGCCGTTGGCTAACCCGTGGTTAAGAAGCCGCTGGCTAACCCGTGGTTAAGAAACCGCTGGCTAACCCGTGGTTAAGAAACCGCTGGCTAACCCGTGGTTAAGAAGCCGCTGGCTAACCCGTGGTTAAGAAGCCGCTGGCTAACCCGTGGTTAAGAAGCCGTTGGCTAACCCGTGGTTAAGAACCGCTGGCTAACCCGTGGTTAAGAACCGCTGCAACCCGTGGTTCCGTGCTAACCCGTGGTTAAGAAATCGCTGGCTGACCCGTGTTTATGAAGCCGCTGGCTGACCCGTGGTTAAGAAGCTGCTGGCTGACCCGTGGTTTAAGAAACCGCTGGCTGACCCGTGGTTTAAGAAACCGCTGGCTGATCAGTGCTTTATGAACCTGGCTGACCCGTGGTTACGAGCTGGGCTACCCGTGGTTAAGAACCACTGGGTTTGACCTGGTTAAGAACCGCTGGCTGATCAGGCATATACCTAGTAAAACCACTGTGTACCAGAGCTGGATATCTAAGCTAACCACTGGGCTTACCGGAAACTAATACTTGTAGTTAAGTAACCACTGGGTTACCGGAAACTAATACTTGTAGTTAAGTAACCACTGGGTTACCGGAAACTAATACTTGTAGTTAAGTAACCACTGGGTTACCGGAAACTAATACTTGTAGTTAAGTAACCACTGGGTTACCGGAAACTGATACTTGTAGTTAAGTAACCACTGGGTTACCGGAGACTAATACTCGTAGTTAAGTAACCACTGGGTTACCGGAGACTGATACTCGTAGTTAAGTAACCACTGGGGAGACTGATACTCGTAGTAAAGTAACCACTGGGTAAAAACTATACTGTAGTTAAGTAACCACTGGGTTACCGGAAACTAATACTTGTAGTTAAATAACCACTGGGGAAACTAATACTGTAGTTAAGTAACCACTGGGTTACCGGAGACTAATACTCGTAGTTAAGTAACCACTGGGTTACCGGAGACTGATACTCGTAGTTAAGTAACCACTGGTTTACTGGTACTAGGTTTTCATTCCTTTTTAAAAAGGACAACTTTCTCCAGGCATTATTATTCTGCATCTCTAAAACTTTACACATTTTTTCTCTTTCACACAATATATTTTCTTCATAAAAAAATTGTTTACGTTCATCAACTTTTTTTTGAGCGTTGTTGTTCGTATTATAACTCACCACAAATACGAATATTTAAATAATACGTAATACTAACTGAAATTATTGTGATATATATGCAAACAATCGCAGACAGGCGATCCTAACTATGCAAGACAAGCCACGGGGGGGGAAGGGGATGGAAATCTTTAGCTCAAGTACTTTCACACTTGTCAGTGTGTCGTCAGGAGCTGTGCAATGTTGCAAGAGAGCAACTGAAGGAGTGAGGGGAAATTTTCTCTGAGTAGCGCAGTGCGGGTTTGTCACCTGCCGCAGCCTCTCTCAGAGTGTGAGCTAACGGTTTGGTGCCACCCCGCATCACCACCATCCCCATCCCCATATGGGGTAGGAGGGTTTTGAGATGTCAAGGATTATGAAATTAGAAGATATAATAGCCAGTCCCAAGCTTTTTCTAGCCGCTTAGAACAGGTCATGTGACTTGAGGAAATACGTTTCTTAGTAGATACTATACATATGAATTGCTATTATTCTGTGTAACCTTTTTAATTAACAAAAGAAAGGAAATGAATGTGCTCTTTTGTCCGTTTAAATATCCTGGTCTGGGGTACTGGAATGTTCCCAGGGGTACTCGAATGTTCCCAGGGGTACTCGAATGTTCCCAGGGGTACTCGAATGTTCCCAGGGGTACTAAGAAGTATCTCTTCATATTTTCCCAAATATTGTCTACCAGTCATCTCAGTATTGAATAATATGCCGCCTTACTTGGGGATCTTCTATACTATTCCGATAATACTTCTATGATCCAAATTTCTATTTCTAATAATATCCTTTAACCCCACTATCTATGTTATCATGTAATCTTGTATACCTGTCAATGTATGGCACAGTAAGAGCTAAACGCGTTATATAACCATTCACAACTGACGTAGCATGATGTTTTGGTGCGTAGCCACTGGTCGAGCCCCACCAATCCATCATCAACCCACCTGGCATAATGACCAATCATGTGATTTTGAATAGCATTGCTGTTTAAGATTGTGTACAATAGACTCTACTAAATAGCTATCGAGCTTGTATAACCCATAAATTGAGTTATATACGGTATTCCTGTCATGTTTCAAGAGAGAAGATTCAATTATGTTTCTATGACAGAACTGTTGGGCACAATCTGGGCATCCCAAAACCAGCTTATCTATATATAAATGTTTTATAATCTTCCTTTATTTTTATTGTAATGCGTTTTTTTTCAGAATCTGATGGCGAATGGACAAACAACCGAAACGGTTATTGAAGATATCTGATATTCGTTAAAGATAACATTCGTCACTGCCTTGGTCCTTTTCATATTGAACATTCGTTTCATACGAGGAACCTCAGTTGCTTAAGTCTACTTTTACATGCATCATCTAAAATCTTTAGGAGCTGTAATGCTTGGTAGGAGAAAATCCTCGATGGTAGCAACAGAAGAATTGGTTAGGGAAAATGTTTAAAATGTACGGGAGAGAACGTTCAAAATGGCCAGTGAGAGAGATGAGCTGTAAAAGAGGGATGGGTTAGGGCAAGTGGTAGCAGGGGCAGGGCAGGGCAAGCGGTAGCAGGGGCAGGGCAGGGCAGGTGGTAGCAGGGGAAGGGCAGGGTAGGTTGTAGCAGGGGCAGGACAGTGTAGGTGGTAGAAGGGGCAGGGCAGGTGGTAGCAGGGGGAGGACAGGGCAGGTGGTAGCAGAGGCAGGGTAGCTGGTAGCAGGGGCAGGGCAGGGATGGTGGTAGCAGGGGCAGGGCAGGGATGGTGGTAGAAGGGGCAGAGCAGAGTAGGTGGTTGCAGGGGAAGGGCAGGGCAGGAGGTAGCAGCGGCAAGGGCAGGACAGGTGGTAGCAGGGGCAGAGCAGAGTAGGTAGTTGCAGGGGAAGGGCAGGGCAGGTGGTAGCAGGGGCAAAGGCAGGGCAGGTGGTAGCAGGGGCAAGGGCAGGGCAGGTGGTAGCAGGGTCAGAGCAGAGTACGTGGTTGCAGGGGAAGGGCAGGGCAGGTGATAGCAGGGGCAGGGCAGGGCAGGGCAGGTGGTAGCAGGGGCAAGGGCAGGGCAGGTGGTAACATGGGCAGGGCAGGGCAGGTGGTAGCAGGGGCAAGGGCAGGGCAGGTGGTAGCAGGGGCAGGGCAGGGCAGGGCAGGGCAGGTGGTAGCAGGGGCAAGGGCAGGGCAGGTGGTAGCAGAGGCAGGGCAGGTGGTAGCAGGGGCAGGGCAGGTGGTAACAGGGGCAGGGCAGGGCAGGTGGTAGCAGGGGCAGGGCAGGTAGGAGAGAGAGAGAGAGAGTTAAGAAGCTGGCCAGGTAATGAAGGTAATACTTAGTCGAAGATTAATAACCTTAATCCATATAATTTTGTAAACAAAATCCATTATTTGCATAACATGTATAAATTCGTAAATAAGCATCTTTTTGTTCACTAAGTAATGATTACTGCTTTTTTTTTTGTCTTCTTGACTGCTTATGAATAGAGGCAGTCAACTTCCATATTTACCAGAGAGGGTTTATGCTATGTGAAAAATAAGGATGTTTAGAGATGCATCACACCTCTCTCTCTCTCTCTCTCTCTCTCTCTCTCTCTCTCTCTCTCTCTCTCTCTCTCTCTCTCTCTCTCTCTCTCTCTCTCTAACTCTCTTAGCATTGCTGCTTGACAAGCTAGCACACAAATACATTTCATTTAGCTTTCATCTCTTTCATCTGCTTGTTTTAGATTTCTCGTGTCGGTCAATTCTTGCCTCGCTTGCACTGCATCCTGGAGTCACCTTTCGTTTACGTTTCTGTCCGCGTGTACAAGTGAAGACTAATAAGTGGTGCCATGGACCGTCCACTAAATGAACATTTTCTTCTATTGCTCCTTTCGATCTTTTCCAATTCATTTACACGTTGGCAGCAGTGTTTCATTTGTTACTTGTGTGTTACTAATCCCAGCAACACACTCTTCTTTAAAATCAAGTTGGAATATTGCTTTTTTTGTATTAAATTTGTTTTGTAGTTTATATTAAGACAGAGCATGTCTTTATCGTGTTCCGCTCTAAAGAGAGCTCTATTGGAACGACGTTTCGCTCTGAAGCGAGGATTTTCAAGGGATGACTTGGAAAAGGTCTCCAAAGAGCAACGTTTTGTGACAGGTTCGTTCTGTCTACATGTGTCTGTCTTGATACCTGTCGAGGGCACGCCCTTCAACTCTTGTGTTGTGGTAGACTGTAGGAGAGCTTAGTAACCCTGAATACCATTTCACCTCTACTCTTACAGCGTAAATGGTAACAATATCTGGGAATCACTCGGGCCACCGAGTCCAGCACAGTTAATATAGGGGACGTTACTGTAGTTGTGGTCCACCAACAGTGGCAATCAGACTACTGAATTCGTCATAGGGAAATCAACACTTGATTCTGACATCGTCCGTTAATAGACATTCAGATCATTGACACTAGCATGGAGAAACGAGCAGTTCCTGATACCTCAGCCCAGCATAGTGACACTCAGATTATTGAGTCCATGGGTAAACTAGGGGTCACTACTGCCATGGCTTCATCAAGACATACTAAGACCATTGAATTCAGTGCGGGTAAGCCAGTTGTCACTGTTGCCGTGGTCAGTAATAGTGACAGCGACAACCTAACCTTCATTGCATACGAATAAGAAGTACAGAACAGGTCATATTTTGATAAATCTCGTGTCAAGTTATGTTTCCTGACGAAGAAACCAACAACCAACATATCAAATGTGAAGAATTACAGAAAAAAACCCACTCCACATCATAACATTCAACTAAGCACCTCTCATCGCCTCAGCTAGGAAAGTTTTGATCTGCAGAAGCACGCAGGTTGTAAGTCCGCTGCGGCTATCATATAATTAGGCCAACAAGCGGCCGAATCCCTCCCTCTTATAACTCAATGTGTAATCAGGGCATAAGTTGAGGTGGTGCCGATGCGGCGCCCCAGTAGTAGTCAGGTGAGAGGCTCTTAACTGCCTGCGTGTAATGAAGGCGTTCACCAACCTGCCAGATACCTTATGTGCTAGCTGCAGAGAGAGAGAAGGGGATGGGAACGGAGGTGAGGGAGTGGAAGAAGGATAGGAAGAGGGAGAAGACGAGGAAGCAAGATGGAGAGTGGTAGAGTGAGCAAGCGTTGTAGCCCATCTGGTCAGAGAATGAACAGGTTAGTGGGAGTACATGTATATATGTGCTGAAGTTGTAAAGAATGACTGACCGTGTTGGAAAACTCGGGGGGCAAGGTGATTATAATTCTCTGATAATGTGCTGATTAAGGCTAAACTTTATTAATTTACGCCCAGTTGGAATCTCTACGCTCTGAAAAATTCCGAATAAGTAAAACTTGCGACTTTGGCTTAAGTAGCAACCCACTTCTTGCCGAATAGGGCAAGCGAAAATTTGTGATGCAATAATTTTGCAAAAATCATTCTAAATTTAACGAAAACAAATATATTTCAATGTATTTGTTTATTATTATTGTAAACTTGTATAAAATATATTTTGTTGGATTAGGCTAAATTAAATTTCACTTGTTATAATAAGGTTAGGTAAGTTTTCTAAGGTTATTTTGGTACAAAATTATTAATTTTTACATTAACATAAATGAAAAAAATATATATCTTTAAATGTAAAAGATAAATTTTTAGAAAGACTTAATTTTAAACGAGTTCTTACTAATTGACCAATTTTACCTATTCGGTACGACATATATATTATTATATTATATAATAACCACTACTGCTGACCTGTATCATAAGTACTTCTATTGTTTCTCGGTACTTTGTAAAATACGTAAATCTATACCGGTAAAAGCTGTGGGAGATTGGTTTAGCATGGGACCATCTCTCCCACGGATATCCATTGACCGAGTTATTCCCTGATGAGTTACACATTTCCATTCAATAATTACCAGGGTGATTCAGCCAATCGTGACACTCATCACGAAAAGTTAATACACGAACTAGCCAAATTTACGCAGATGGTTACGGGATAGAGAGAGCGAAATTACCCCAAACCACACCGTGTATTATGAAGGCTACCGTGCTCCTGTATCCGCTTTCTGTTATCACCTTGGGTCGTGATGGCGTTGACCAAGGCTCCACCAAACATAAAATATGCGTCGATAATTTCACATTGTGTTCAGTGTCTGCATCAATTTCCAGTTATCAGGAAATCGCTTCACCGTGATATTTAAAACACACTCGGCAAAAAAAAAAAAAAGACATTGTTTAAGACTTGTCTTACTAAAAATAGGATATGTTTTTTTTCCTCCGGTAAGTAAGGTTCTTTTTAAACCTTCCCAGGTCATGAAATGTAGGCATTACTGCCGATCCAACTAATCGAAATTATTATTATTATTATTATTATTATTAGTATTATTAATTATTATTATTATTGTTATTATTATAATTATTAATTTATTTTTATTATTATTATTATTATTATTATTATTATTATTATTATTATTATTATTATTATTATTATTATTATTATTATTATTAGTAGTAGTAGTAGTAGTAGTAGTAGTATTTTTGTTTAATTTGATTATTATTTTTAATTTTATTATTAATGATGGTAAGTTACACGTATTTACACAGCAATATTAATGGGACTCGAAAAGTACGAGTGTTTAAGCAAGGATTTAAGAAATAATGTGGATTAGTTGCTAGTCGATTAGACGATATTTAAAATAATGTCGAGCTCCGTCGTAGCTCCGTCGTAGTTAGGTCTTAGCAAGCGAAATTGCTGGGTAATCCAAACCCAGACGAGGTAGTAATTTTCCATGTATTTGGCTGAGTTCCTGTAATGACTTACTTGTGGTTACTTATTTACAACGATTTTGGTCTCTAGTTTGAGTCTATTTACTCATCTCACATATATGTAGTTTCAGTGGTTGAGCCTCAGCTTCTGGCCCGCCTTCTAACTTGCCGCTTGCCAGATTCACTCTCCTTGCTTCATGAGCTTTATCGTAACTGCTCTTAAAACTATGTATGGAGTCTTCCTCCACTATTCCGTCGCGGTAATTCCACTTCTCGACCACCCTGAGACAGAAGAAATACATCCGTGTCACTTACCTGTATTTTAAACTTCCAGATGTTCCCCAAGTACCTGTTTCCCACCTCTCAAACAGCTTGTCCCTGACTGTTCTCTCAGTTCCTCTAAGCATTTTGTATGATGTTATGTCTTCTCTGGTCCTTCTGTTCTTCAGTGTCGTTAAATTCTATTCCTTTAGCCACTCTTCGTACCTCATACCCTCTAGCTCTGGAAATAGTCTTGTTGCATACTTCTGCAACTTCTCCAGTTTCTTAACATGCCTCCTCAGGTGTGGGTTCCATACTGGTGCTGGTTACTCCAAGATGAGCCTGAAATATGCTATATAAAGCGCCCGGAATGACTCTTTGTAGAGATTTCTGAAGGCCATTCTCAGATTTGCTAGGCGAGTATTGGCTGCACAGGGTATTCGGTTCATGTGAGCCTCTGGGGATATGCTAGGCACTATATTTACTCCCAGGCATTTCTCTTTAAATAAGGTCTGCAGCCTCTGCCCTCAGAGTCTATACTATGTGTCCTATCTTCTGGCCCCTTCCCTTTCAGCTTGTATGTTATTCACATAAACCAGAAACAATGCTGACATTAATTAATACCAATCCTTATGTTAACCCGCTTGTTATCCTTCCCTATTATGACATATCTTCCTGGACACTCACTCTTTACTTCCTTTCCCTAAGGTACTCTTTGATCCACACGAGAACATTACCTATCATTCCTGCCTGCTACTCAGGTTTTTGCCCCAATATCATGGGAAGGTACAGTGTCAAATACTTTATTGCAGTCTAAGAAAATGCAATCCACCTAACCTTCTCTCTCCTGCCGCATATCCGTTACTTTTTTATAAGCTTCCGAAAGGCTGGTAAGACTAAAGTTACTTGGTTATTGTTCATGAAGTAACTTTTCTCCAACAGCTCTGCCACTCTTCTTCCATCTCCATTAACTTGCGAAATTATCCAGCAGGTCACTGCCTCCTGCCTATCTCCTTTCTTAAATATAGATACTACGTTCGCTGTCTTCCAACTCTCCGGCAATAGTCCCGTGTTCATTGACTTGTTGTAGATCTTAGCTGGTTGTTAAGTGTTTCTGCCCCTTTAAGCAGAATCTGCTACAAGAATCCTGTCAGGTCCCTCTCCCATCAAAATAATTCTAAAGCCTTCCTCTGTTGTGTGTATGGTGTCCAGTACCTTACTCTGTTGTGTGTGTGGTGTCCAGTACCTTACTCTGTTGTGTGTATGGTGTCCAGTACCTTACTCTGTTGGGTGTATGGTGTCCAGTACCTTCCTCTGTTGTGTGTATGGTGTCCAGTACCTTACTCTGTTGGGTGTATGGTGTCCAGTACCTTCCTCTGTTGTGTGCATGGTGTCCAGTACCTTACTCTGTTGTGTGTATGGTGTCCAGAACCTTACTCTGTTGTGTGTATGGTGTCCAGAACCTTACTCTGTTGTGTGTATGGTGTCCAGTACCTTCCTCTGTTGTGTGTATGGTGTCCAGTACCTTCCTCTGTTGTGTGTATGGTGTCCAGTACCTTACTCTGTTGTGTGCATGGTGTCCAGTACCTTCCTCTGTTGTGTGTATGGTGTCCAGTACCTTACTATGTTGTGTGTATGGTGTCCAGTACCTTACTCTGTTGTGTGCATGGTGTCCAGTACCTTCCTCTGTTGTGTGTATGGTGTCCAGTACCTTACTCTGTTGTGTGCATGGTGTCCAGTACCTTCCTCTGTTGTGTGTATGGTGTCCAGTACCTTACTCTGTTGTGTGCATGGTGTCCAGTACCTTCCTCTGTTGTGTGTATGGTGTCCAGAACCTTACTCTGTTGTGTGTATGGTGTCCAGAACCTTCCTCTGTTGTGTGTATGGTGTCCAGTACCTTACTCTGTTGTGTGCATGGTGTCCAGTACCTTACTCTGTTGTGTGTATGGTGTCCAGAACCTTACTCTGTTGTGTGTATGGTGTCCAGAACCTTACTCTGTTGTGTGTATGGTGTCCAGTACCTTCCTCTGTTGTGTGTATGGTGTCCAGTACCTTCCTCTGTTGTGTGTATGGTGTCCAGTACCTTACTCTGTTGTGTGTATGGTGTCCAGAACATTATTCTGTTGTGTGTATGGTGTCCAGTACCTTCCTCTGTTGTGTGTATGGTGTCCAGTACCTTACTCTGTTGTGTGTATGGTGTCCAGAACCTTACTCTGTTGTGTGTATGGTGTCCAGTACCTTCCTCTGTTGTGTGTATGGTGTCCAGTACCTTACTCTGTTGTGTGCATGGTGTCCAGTACCTTACTCTGTTGGGTGTATGGTGTCCAGTACCTTCCTCTGTTGGGTGTATGGTGTCCAGTACCTTCCTCTGTTGGGTGTATGGTGTCCAGTACCTTCCTCTGTAGTGTGTATGGTGTCCAGTACCTTACTCTGTTGTGTGCATGGTGTCCAGTACCTTACTCCGTTGTGTGTATGGTGTCCAGAACCTTACTCTGTTGTGTGTATGGTGTCCAGAACCTTACTCTGTTGTGTGTATGGTGTCCAGTACCTTCCTCTGTTGTGTGTATGGTGTCCAGTACCTTCCTCTGTTGTATGTATGGTGTCCAGTACCTTACTCTGTTGTGTGCATGGTGTCCAGTACCTTCCTCTGTTGTGTGTATGGTGTCCAGTACCTTACTCTGTTGTGTGTATGGTGTCCAGTACCTTACTCTGTTGTGTGCATGGTGTCCAGTACCTTCCTCTGTTGTGTGTATGGTGTCAGTACCTTACTCTGTTGTGTGCATGGTGTCCAGTACCTTCCTCTGTTGTGTGTATGGTGTCCAGTACCTTACTCTGTTGTGTGCATGGTGTCCAGTACCTTCCTCTGTTGTGTGTATGGTGTCCAGAACCTTACTCTGTTGTGTGTATGGTGTCCAGAACCTTCCTCTGTTGTGTGTATGGTGTCCAGTACCTTACTCTGTTGTGTGCATGGTGTCCAGTACCTTACTCTGTTGTGTGTATGGTGTCCAGAACCTTACTATGTTGTGTGTATGGTGTCCAGTACCTTACTCTGTTGTGTGCATGGTGTCCAGTACATTCCTCTGTTGTGTGTATGGTGTCCAGTACCTTACTCTGTTGTGTGCATGGTGTCCAGTACCTTCCTCTGTTGTGTGTATGGTGTCCAGTACCTTACTCTGTTGTGTGCATGGTGTCCAGTACCTTCCTCTGTTGTGTGTATGGTGTCCAGAACCTTCCTCTGTTGTGTGTATGGTGTCCAGAACCTTCCTCTGTTGTGTGTATGGTGTCCAGTACCTTACTCTGTTGTGTGCATGGTGTCCAGTACCTTACTCTGTTGTGTGTATGGTGTCCAGAACCTTACTCTGTTGTGTGTATGGTGTCCAGAACCTTACTCTGTTGTGTGTATGGTGTCCAGTACCTTCATCTGTTGTGTGTATGGTGTCCAGTACCTTACTCTGTTGTGTGCATGGTGTCCAGTACCTTCCTCTGTTGTGTGTATGGTGTCCAGTACCTTACTCTGTTGTGTGTATGGTGTCCAGAACCTTACTCTGTTGTGTGTATGGTGTCCAGTACCTTACTCTGTTGTGTGCATGGTGTCCAGAACCTTACTCTGTTGTGTGTATGGTGTCCAGAACCTTACTCTGTTGTGTGCATGGTGTCCAGTACCTTACTCTGTTGGGTGTATGGTGTCCAGTACCTTCCTCTGTTGTGTGTATGGTGTCCAGTACCTTACTCTGTTGTGTGTATTTTGTCCATTACCTTCTGTTGTACTCTTTTTCCCAGGCTTTCTAGCATTGCTTCTGTTTCCACTGAGACCTATTTAAATCGATAAAAAAAAATGTGTATATACTCATTTGTTTATACTCACCTGTTTGTGATTGCAGGGGTCGAATCACAGCTCCTGGCCCCGCCTCTTTGATGGTCGCTAATATGTCCAGTGTCCACACTCTGCTCCCTGAGCTTTATCGTACCTATTATTAAAGCTATGTATTGATCCTGCCTCCACTACGTCACTCTCCAGATTGTTGCACTTCCTGACAACTCTATGACTGAAGAAATACTTCCTAACATCCCTGTGAGTCATCTGAGTTTTCAACTTCCAGTTGTGACTCCTTATTGCTTTGTCCCATCTCTGAAACATTCTGTCCCTATCAACTTTGTCAATTCACCTCATTATTGTATACGTCGTTATCATATGTTCCCTGTCCCTCCTGTCTTCCAGTGTCGTCAGGTAGAGTTCCCTTAATATCTCCTTGTAGGACATATCCCTTAACACCGGGACTAGTCAGTCTTGTTGTAAACCTTTGCACTTTCTCTAATCTCTTGACGTGTTTGGCCAGGTGTGGGTTCAATACTGGTGTTGCATACTCCAATATGGGCCTGACATACACGACGTACAGTGTCGTGAATGACTCCCTTCTTAGATGTTGAAATGCTATTCATAGGTTTGCCAGGCGCCCATATAATACAGCAGTTATTTGGTTGATTTCCGCCTCAGGAGATATGCTCGGTATGATGCTCACCCCAAGATTTCCATGAGTGAGTTTTGCAGCCTTTGAGCTCCTAGCTCGGTCTTCTTTGTCGTTCCCCAAGCTTCATGACTTTGCACTTGCCGGTCTGTGTGTGTGTGTGTGTGTGTGTGTGTGAGAGTTTTCTCACCAATTTTTATTTACTCATTCTTGGTTGCAGGGGGCGAGTCTCAGCTCCTGGCCCAGTCTCTTGATATGCCGTTAGCTGAATTTACTACCACCAAGGCTTGTGGATAGTGTCATACCCAATAACTGCGGCGTATACGCATCCGACAAACCTAAGGACACCATTTAGATACCTGAACAGGACGACTGATAGACTTATTAAAGAGTACATAGCACCAGCATGGAGCCCTCACCTGAGTGAACACGTTTTCCCTAAGATACATAACTTACGAAGAGCTGATAAGGGATCACATATATTTACACAGTCATTCACTGCCAACAGTGCGCCGGAAGAGAGGAGAATCCAAGGCGATGTAAGTACGCTGTAAAAAAAATACACAAAGAACATTATTGGCCAGACACAAACTGTTTTGAAAAGAGGGCATGTGGACATTTAGGCATTGGTATACTCTAAAGACACAAGCTAATAAGAGGGACACCAGAAATTACATCAGCTTGAGGGTGGTTAGAAAGTGGAGCAATATAGAAAAGGGAATGGTGGAAGAAGATTCCATTCAGAGTTTCAAGGGAGTTGGTATAAGAAGGTAAGTAAATCCAGGAATAATGAGTGACCTTAACTGAGTAAATGGAAGAGAGAACCAGGGCTTGATACCCGCAGACTCTCTTAAGCAAGTACACAGAGCTCCTGTAAGCGCAAATAATTAACATATCTGGCACAAACACACATTCTTGTATAGATACATAAATGCGTGTATTCCTATGTATGTCCACTGTGTATTTTTACGCAAATACTTCCAACTTCAATGTGTAAACACTAGCTGTGGAATCAATTGTGTATTCTAAGTTCGTACACAGACTATGTTGCTTGCCACTCCCGAAATTTTCATTTTTGTCAGTGTGTTCAATAATTCATTTCTAAATTCACCAAATTACCCGAGCAATGGCAATTATTCTACTTTAGCCTGCTAAGTAGTCCATGGAGATGTTTGCCTCTGATGCTCATTTAGTAATTTTGGAAGACTTACGGACGAGTATTTATAATGCGCCACATAAACGTCTCCACGCAGCGCACTCTGCACGTCATGTTTACAAACATTGTCTCCGGTTTGACGTCTTCTCAAGCTTAACTTATCCAGACACGAGATTTTAAAGAGAAAGGTCTAATTAGATGCTCTTTGTGGATGTCGCATTAGCAAGATGAAGTATAGTTTTAGCATAGGTATCTCTACCCCAGCGGTGTGCGCATGGTTGTATATATAAATGGCTCGGAAAACCGACGGGTATTGAGTGTCCCTTAACCAGCGAGAGACTTTGGTTTTTAGTATTAAGTATGGTTTGTTTAAAGTTTGCGTTCTGATTTTTTTCATCCACTGCAATAACTTGTTAATGCTTAAAGAATACAATGGCACAATACCGTGTATTGTTAATTCTTCTTCGCTACGTAACGTAGCTACGTAGCTTCTTCACAGTGACCGTGACACAGAAAGACAGACTGGTACTGTAATTGGATTTTAACAAATCTGGATAAGGTACTAATGGCTTTAATGAGAAGAACAAATAAGGTAGGACCGTTAGTCTGAGGCGTTAGCTAACACATCCAATACACCTACATCCTCTAATACACTTACATATTCCAATACACTTACTTATTCTAATACATTTACTTATTCTAATACATTTACTTATTCCAATACATTTACATCCTCCAACACAACCATATTCTCCAATAAACCCACATCATACAGTACACATACATCCTCCAATACACCTACTTCCTCCAATACACCTACTTCCACATATAGTAGTAGTAAGTAGTAGCAGCAGCTATGTGATGGCTAGGGGTCTATACTTCGGATTTTGAGTTTGATAATTTCGGTTTCGTCGGAACTTGGGTTCTTTAATTACTATGCTTGCGTCGTTGAATTTCATCAGGTAGTTGACAGAATTCCGGTGATGAACGCAGGAGCTCTTCAAGTTATCGTTCCTGCATGCATTAATGTCTTCACTGAGACGAGTTTCTAGGTTTCTTGATGTATTGCCTACATGTATTCCGTCAGCCTCCACATGGGTTATTCTAACCCCTGTTTTGACTTGTTCAAGGTGCTTCAATTTTGTCCTAGTTAGATCTGGTTTTAGCTTGCGGGAGTACTTTAGAGACGTTCAGTGCAGCCTGGCTGTAAGGAAGGGTAACTTGAACTGTGGGAACGATAACTTTTACATCGTCTGCGTACAACATCGGAATTCTGCCAACCATTTGATGAAATTCATTGAAGCCCTCCTAGTGATTAGAGAACCCAATTTCCGAAGATGTAAATGCTTTGAATCATCATGAATCGCTATTTCTAACAAAAAAATAAGGCAGCTTTCTCATATCTGAAGTATTAGCAAAAGTAATCAAAATAATAAACCCCGAAATCACATAGCTGCTGCTACTACCACTACTCATACCACCACCACCCAAGTACTACTACAACTACTACTAGTAGTATTACTACTACCTACAACGATTATATTATGCCTTGCAATTCACTCTAATACCTATATATACCTTTGTGTCCTTATATTGTTCACCTGTGCTTACCACAACATGGCTCCTTAGAAAAGGAAGAGGTCACGATGTTCCAAGGACTCAGTTTCCAAGGACTCATTTCCGGATTTGGAAATGTGGGGCGCAATTCTGGCGAAGAAGCTGCGAGACTGGACTCCCTGGACTAATGGGACAGCGAAGCAAGCGAAACCAGCCGGGCCAGTGAGATAGGGATGGATCAAGAAACGCTCATCCCATCTACAGATATACTGGATGGAAAAGATTGGCAGGTAGCGGAGCCCCGAAGTCTCAGAGGAGACAATGTTTCCTTGCCTCAGATCGGGCAAGCCTAGCCATCCATTCAACAAATTCAGGTTGATAAGCAAAGGACACCACGATACCCCTGTATTCTGCTATAATTCACCTAGATAGGAAATACGACCTGAAGATATTAGTATCCCCAAATTTAAAGAGGAATTTATTCTAACTACTCGAAACACAGAGTCCAATGAAGTACTGCAGAAGATGAACGACCTCGAATTACCACTTATTCTAGCAGAAATAAAATCCATAGAACAGGTAACAAAAGACGTACTAATGCGCTATCCACTAGACATGCCTCTCGATGCCATCCATAGTAACAAAAACATCCTGAAAGTTGAACGGCTCCGAACCAACAAGGAAAGCAATGTACCTACGAGGCAGGTCTTGATTCAGCATAGAGGACTTCTCCCAGCTCAACTGGATCTCGGTTGCTGGGAAAATACCAGTTTAGGACGTACAACCCAGAACCTTTGAGGTGCTTCAGGTGCCAGATGTACAACCATCTCAGCGCCCGATGTCAGTTTAAAGAAAAATGTGGCAACTATAGCAAGTCTCACCCGACCAAGAACTGTTTGTATAAACTGAAGAGAGGAGAAGCTACGGAACCTCAGTGTCCTAACTTCTAGAAACATCGTGCCTGGAACCTGCACTGCCCGGAGAGGCGCCGCCGTGTCAGTTCAGCATGGAAAACCCCGGTTGTCCAGCCTCCAACATTGAGCAGAGCCCTCACCACTGAGCCGCAGCCTCGTCCAGAAGAGGCTACAGTATCACGGAACCCAGGGCCACTTTCCTGGCCACACAACGAAGACAGCGGAGGAAACAGCAACGGGGTCGCGCCCTTGCTCAGCCAGCTTCCAGAACTCCCACCCGACAACGGCAACCGACAGGCCCAGTTGTGCAGGAACTGACTACAGCCAATGATTAAAGAGTCACCAGTCACCAATGAGGAATACTGTAGCCCAGGAGAGTATTGCATCGCATCTTGTATTACCATTGAGCCAAAAATTGTCGACAATCACGTGCTTCACCGATATCATATGCGACCTGGTAGACTCAGAAAACAAAGAGACATTCAGAACTGTTGTGAAGACCTTTGTGAACATATACATAATGGACAAAACAGAGACCAGGCGTTTATTTGCATATTTAACCAGAGATAATGATGGGGGAGCCGGATAGCCTCAGTCCGCTGTTGAACATAAAATGTTGTGCAGTGGAACGCACAGAAACTACAGCAATACCCTAATCGCGGCAATAGAACAGCTGAATTAGATAGACATCTGCTTACAGATTAGGATTAAGACCCGTGTCAGAGCGCAGTTTCTGACGAATCAAATAAGCTGTATTTTTCGTAGCGGCTTCACAAAGCTCCTGCAGAGTGAAACGTTGCCACAATAAAAATGTCGCATTTACAGCACGTATGTCCTTTTACTTAACACGACAAAGTTTGTAGCACAAGATACTGAAGATACTTCTGCAACATTTGGGAATCATGTGTGAGGTACAGAACAAGGTAATATTGGGACAACGTTTCGCTCTCTCGTTGAGCTTTATCAATCCCTGGTACAGATGCGCACACAGCCAGACGTTGTCCCATCATAAGATAGTTCTGTAATGTGTCTATTCTCTTCGCTATTCTCTTCGCTATTAGGCATCTGAGGGAGGTAGGGAAGCATCTGTTTATAAGTTTTTCTAAAATAACTTAGCGTTGAGATATGTTAATCTGGGTGACGGGGGGATAATTAACGGGGTGTTATTATGCCTTGCTTGGGCGCACCAACAGCCTGGCTGGTAAGAGAAAAAGGGTCGTGACTACCGGACAGAGGATCGAACATCTGCCACTCTATATTCTGAATCACCCACACGGGTTTAGGACCTCTTGAAATGCTATGCAATAGTATTTATCTACACATATCGTGTGATGTATTCGATTAGATTATTACCTGGAAAGAAACCTTCCTGCCCTGCTACCTGGAATTAATCAATACGTCGATTTAACGTACTTTGAATTCTGTAATCAAGGGATTGAGAAATTAAACCAGCTATTTGCATGCCGAGTAGTGAGTGCGCTGGCAAAACACAGCTCCGGCTCTCGCAGCTGGCACTGAAGGCGCAACTGCGCACTGAATCCTAATTTCCTAATACCTCATAGTAATTAGCAGCCAATGACACGGATTACACGACGAGCGCCGGGGTGTTGGCGGAGGCCACGGGCGGGCCAGGACACTGCTCGTCAGTGCCTGCGCTCTTGGATGTCACGCCCGGTTTAATGGGTGCTAAATTAGCCCTTCTTGATCAGGGGTGTTGGCTCGGATGCTCGCCGTACTAGCGTCGCGCAGATAAAGCGGGTGCAAATGTCAAATATTTTTCACTTCAAGTACTGGCTGGCTGGATGAGGGTGTGGGCGTCTCTGCCGCATGCTGGGACTGGTTGTTGATGAGAGAGACTTCAAGTGGAGTGCCTTGTTACCAGTAAAGTGTCTTTATCCAAGAAATTTGGATTAAGAGCAGTTTTGCATCAAGCTTGATGGAAAACTGCCATTCCCGAAGCTTGATGCAAAACTGCCATTCCCGAAGCTTGATGCAAACTGACATTCCGAAGCTTGATGCAAAACTGACATCCCCGAAGCGCTTAATGACCGACCCTTACTAAGGTTCAGAACTTTGCCGTAAATATAATATTAAAGACAAGGGAGCCATAGTATCCTCAAGCTTCCCACCCCATTATGTCTCCGTCTCCCAATGTATTTCCCACTCCCTCTGTTTCCCCTCACTGTCACTGTCTCTCTAACTACCTCTGTCTCTCTCACTGCCTCTGTCTCTCTCACTGCCTCTGTCTCTCTCACTGCCTCTGTGTCTCTAACTACCTCTGTCTCTCTCACTGCCTCTGTCTCTCTCACTGCCTCTGTCTCTCTCACTGCCTCTGTCTCTCTCACTGCCTCTGTCTCTCTCACTGCCTCTGTCTCTCTACATGCCTCTGTCCTCTCACTGCCTCTGTCTCTCTCACTGCCTCTGTCTCTCTCACTGCCTCTGTCTCTCTCACTGCCTCTGTCTCTCACTGCCTTTGCCTTCCAATGTTTAATTTCCGCCTCAGGTGTTGTCAGAGGCCACACCAAAGACATCTCAGATGTTATGATGCTCCACTTCTAGCCTCGCTATACAGCGGTGATACCTAAACATCTATCAATTGTACCTCTTTGTAAACATGTAAGAAATAACTTTCTACAAATAGCATACGAGATACACATACACATTTAAATTTTAGGAATATGTAGCTTCGCTGTACATTTGAATAGCTTCTATATAAAAAAAAACATGTAAAACGAAAGCTTTGTTTATTCACACTTGAGATGTTACTGTAAACAGCTAAATGTATTATTGCAACGCTGAACCGCAGTGCTTGATAGAGGTACAGAGTTTAGTTTGTTTTTAACAATATCTCCTCTCATGCAATAAACAATGTCTTTGCAATAGGGAAGAATAAAGGTTTCAGGAACTGTGTGCGCGAATCTTTTTTTTGTTTTTAGTTTTCATTGCTGTCTTGCATGAAGTGAGAAGCCCAGAAGTTTGCCCGGTCCTAGACCAGGTTTCCTAGTTGCTGCACAAGTGTATACCCAGTTGGGGATTATATTTCGCGTATGTTGCCTTTATATTTCGCGTCACGCTGGTGCTGACATCTAACTGCCATAGGCCTACCGTGCTCAGCCCGCACTACCCTCTCTCTCACTCACGGACCCGACAACCTTCAGACAACAGCTCAGTCTCCCTCCTTTCTCTCCCGCAGCCGGGGCCCAGCAATTTGGGCCCCAGGGCAATTTAAACACATTGCCTCCGAAGTGTGTCATTTATCATTCATTCACGCTACCAAATCCACACAAAATTTATTGTAATATGAAACTGCTGGTGCAACCGACAAGATATATCACGACGGGTCCCTCACTCTTAAAGAGTTTCCATACCTTTGAAAAAGTTGCAGAAGCCTGACTTCATAGAATCATTGCAGCGTAATACTGTGCTTTGCGGACGATGCCATTTTCATCCCCTGAGATATATGCCATTTATTGAATAGTTTTTATTTTGATGTCTGGCAAGTAATATGAAAAAACAATAAGGGAGAATGTATATTACAGCAAATGAGTTATGCTAGACTAGTAGCATGCCAAAACAGATTCATAGATTGTACATCAAATTATTTCATTTTAATATAACTGCTTAATATTATGCATGGATAGCAAAATATAATAAATCAGAAATGGGCTTGATGGGGCATGCGTACGTAAGACTAAATGAGAAACATGGGACATATGCTGTCTCAGGTGCTTCTCCATGGAGAGAACTGCTGGAAGAGTCAGGCTGAATGGCACTATTATGGTGCTACCGGCAGTATGGTGCTACCTGCATTATGGTGCTACCGGCATTATGGTGCTACCGGCATTATGGTGCTACCGGCATTATGGTGCTACCGGCATTATGGTGCTACCGGCATTATGGTGCTACCGGCATTATGGTGCTACCGGCATTATGGTGCTACCGGCATTATGGTGCTACTGGCATTATGGTGCTACCGGCATTATGGTGCTACCGGCATTATGGTGCTACGGCAGTTATGGTGCTACCGCACGGCATTATGGTGCTACAGGCATTATGGTGCTACCGGCATTATGGTGCTACTGGCATTATGGTGCTACTGGCATTATGGTGCTACGGCATTATGTGTGCTACCGGCATTATGGTGCTACCGGCATTATGGTGCTACCGGCATTATGGTGCTACCGGCATTATGTTTGTGCTACCGGCATTATGGTGCTCCCTGGCATTATGGTGCTACGGCATTATGGATGCTACGGCATTATGGTGCTACTGGCATTATGGTGCTACTGGCATTATGGTGCTACTGGCATTATGGTGCTACCGGCATTATGGTGCTACTGGCATTATGGTGCTACAGGCATTATGGTGCTACAGGCATTATGGTGCTACCGGCATTATGGTGCTACCGGCATTATGGTGCTACCGGCATTATGGTGCTACCGGCATTATGGTGCTACAGGCATTATGGTGCTACCGGCATTATGGTGCTACCGGCATTATGGTGCTACCGGCATTATGGTGCTACCGGCATTATGGTGCTCCCTGGCATTATGGTGCTACCGGCATTATGGTGCTACAGGCATTATGGTGCTACCGGCATTATGGTGCTACTGGCATTATGGTGCTACCGGCATTATGGTGCTACCGGCATTATGGTGCTACCGGCATTATGGTGCTACCGGCATTATGGTGCTACAGGTTCATTTATTAAACGAGATATTCTCGGAATTTGGTAACTTTATTCATGTATATAAAATACTGAATATAAACAAATCAGTAATGACAATAACACAATAAATTATAATAACTCGTACCCCCCCTGAAAATATGTCGTACCCCTGGGATTACAAGTACCCCAGTTCGGGAACCCCTGCTACAGCCCTGTGATTGAAGTCCCCTCAAGGGAGGTTCCTTGATGCTGGTGAGGGGCTCTTGATCTAGGGAATTGGACCTGTGCTTCAGTTCCCTGAATTAAGCCTGAATACCTCCCATCCTTTCCCCACAGGTACTGTATAATCCCTACGGGTTTAGCGTTCCCCATAATGTGAATGAACATACCTGGAGTATACCTGGAGAGGGTTTCGGGGGTCAACGCCTCCGCGGCATAGTCCGTGACAGGCCTCATCGTGGATCAGGGCCTGATCAACCAGGCTGTTCTGTTGGCCGCACGCAACCCGACGTACGAGCCACAGCCCGGCTGGTCAGGTACTGACTTCAGGTGCCTGTCTATCCCCTTCTTGAAGACAGCCAGGGGTCTATTGGTAATCCCTTATGTATACTGGGAGGCAGTTTATAAGTCTTGGGGCCCCTGACACTTATTGTGTTGTCTCTTTATCGTGCTAGTGGCACCCCTGCTTTTCATTGGGGAGATGTTGCATCGTCTGCCGAGTCTTTTGCTTTCATAGGGAGTGATTTTCGTGTGAAAATTTGGTACTAATCCCTCTAGGATTTTCCAAGTGTATATAATCGTGTATCTCTCCCGCTGCGTTCTAGGGAGTACAGGTCGAGGGACTTCAAGCGATCCCAGTAATTGAGGTGCTTTATCGCAGTTATGTGTGCCGTGAAGGTTCTCTGTACATTTTCTAGATCAGCAATTGCACTTGCCTTGAAAGGTGCTGTTAGTGTGCAGCAATATTCCAGCTTAGATAGAACAAGCTACCTGAAGAGTGTCATCATGAGCTTGGCATCCCTAGTTTTGAAGGTTCTCATTATCTATCCTGTCATTTTTCTAGCAGATGCGATTGATACAATGTTGTGGTCTTTGAAAGTGAGATCCTCCGACATTATCACTCCCAGGTCTTTTACATTATTTTTTCGCTCTATTGTGTGGTTGGAATGTGTTTTATACTACGATATATCTTTAATTTCCCCACGTTTTCCATATCAGAGTAATTGAAATTTCTCATCATTGAACT
Organism: Cherax destructor; assembly: GCA_009830355.1. Classification (NCBI taxonomy): domain Eukaryota; kingdom Metazoa; phylum Arthropoda; class Malacostraca; order Decapoda; family Parastacidae; genus Cherax; species Cherax destructor. The sequence goes on from WNWK01001429.1 coordinate 32,943, forward strand.
TCAAATTGTTTTTTGCGGCCCATTTAAAGATTTGGTTGATGTCCACCTGGAGTCTTGCAGTGTCTTCAATGGAGGACACTGTCATGCAAATTCGGGATGTAAGCCACGGTGCTGTGGCTTAGATACCTGTCGGTGTCACATATGACGATGTGGAACAGGATGGGAGCGAGTACTGTGCCTTGTGGAACAGAGTTTTTCACAGTAGCCGCCTCAGACTTTACTCTGTTTACTACTACTATTTATAGATATATGTCGTGCCGAATAGGTAAAACTTGCGATTTTGGCTTAAATAGCAACGCTCTTCTTGCCGAATAAGGCAAGCGAAAATTTGTGTATGCAATAATTTCGCAAAAATAATTCTGAAACTAACGAAAAAAAATATATTTCATTGTGTTTGTTTATTATTAAATTATTAAAAACTTATCTAAAATATATTTTGTTGGATTAAGCTAAATTAAATTGCGCTTGTTATAATAAGATTAGGTACGTTTTCTAAGGTTCTTTTGGTACAAAATCATTAATTTTTATATTAACATAAATGAAAAAATATATATTTAAATGTATAAGAGAAAATTTTAGAAAGAACTTTATTTTAAGTGAGTTTTTGCTAATTGACCAGTTTTACTTATTCGGCACGACATATATATATATATATATATATATATATATATATATATATATATATATATATATATATATATATTGTAATATTGTAACCACGAACGAGTGGTATTTAATCAATAACAACACTGAGACTGGTCGGGGGATCGAACCCGTGTTGTTTTAGCCCGCCTTATGACGCACTGGAAATTACAAGTGTAACTCCTAGGAGGCAGATGACGGAGGAATCTGTCACTGGTTGAATGCTAAATCTTAAGATATTAAGTCCAAAGTCCTCTAAAGTATACCACTCTATGGTTAGGTAAGATTCGTCAGGAACCAGGACAAGTGTTTTGTTGAAAATATTATAAAATACAGACAAGTTGATGATTATGATAATGTTATAGAGTACCGAGAAGTTAATAAGTAAGACACGCGTCTTATTTATCAAGTTGACACAAGTTAAGACATGTGTCTTAATCATCAGTACAAGTGTTTCTTGAAGCGGGTCTTAGTCATATGATGACCCGTCACTGGAGCTTTTGGTCATCTGACCGAGGCCTTCACCTGGCTTACCGGTCCACCCCTTTAAAAATTATTATTAGAAAAATTGGGTTCTTACTTCGTCTCTAAATCTACCTCACTGCTGACTTTCTCCACAGTAATAGTCTCTTTTCTGTCTCATTCTTTACAACCAGACCTTCCATCTGGTGCGACGTTCCTCACTGGCACTGTTCACACTTGGAAATGGGTTGGGCAGTTATTTTTATTTGCCAATTTGGGTTTGTGAAGGACCTGCTTCAGTATTCCTCCTTTCAAATATTCTTATGTCATCACATAATCTGCACGAAGGGCTGGGTTTGATTAGTGCCTGAGTTATTGAAGCAAATTCTTGGGTAGCTTTGGGAAAGGCCGGGCAAATAGGTGGGTGGGAATGGTTGGTTTTGAGAAGAATCTGCTTAGTATGGGCCAGTAGGCCTTCTGCAGTGTTCATCCATTTTTACGTTCCTATATTCTGAGCACCCCTTCGTCATCTTCCTTCCTTTTACGATGCTTATTTACATCGCAAAGATCGTGAAAGGGGTTCGTGACTGCCCATACCTGCTTTGTATGGGCCAATAGGCCTTCTGCTGTGTTCCTCCATTCTTATGTTCTTAATCGTTATACGTATGATGGTTGTTAATGAAAGGCATTCCTCATAGAGTGTGTGTTCCTTGATGCTGAGTCACTTTACCATGTTGGCGGGTTCGTCTCTCCTGACGCTAGGTCACTGTACGTGGTGGCATGGCTAGTGGTTCTCTACACTGGGTCACTGTACGTGGTGGCATGGCTAGTGGTTCTCGACATTGGGTCACTGTACGTGGTGACATGGGTAGTGGTTCTCGACACTGGGTCACTGTACGTGGTGGCATGGCTAGTGGTTCTCGACACTGGGTCACTGTACGTGGTGGCATGGCTAGTGGTTCTCGACACTGGGTCACTGTACGTGGTGGCATGATCAGTGGTTCTCGACGCTGCGTCACCCATTTTCAGATTAAATATCAAATAAATTTCCCACGTGGCTAAAGTTTTGACGTTACTTAAAGCACAAGATTCTGAATTATGGATAAGTAACAATAATGAGCCTCGTACACAGAGAGAAGGGAAGCTGCGAGGCGAATATAGGCAACTCAGACAACGAATTATAGTCTTACTAAATTTATCTAATATCACTAACGTTTGTCGGTGAATTTAGATTTTTTCTTATTTAATTAGGCAAAAGATGTATATGGGTTTACCATGCCAAGCTATAGTATAAGTGCCTGCCATCCATGTATGTCTTGAAATGGAATTTGATATTACATGAGTATTTTTTTCCATAGTCCTGGGCTAGGCCTGGGGACAGTTCGTCCCAGAAGATGAGGAGGTACTTATACCTCCTCCCTTGGGAGACATAAGTCTCAAGACACTCCCACGACAGGGAGCCAAGGCCAGGTCACCATCTGGAAAAGACCCGGGCCGGAAGAGTACCGGCGAATCAAGAACAACAATTTCCATAGTCCAGTAATACTTATTAATGGTTATAATCCTAACCAGGATTTTTAAAGACTTGGGCCCGTAAGCCAGCGGAAGTCCTCTGTCAGATGACCAAAAACTCCAGCTGCGGGTCATCATATGACTAAAACCATGCCACTACCTGCGGCCAGCAGTAACAGCCTCGTCGATCAGGCCCTGATCCACCAGGAGGCCTGGTCATGGACCGGTCCGCCGGGGCGTTGATCCCCGGAATGCCCTCCAGGTAGGTAGACCCGCGTCAGGAAACACTTGTCCTGTTTCCTGACAAACATGACACCACCTTTCCGTAATCCAGCGAAGCCATTTCTTCGTATTTAAATGTTTGGTTATCAGAGTTTGCGAACTCTCCGGGAATTCTCCCTTTATTTTCCAGACCTGTAAATTGAAAGAGCTTAGTATTCAAGAAGTGTATTGCTTTGTTCTAAGGTATCTTTGACCTGGTAATGTGGAAGCAATAATCTACTTTAAGATCGGACATGGCCTTCAGGAAAGATTAATTACTGAGAGCATGGTTCATGAATGCCAAAAAGATAATGCAGTATAGTATTTTAAGAAGCATATTTTGGCAAGTCAATATACGTGGATGCCAAGATAAGGTGTTATCTAGTTTTACGATACTAGCAGTGTAAGCGGTATCCGCTGCACGGCTCAAGTATAGTTGGATGAATCTTAGAGCTAGGTGGCCGAGTGGTTAACGCACTGGCCTGTGCAATTTAGGACTCGCTATGGATTCAAGCTCTACCCGTTCCCTGATTTGTTTTCAATTATGTTATTACGATTTCCTGAGTTTAGAAGTATAGTGACTCAACTCTTATAGTAAAAAAAAAATATGCGTATGTAAATATGGGGGAAACGGAACAAGAGATCCCTTTAAGGTATGGAATGGGTTCTTGATTCAAGAAATTGGATCAAGAACCCCACCGAATATAATAATGGAGGTTAGGTTAGGTAAGGTTTGTCAAGAAACAGGACAAGTATTTCCTGACGCAGGTCTTAGATGACTCACCGTTGGAGCTTTTGGTCATCTGACCGAGGCCTTCCGCTGGCTTACCGGTCAAACCCCTTCAAAAAATTATGTTTTTTTTTAATAATAATGGAGCAAGAGAGAGAAGCCAGGAGAAAAGCATGTCGACTGAACCAATTAATCACCCAGCAGCAAGACTTTTAACAACACGTATCTAAGTCTTATCCAAGAGTGTGAGCTAGTTTCCTCTTCTGCTTCATCAGATATAATTGTTTTCTTTCAGACGTGAACTTATGAATACCACAATAGAAGCTTTTGTTATTTAAGATTATAATTATAAGCCAGCCATAGCCTGTTTGTGTACATTCAGTACTTAAACCCAGCAGGAGTCAGGGAAATTCTACGGAGGTATCCTTGGTAAGACTCTCGACATCAACACGTTTAGTTATGATTATAATTAACATCAACAGATTCTTGGTAAGACTCTCGACATCAACACGTTTAGTTATGATTATAATTAACATCAACAGATTCTTGGTAAGACTCTCGACATCAACACGTTTAGTTATGATTATAATTAACATCAACAGATTCTTGGTAAGACTCTCGACATCAACACGTTTAGATATGATTATAATTAACATCAACAGATGTGTTGGAACTGGTACGGTGATACCGACAAGTTCTCGGCAAAAGGCAAGTATGCACTGATCAAAACGTTTCTTTAGTTGTCGATGAGTGGAACAAACTCCCGAGTACAGTTATAGAGGCTAAAACGTTGTGTAGTTTTAAAAATAGGCTAGATAAATATATGAGTGGGTGTGGGTGGGTGTGAGTTGGTCCTGACTAGCTTGTGCTACTAGGTCAGATGCCGTGCTCCTTCCTTAAGTGAATGTAACCTGACCTGGCTGGGTCGGGGCATTGGCTTACGCCGGTGGGAGACTTGGACCTACCTCGCATGGGCCAGTAGGCCTGCTGCAGTGTTCCTTCTTTTTTATGTTTAGGACTCGAGAAGCCACGAGTGGTGGAACGTTTCCTTAATAAATGCCTCGGTGCATACATGTGTTGTTTTACCTACACAGACGTGTAGTTTAAAAGGGCCGGTATGACACGTCAGACAGGGGATTTGTTTCAGCTTTAGCATAGAAGTTCCGTTTTGGGTAAAGCGTTAGGCTTGATAAAGCTCTTTACCAAGTATCTTCTGAATCTAAATCTAAACGTGGCCTCAAAATATTTATGTGAAAACTAGCTTTTTTTTTGTTTTTTGCAATAGCTTGGATGCTTTTTATTATTAGTTGGAATAGTTTTAATGCTTGTTCACTGACTCTTAAGTTGAAGTTAGTTTACTTAAGATACTTCCTGTCGTAAATTACTTACTTCTTGATGTAAATTAGTAACTTTCCTTCGTAAATTACTCACTCCCCGTTGTAAATTTGTTACTCCCCGTTGTAAATTTGTTACTCCCCGTTGTAAATTTGTTACTCCCCGTTGTAAATTTGTTACTCCCCGTTGTAAATTTGTTACTCCCCGTTGTAAATTTGTTACTCCCCGTTGTAAATTTGTTACTCCCCGTTGTAAATTACTTGCTCCGAAGTTACCTTTCATACCCCAGGCACTGCATGGCCCATACGTGTTAAGCGTTTCCCAATGAATTTAATAATAATAAAAGGTTAGGTTGGTTAATGGGGTTTAAAGCCTATCGACTACACTAGGGTCATTAGACTCTACGTAATTTTTTAACCATCAGACAAGACTACTTAAGTCTACGCATAATTATTAAAATTACACTTTAAGCATACATACACAATACTAAATAAAATTAATAATAAAATTAAAAAATAAAAATCATGAAAAATAATAAAATAATAATAAAAAATAATGTGGCATTGGGAACCTCCAGATATTTGTAGGTTAGAACATCAACAGATGAGAGGGAGTATAATCTGCTGGTCACTGGCTCTGTATTTCTCCTTCCTGTTATAACAAAATACCCAAGAAAGGAAAAGTATTAATGGGGGGAGAGAGAGAGAGAGAGAGAAGAGAGGAGGAGGAGGAAGAAGAGGAAGAAAAGGAAGAGGAGGGAGAGTCCTGGTTAAACTTAGCTGGCGAGCGAACGGACGGGTGTATGAGAATTGACTTTTTTTTTTTTTTAATTATCATTTTCATTCCCATTTGCATACTAAGGGCAGAAGTTGAGATTATTTCATGAAAATAGAAACACGAGAATGAGTTAATGTGCAGCTAAGTTCTTCATGCACTCATGACTGTAGTTCCCTCCCCTCATGATGTTGTCATACCCTGTATACCCTTATCTACCTCCCCTCATACTGTCATACTCCCGAATACTCTTGTGGGTTTACCCCCCTCATGTTGCCATACTCCAGATGCTCTTGTGGGTTTACCTTCCTTCACGATATCATGCTCCACATGCCGACAGTGATCGCTTAATTATCGATAACAATGAGGAGTGACGTTACTTGCGCCGCGGTAATAACAACTTTAATATACCGATGCCAAAATCTATCATGGTGAAGATGTTATAGAATATAAAAGAGCAGCAGCGGCTCTTAGATCTTCTAGTTATTATCCTGTAGCTCACCAGATCATAATTATAGCGCACTCACCTAATGTATTTTAGCTAGTGTTCAGTAAAAAAAAATAGTGTTAAAACCATTGCACGTTGTTGATATATATATATATATATATATATATATATATATATATATATATATATATATATATATATATATATAATATAAATATATATATATATATATATATATATATATATATATATATATATATATATATATATATATATATATATATATATATATATATATATATATATATATATATATATATATATAAATATATAATATATATATATATATATATATATATATATATATATATATATATATATATATATATATATATATATATATATATATATATATATATATATATATATAAAGAGAGATGTGTGTATGTGTCCTACCGAATAGGTAAAACTGGTCAATTAGCAATAACTCGTTTAAAATAATTTGTTTTTTCTAAAATTTTCTCTTATACGTTTAATGATGTACTTTTTTCATTTATATTAATGTAAAAATTAATAATTTTGTATCAAAAGAACCTTAGAAAACTTACCTAACCTTATTATAACAAGCGCAATCTAATTTAGCCTAATCCAACTAAATATATTTTAGATAAGTTTATAATAATTTTATAATAAACAAACACAATGAAACATATTTTTTCGTTAGGTTCAGAATGATTTTTACGAAATTATTACATAAACAAATTTTTGCTTGCCTCGTTCGGCAAGAAGAACGTTGCTATTTAAATCAAAATCCCAAGTTTTACCTATTTGGCAAGACATCCATATATATATATATATATATATATATATATATATATATATATATATATATATATATATATATATATATATAAATATATATATATATATATATATATATATATATATATATCCAGGATGCAAATGAACAGTTATCGTCTGGCGTCGTATCAACAGAGGCAGCAGCAGCAATTGTGTGACCCCTGAGGCCAGATCAGGTTGGGGGAGAGTTCATTAAGGGTAAAGCGATATCACGAGAAGGTATCGTTCAGCGCCTGGAATATTACCCTCTCATGAATCTCGCATTTCATAAAGCGAATTTTATTTCCAGCCTCCATTTTGTGTTTCAAATTAAACTAGTAGCTGATGTAGTAATTTTAATAGCTCTGTTTGTTACTTAAAAGTGTTGTAGTATTTGAAAGAAAACAGACAAGGGCGAGTGTGATTAAATCATGATGAGACTAATTCCCTTGCTGAATAATCTTGGTTTTTCTCCTGGCAGGTAATTGACCAAATTAAGCAATCGAAATTTCTTGAAGTGCAAATTACTGCCCGACTCCTTACTCTAGCATTATTTACTTTGTCAGACACTATAACAGTCAGAGAAATGAACCCATGAATGTGTTTCAGGAGATGAGCACGATAGAACGACCAAATACACACCGGCGTAATTATACCCATGGAGGTGTAGTTACCGCAACACCGCCAGCAAAATCTACGTCGCATCGGCGAGAGTTTTGCCTGAATACCAACAGAGTTAGCTGGTAATTAGCTGCGTTAACTGGCGACTTAGCGTCGAGGTTTTTACCGACTACGTGGCTGCAAGACGTGCTCAGCCGACGGCTGTCAGGTGAGCAGGATTGCAGTGGCGGCTGTTAGGTGAGCAGGATAGCAGCGGCGGCTGCTTCAGGCCAGCAGAGTTACGGTCACGTAATTTGTTCAGCCGATATATACAAAGCCATCTCTGTTTCTGTGGAACTTAGAGAAGACTATCTGGGTTTCTGTGGATCCTAGAGACGACCGTCTAAGTTTCAACGAATTTTGGAGGTCGTCTGGGTTTCCACGAATCTTGGAGATGGTTGTTTGGGTTTCCATGGATCTTGGAAAAGGTCGTCTGGGTTTCCATGGATCTTGGAGAAAGTCGCCTGGGTGTCCATGGATCTTGGAGACGGTCGCCAGGGTTTCCATGGATCTTGGAGAGGGGCGCCTGGGTTTCCATGGATCTTGGAGAAGGTCGCCTTGGTTTCCATGGATCTTGGAGTAGGTTGTCTGGGTTTCCATGGATCTTGGAGACGGTCGTCTTGGTTTCCATGGATCTTGGAGAAGGTCGCCTGGGTTTCCATGGATCTTGGAGACGGTCGTCTTGGTTTCCATGGATCTTGGAGACGGTCGTCTTGGTTTCCATGGAACTTGGAGACGGTCGTCTTGGTTTCCATGGATCTTGGAGACGGTCGCCTGGGTTTCCATGGATCTTGGAGAAGGTCGTCTGGGTTTCCATGGATCTTGGAGAAAGTCGCCTGGGTGTCCATGGATCTTGGAGACGGTCGCCAGGGTTTCCATGGATCTTGGAGAGGGGCGCCTGGGTTTCCATGGATCTTGGAGAAGGTCGCCTTGGTTTCCATGGATCTTGGAGTAGGTTGTCTGGGGTTCCATGGATCTTGGAGACGGTCGTCTTGGTTTCCATGGATCTTGGAGAAGGTCGCCTGGGTTTCCATGGATCTTGGAGACGGTCGTCTTGGTTTCCATGGATCTTGGAGACGGTCGTCTTGGTTTCCATGGATCTTGGAGACGGTCGTCTTGGTTTCCATGGATCTTGGAGACGGTGCCTGGTTTCATGGATCTTGAGAAGGTCGCCTGGGTTTCCATGGATCTTGGAGAAAGTCGCCTGGGTGTCCATGGATCTTGGAGACGGTCGCCAGGGTTTCCATGGATCTTGGAGAGGGGCGCCTGGGTTTCCATGGATCTTGGAGTAGGTTGTCTGGGTTTCCATGGATCTTGGAGACGGTCGTCTTGGTTTCCATGGATCTTGGAGACGGTCGTCTTGGTTTCCATGGATCTTGGAGACGTCGTCTTGGTTTCACATGGATCTTGGAACAGTGCTTTTCCAGGGTCTTGAGAAGTGCTGGTTTCATGGTCTTGAGAGCTTTCCGTTCACAAGTACATACAGTGCTCCGAAAAGAGTACTTTTCTAGTACATCTAATTTGTATAACCGTGTATTCCAGAGACATAAGTCTGACCAGACGTAATTAACTCGTATTAATAAAGATTAATGTTTTTTCCGGCCATGTTTGTGTATTAAATGTATCTTATGGATTTTTTTCAAGTCTGTAGGCTTTATAAAACTAAATCCTGAGTGAAACTTGAAAAAAATAAAGGAGGGCGCTTCCTTATATACACTTATACTGGTTTGTTGACGTGTTGCCCCAGACGTCGTACTAAATATATTTAACACAATTAAGATTGTGAAGTGATTGTCAAGTCCAGCCCCTCGAGGATACTGTTTTAACTGCATGCTGCACGCTAATTGAGCCCCGACTGTTCATCAAGTGTTCCTAATGGATTCTCTTATCTTTAATTATCTCCTCCAGTTCATTCTTCAGTCATGTAATGTTGTGGCAGATCGTCTGCCAGTACCATGAAAGTATTCTCTAGTTTTCAGGGTTTCTTTTTGTCTCGCAACTAAGACACTTGAGCAGGAGCTGTTTATCTTTGCTGACATACGTTTCGTCTACACACTAGGCCTTATCAGTGTCACGCAGAGGTATAAACATGGAGACTTTTATAGTGGAGTCAGTGAAAGAAGTGAGATGCAGCAGTTAAAGTTATGGTCCCATGTTGGCGGGGCCCACTAGTGTAAGTAGGACAGGCATGTAAACTGTACCAGAAATTTTGAAATGGATTTGTAGATGCTATGTCATTTTCGTATTGTCGCTGAGCCTCCCTTCGTATCTGTGCATATTCATTTCTGGCTCTTCAGCTAATCTCTTTATTTTGTCTTCATGTTAAGTAAAAGGACACAAATGCAACTAATGTGACATTTTATTGTGGCAACGTTTCGCTCTCCAGGAGCTTTTTCAAGCCGTTACAAGCGATACATGGACACAGAGGGTATATATATACTCTCCAAGTGAGGTGTAATACTAGTGGTGGTAGAAGTAGTAGTGATATAAGTGTAGTAGTAGTAGTAATACAATAAGGTAAAACAATCAATTTGCACATGAGTAAAAGGTGATAAAACAATTACATGGGTAGAATAAAAATAGGTTAGACAAATATTTCTGTTGGAGGTTGGAATAGAGAAGGCATGTAGGAGTGTTCCACATCTACAATGTGCTTGTGTTGAATTAGCAGGAGAGACTATGTGATGGTAGGGTTTACTGTTTTCAGGAGGATTCTTGCTAAGACTTCAGAGATGGTGAAGCTTCCTTTGTTTTGTTTAATTATGTTAGAAACAGCGATAAGTGCTGATTCAAGGCACTTGCGTCTACGGAAATTAGTTTCTTTGATTACTAGTGTCTAATTTATAGATGTTTTGAATTCGTGTTTCGGGTTGTTCAGGTTTCGTTCCTACATAATATGGGCTTCTGTGTTTCCACTGCAGCCTCCACAGGGTATAGTGTAGACCCCTGCGTTGACTGGTTCAAGGTGCTTGGATTTTGTCCTGGTTAGATCCTTTATAGAAGTACTGGAAGCGATGGCGACTCTAGTGTTAGCTTGTGCAAATACTTTAGAAATGTTGGATGCAACCTGGCTGTTGGGAAGAATTATAACTTTGTTTGGAGTGGTGTTGCATTTATGCATGTAGGAACGATAACCTGAACAACCTTGTAGAAAGTACAGCATAGGGCGTAGAAGTGCCTAAGTGTCTCAATCTTCAACTCGTCGGTTTTCAAAACCATTTATCACTGTCAGACACTGCAACATCATGGGATCTTGATACAAGAAATTCTCAACACTTGTCCAACCTTTGGACGAAGACCTACTTCGACTAGTGGATGGTACCACTATGACCCCGCCTCCTGCTGCTTCACCTCACCTGACTACAGTATATAAGCCACTTCTACGGCCATATGCTGCACTTTCTACAAGATTGATGGACTGAACACATCGACTCCAGGCTGAGGGACTGATTACCTCAAATTCTTCCTCTCCTTACACCTCTCTGCTTTGTATTGGACTGATAAAGCCACTGTGTGGCGAAACGTTTCCTTAATAAAGATTCCCATATTTGCATAAGTGTCTCAATCTTCAACTCATCGGTTTTTAAAACCATTTATCAAGTAAACCTAGACATAGGCCTTAGATTGCTTAACGCTCTTGTACCTCACGCAGCACGTTGCTGAAAAAAAAGTAAGACAAATAGAATTAATTTCAACAGCCTTTTCTTGAATATTAAGAAAATAATCTTTCACGTCTTCCATGAGTGTGAGAGGAGTATTATTCTCAAAGCTTATTGCTTATTGGTTTTTGCTTATTGCTTGAAAATTCGGTTGGGAAAATATTCTGTTAGTGGGGTGGATTGTGAAGGACCTACCTAGTATGGGTCAACAGGCCTGCTGCAGTGTTCCTCCTTTCTTATGTTCTTATAGTCATCATCTATAGATGTATTAGACGGTAATAAAGAAATGATCCCTAAGATGTGAGAAATGTACATAGCCAACATTGTAAAACACTCTGTACTCGTCCGTACTCACAGAGTCGATTTATTATATATTTATTTAAAATTGTGTAGCAAAACAAATACTGTTACTTGTGTAATATAATGTAGAATGTACTTTGTCAAACTAAAGCAAGAGTATGTGTGTTTCGTGGAAGAACCGAAGGAACTAGTAGTAGTAGTATACCTGGAGTATACCTGGAGAGGGTTTCGGGGGTCATCGCCCTCGCGGCCCGGTCTGTGACCAGGCCTCATGTCAGCAAATCTATCAGCTCTCTCTAAGTTAGCAAGATAGTCTGTAAGCCAACACGTTGTAAACCGCACACACTTAGAGAAAACCTTTATTAAAACGTTTCTCCCAGTGAGAGCTTAATCAACTCTCACCAATAGAAACGTCTTTTGAAAAAAAAGGTTTGCTCTATTTAAGTGTCTGAGATCGCTAAAGTCAGAGACAAAATTTAAATCTTTAAAAACATGTATCAATTCTTTTAATAATTTAAGAACATTTAAGAAGAGGATTAACTGCTTACGTCTGGAACTTTGCAATTTAAAGTATTTTACTGATTTCTGCCTATCATTAAGTTATTCAGGTTTTTGTAGAAGGATGCCAACGTTAACGACTTAAACACTTGTGAAACACATAAATGTATCGACATTATTTTTTGACGTCTAATATTTTGGATAAAAATGTGCTAATTCATATTATTAATCAAGCGTAATTTATATTCATAGGTGTGTAGCGTTAAGCATTATAATTAGATATATATATATATATATATATATATATATATATATATATATATATATATATATATATAAAAGGAGAATTGTCTTCACAATTCTCCTTTGTATGGACTGATGAAGCCACTGTGTGGCGAAACGTTTCCTCAATAAAGATACGCAAGTGTTGCATATGTGTCTAATTTATCAAGAGTGTTGCTATTTAAGCCAAAATCGCAAGTTTTACCTATTCGGCACGATATATTTTGCGTTTTTATGTCATTCTCGATAGCATATTATGTATCCCCAGATAATGTCTTTAAAGGAAACAGGTGAGGGATTGTTCTAATATTCCTTCTCTGATATTAGAAGCTTGATAAACCTCTACACAGAATGATACGTTATCTCAATAGAAGTTTGCCCTGTAACCTGTCATTCTATCACAGCCATGTCTTGTTAATACATAAAAAAATGCCCTTTTCCTTACGCTCTCAAGAGTAATTTGCCGTCTACTTATAGGCTAAATTCATGGTACACAGGAAGCTAATCATGGTTCTTGCTGTCGCTCGGTGAATGGTTTCATGCTGGTTAAGACTGCGTCGTTTCCTGTCAATACGTCCCGCCCTTTTCGACGTTGGTAGTTGCCTGATGGAGTTACATCAAAAAGTCCTAAGCTGTATTATACAAGTTTTATAGTAGTGGGGAAAAGCACAATATTCTCAAGATGTGATTTGGTATTAAAGTAGAATTTCTCTTCTAGACTTGTCTGAGGACCCACATTTACTTCTTCGTCATTCGTACCGCTGAAAACCAATTCTGTGTGATGGAATATGACAGGAAAAACACACCTAGGTTTTTTCCCCAACATATAACTATCATAAAGAGTTGAGTAGCTACACACTGCTTATATTATACCGATAGGTTGAGGAAAATGATCGATGTGGGACATTTTAATAGGAATTGTTTCAGTTCCAGGACCTTGTTCACCCAGTGATACACAGGATACATGTTACCTCTGCTATATGTACTGTGCTTCATGTTTTCGTTGCTTCGTTCGCCACTGACAAAAAAATAATAATGAACGTTACAGCACATGAACATCAAAGCCTGCAAGCCGACTTAGACTAATTAATTTGGTCTGATAGCAAGTGAATGGTAATTTTAACAAACAAAAACGAAATTACGTATCAATATATAAATTACAATATTGCTCATGAAAGCTAATGTAACGACAATTCATAGCCATGGACACAGTTTTCTTACACAGTAAATGTAGCTTGCATTATTTTAGGCATCATTGGTAGATCATAGGAACACTGATCTGATTAGTTCCTCTCACGCACTATTATTAGTTTTGCCAAAATGACACCTTGTTTAGAGAAAACCTTTACTCGTAGACGACGTTTCGCTTTATTATTAAACTCTACTTAGAGCAAAACGTAGTCTGTATTAAAATATTTTCTCTACACATAATGCATTTGTCGACAACTTGTGCCACCCAACACTATTAATTTTTATCTAGATATCATTATTGTAGGCAATAAAGCTATCTTAGTGTTACACATGTATCTTGGTTTAGAAAAACACGTAAGCAAACACTAGCACATATTTATTAGAAAACGTTTCGATCCTGGGACTTTGATCACTTACAGAGGTTGAAAGACAGTATATATAGTTGTATGTTAGAAGTGATCAAGGTCCCAGGACCGAAACGTTTTCTAATAAATATATCCTAGTGTTTGCTTACTTGTCTGTCTAAACTAACTTATCAGTATTTATTACCAAGGTTTATACCATACATGTAGATTACCATCATCTTATTGGTATTCTGTACCATTTATATGGTACTTTTTTTCCGATGCCATCAAATTCTAGAACATTTTTTTAGCACCATATTTAAGAAGGGTGGAAGACAGTGGTGAGCGTCCAGTGGTGAGATACGAAATTGATACACATCCTAAGAAGCAAATATTATGAAGCACGATTATAAATGCTTTATTTACTCAGTCTTGCAAGACGGAGATTGAGACGACACTTAATGCACGTGTTTAAAATTATAAACCTCGACAGTCACATACTTAAATATTGACCATTCAAACATAACACTCAACAATGTCTTTGTAATTATCGACAAACGATTTCAATACAGCCAAATTAAATACGTACAATAATAGTGATTAAAAATGCGCTATAGAATAATAGTAGTAGAGAGTTGCCAGAATATATATATATATATATATATATGAAAGAAAACATATTTTGATATCACCTGTTTACTGTGATCTTTCATATATATATATATATATATATATATATATATATATATATATATATATAGTATATATAATCTGCAACTCTGCAGAGAGGCTGTGGGCATCCAATATCTTCAATTAAGACACCTACCAGGATTATCATCAACAGACTGGTGTGAATACCTGCATTTCCTTTCTCCTTTAGAATCAAGAAAAGTGTCGTGTAGGTGAAGTCAGTGAGGAAGGGGATACATAACGGTCACCTCAGGGTAGGAGGGGTCCGTGAGGGGAGGTGGGCAAAATGGAGGAGGAGGAGGATGAGGGGTAAAACTGTGTCCCTTCCCCTTCCCCAAACAGGCGCGAATACACCGTTTAGTCTCGTTTCGATAATGGAGTGTTTCTTCACCGTGTGTGTATAGTGCATAGTGTATAGCGGTGTGTTGTTTATAGTGGGGGGCTGTGCATAGTGTTGTATAGTGACATGTCATGGGAGGCAGTGAGTGCGCAACTCTGTCAGGCCTTCCTCCCCAGGTCCTCACCCCTCCTCCACTCCTGCCTTATCCACATCACTCATCACACCGCTTCCACACCTCCCTCCCTCCCTGCCCACCAAGAGGATGGGAGACAACTCTCCACCACCCCTCTCTACCCCCACCATGAACCACCTGTGGTATGTGCCACGTGCCATTGTCCCTACTGCCCGGGTTTACCACACAGATTGAGGTATGGCAGATGATGCAGCCAGCAGCCACAAAGTCAGGGAAACAGTGCAGCCAACAGTGAAAGAAGAGCACATGTCAGGTGTGTGGAGAGTATCGGGCACGCAACAGGAACGGCCTTATTTGTGCACACAGTGGGTGTGCTGGATCACATGTGCTCCCAGCAGAGAGCAGCCCACAGCCTCCACAGGCAGTTGGCAATTCCAATGGCAACCTCCTCACTTGCGAAGATCTTCTGATGGCATTCAAATCCACTGCTAGCAGTACCCTATCTCATATTCCTAAAGCGGCTCGTCCATATGAAGCCCTAGACACCATTAAAGCATCGCACAACCTACTCCTGTTCAGCAATGTCTGTCTTGCAGTTCTTGAAAGACGAGGCAAACTGCTAACCACATCAGTCATCAAGGCGGTGCGCAACTACCCAAGAACAGATAATTGTGTCCCTCTGCCCCATCATCGCAGGAATCACAGAGGTAGACCCAAGAAAAATTTCACTGAAAACGAGAAAATTTGCGCACAGGTTAGCAAAAAAATCGAAGAAGGTAACACAGTGGGAGCAATCAGAATAATTACAAGTGACGATACTGTTGCTCCCAAAGATGAGACCACAGCCCAAGCACTAAGAGACAAGCACCCAACAAGGGACACCATAGTTGTTAGCAACAACCCTGAGGAAGAACTCATCACTGGACAATTAATTTTGCCAGAATCAGAAGTCTATAAGGCGACAGTGTCATTTCCAGCAGGATCGGCAGGAGGTTACACTGGAATTCGACCACAACACCTCAAAGAGAAGGTAAATCCAGTACTCTGCACATCTGCATCAATTCTTCTCTCCGAGTTCAACAACATTCGTCAACAACTGTCTGGCTGGGTGGATTCCAGAAGAAATTAAACTTTTTTTGAAGCCTCATTATGCGCTTTGAAGAAGAAGGATGGGGGAATCAGACCCATTGCTGCTTATAACATTCTTCATCGTCTCTCGTTGCAAAAGCAGCGGTAAGAAACATTAGCCTAGAAGCTGCCAGTTTACTCCAGCCACACCAACTGGGCTTTGTTTGGGGTCTCTCAAGGCAGTGAAGCCGCAGCTCATGCAACAAGGGCCTACATCAGAGACTTACCAGAAGACAAGGCCGTAGTCAAACTTTAGAAATGCCTTTAATATGGTGAAAAGAAATGTGGTCTCGCCAGCTGTTCGGGATCTTTTCCCCCAGTCTTTTCCCTTCATTTTAGCTGCCTACAGCAAATCCTCAATTCTTTTTTTTTGGCGAAAATGAAATTCCCTCATCAGAGGGTGTTCAGCAGGTTCACTTCTCTTCTGTTTGGCAGTAAGAGACCTAACTAACTTCCAGCCTGCGCAGCGAGCTCAACATCTGGTACCTGGATGATGGCACTCTGGCAGGTACTGAAGAGTCCCTTGCTAGAGAACCTACAACTGGTGAAGACACAGGGACTCATCCTCAATCCCTCCAAGTGTAAAATCATCACAACAAACCAGGAAATAATTAGTGCTGTGCGAACAATCCTCCCTGAAGTCTCTACCACCACTCCAGCCAAGAGACCCTCTTGGCAGCACCGCTGGGTAATCAGGCCATCGACAAACTGAATGACCTGAAGAGAATGGAGGAGAGAATAAGAGATCTCGATTCCCATGATGCCCTGTATCTCCTCACAAGGTGTCTTACTCTGCCAAGACTCACTTCCTGAGGTGTGCACCCTCTTTTGACAACCCAACATTCAACGAATATGACTCTCTCCTGAGATCAATCTTTAAGAAGGCACTGAATCTGTCACTGGAAGATCAGCAATGGGATCAGGCAACCCTCTCAGTGCGACTGGGAGGTATAGGGGTGCACAAAGCAACGCAGGTAGCTTTACCTGCATTTATGTCATCGTATTTGGCTTTAAGTGGACTAATCAAGGAGATTGTCCCCGAACGCTTGAGAGGTGAGGTAGGAGCTCAAGACCCCAGGTTCAGTGAAGCAGCCGTGCAGTGGGACACCCTTGCCGACTCCTAGTGTGCATAAATAGAGTTAAATCTGAAACATTGTTTCAGACTATGGAACAAATACTCTTCTCCAGGCTGAGGGACTGACCACCTCAAAACTACGTCTTCAAGGGTGATGGACTGATTACATCGTCTTCACATCTCTTCTGCTTCTACCAACTTTTCTGTACTCGACTGAAGAAGCCTACTGTGTGGGCGAAACGTTTCGAATAAAGATACTAACTGTTGCATGTGTGTCTTACCTAGCAAGGTCGTGTAAACAAGGGAGGCGAAAAAGACTTTAGATGAAATAAAAACCGTTGGGAAGAAAACTATAAACAGTGATCAAATAGAAAGATGAAGGAGAAGGATCAAGGAATGTACATCACATCGGTTACATTCCGGAGGTGCATATCAACCTCAACGGCAGTATATGCAAAGCAAGCTAACTAAAGAGCTAATACCAGCACCAGCATGGTGTCTGCATCTGATCGAGCATGTCCAGAACCTCGGGAAAGTTCAAAGGTTTGCTACGAGACTACCAGAATTAAGCGCTTTGAACTACGAGAGACTAAACGATCTTGTTTAACGGCCTATGAAAGTGAGACTAAATAAGGGTGACCTACATCATATATGATACTTAGAGGATTTGAAAGGGCGGTTAGGAATAGTGCGCAAGGAAAAGAGGTAAGGGAGAGGTGTTAAAATAGCAGATAAACATGAAAATGAGCCATGCGGATATTCAATATTTCTTCAGTCTCTTAGAAGAAAGTGGAATGAGCGAGATAAAGAATAGGTTGAAGTGGACACCATACATAGTTTCAAAAGTTTGTTGTCTTCAAGAGGGAGCTGGGCAGATACCTAAAGTCAGTACCAGATCAGCCGGGCTGTGGTTCGTACGTTGGACTACGTGCGGCCAGCAGTAACAGCCTCGTTGATCAGGCCTGATCCACCGGGAAGCCTGGTCGTGGACCGGGCCGCAGGGGCGTTGATCCCCGGAATACCCTCCAGGTAGACTTCAAGAGGACCAAGAACCAACAACTCCAGTCGACGTAGAGTCAGAGCCAAGAGTCGAGAGTGACTCACATATACAACTTGGTGAGTACGCCCACCCACACACAGAAGCATGGCGTCGTTTATTTATTGGGCGTTCTCGGTGGATGGGTGTGTGCATGCTAGGCGGATGAGAAGGGGCGTGTTGGGTGGAAGGGTGGGGCGTACTAGGTGGATGGGTGGCGGCGTGGCACAGTGGTCGGCAGCGTCCACCCACATGAGTGACGAGGGAGCAACCAGCGCTCCCCCACATAAACCACTCAACATTTTCTGCCAAACACATTAGCGAGGGTTGAACACAAGACGACTGACAAGAGGGACTCCCACAGCTTAAGTTTAAGATCGATATATTCTTTTCCTCTTGCCTCGATGAGAAAATATATTTGAGAAATGAGTAATAATGTCTTAGACCACTAACGCAGTGACCTGCGCAGCAAAAAATACATTCCGGCTCCCAAAGTGGATGAAACGCGTATTGCGGACAAGGATGAAAACAAAGACACAACTTGCAGAGCAAGCTTTCATTGGGATAACGTTCCTTTCTGTGTAGAACTTTAGCAAGTCGTGTGTGTGAGCGCTTGTGGACGCAGTGCGTGTGTGTTTATCTGCTCTCCAATTCTCTTAAGCTCATTGTGGTCAAGCTTGGCTGAGGATGCATGCATTTCTTATCTAGTTGGCATATGTGTAACCCATATAGTTATTTTTCTTTTCATTTTGTTGTATATAAAAAGAATTTAGGAACTGCAAACATGAGAAAAAAAAAATAGTCGTATATATTTTAGGAACGTGGTCATTCTAACCGAGGTAAAGCAAAGTGGATCCCCACTGTGCTAGCAACCAGGCATAGCCTGGCATATACCTACTGCAAGGATTTCTCAAACGAGCCACCTACCGTACTTATAAGGGTTAGCCTAAACCACCAACTGCAAGGTTCCCAGCCTAGTGAGCTCTTATTTCTTCGAAAAAATTACAACTTTATTATGGGTTTTCTTGACTCCTCGACTGCTGATGCGACACTGGCACTAGTTGTGTTCGTTTGAGTCCTCTACAAGCGTACCTGTCCAGTAGTAGTTTGGTTTAAGATTTCCTAGTGTAGCTTTCATAGCCGGTTTGCTAGTGTGGTTGATAAATTAGACACATATGCAACACTTGGGTATATTGGGGAAACGTTTCGCCACACAGTGGCTTCATCAGTCCATACAAAGTTGTAAAGAGAGGAGGAGTTTGAGGTAATCAGTCCCTCGGCCTGGAGTCGATGTGTTCAGTCCATCATCCTTGTAGTAAGTACAGCATAGGGCAAAGGAAGTTGCTTATATACTGTAGACAGGTGACGCGAAGCAGGTGGTTGGCTAACATTATTTTTAGCCCCGATTCGAATCCCCACAATTCTTCAAAAGATGAAGGCGATTACTAAGTTTTTTTTTTTTCGACATATTAACCGAAGTTGGGACAAGAACTAAACACTGACACTGGTTGTGTTAGCGGGAGAAGATCCTCATTTTTATAACTAATACTGTTACTCATTGTTCAGAACTTTGGTTATAGCCACGTGAACAAGTAATATCCTTGGTCCTTACATATGTGACTCAATATTTTTGTTATAACAATTACGTAAATTAGGTTAAAAAGGGTTTCCTAAGCCCTGTGCCCGCCTCTGTCTAACCTATCCTAACTTGTGCAATTAAAATATTATTAGTATATGATAATGCAATCTGTCAGAATCTTGCATACGTATTCTCATGATTATACATTGATTTCTCAGCTTCATGACATTAAATAATATATGTTAAGTAGATCAGTAGAGAGTTGTACTGCGTGAAGAGCTAAACCCGCGTGGATTATTTAACTGAGAGTGGTGCAGGCTCGATCCTCAGCCCACTGATAAATCAAGCTGTTGATGATCGCTAAAGTAGCGGAGGGAGCAGGGAGCGACTGGTTGACACGACTAGTTCAGATCTCAAGGGCGAGTCATGGCTCTGATGCGACGTGTGCTCCTCCCCAGTGGTAATACCCGACACGCTGCTTTAATCATTTTCCCCAAGTTAAACACCTGATTATCATATTGCCTCATAGGGAGCAAACTCGCTTCTTCTTCACCGACATCCTTGCCCGATGGTGGCGTCGGAACTGCTTGCAAAGAACTCGACCTGTGGAGAGAGTGGGAGGCACCGCTGAGCAGCACTGTCTGCGTGACCCACAGTGCGATTATGGTCGTGTGGAGCCTCGCACAACTAAATTATGATGTACTTGTTCTTATTTATGAGAGAGAGAGAGAGAGAGAGAGAGAGAGAGAGAGAGAGAGAGAGAGAGAGAGAGAGAGAGGCGCAAGAGAGCAAGAGCAAGAGCAAGCTAGCGAGCGAGCACTTGTTCCACGAGCTGATGGGGAACACTTTATAAATTATTATTGACGGGACTGGATATCGTCAGGAGTTAACAATGCATTTTCTCTGCCCTGTCATGTCACTTACACTTACAGTTCTTGATCAGCCTTTGCTGATCAAGAACTGGCCTTTGCTGATCAAGGGCTGATCAGCCTTGCTGATCAAGGGCTGATCAGCCTGTGCTGATCAAGGGCTGATCAGCCTTTGCTGATCAAGGGCTGTAAGTGTAAGTGACATTTTGTTTATCATTTACAGCTAATTTCTAGTCCTTACGATGCATTTGTAAAGCAAAATGAGCTATTTTTTTATTGGAAAATGATATGCGCTTACCAATGAATTTTCTATGTTGAAAAGTTTGGTGATGAAGTCTACAGTGTTACTTAAATTGTTGCGCTAACCTTTCTTCTGCCATGGTGCTGCCTTTTTCTTCCCTGCCATGGTGCCGCCTTCTCCCTGCCATGATGTCTCCTTTTTCCTGCCATGGTACGAGCTTTCCCTGATATGATGCCACCTTTCCCTACCATCATGCCACTGTTTCCTGCTATGATGCCACCTTCCCCTACCATCATGCCACTTTCCTGCTATGATGCCACCTTCCCCTACCATCATGCCACTGTTTCCTGCTATGATGCCACCTTCCCCTACCATCATGTCACTGTTTCCTGCTATTATGATGCCACTGTTTCCTGCTATTATGATGCCACCTCTCCCTACCATCATGCCAGTTTCCTGCTATGATGCCACCATCCCCTGCCATCATGCTACTTTCCTGCTATGATGCCACCTTCCCCTGCCATTATGCCACTTTCCTGCTATGATGCCACCTTCCCCTGCCATCATGCCACTGTTTCCTGCTATGATGCCACCTTCCTCCCGAGAGTACATACACACAGGTTTCAACAAAATCTGTAGTAAAACCTGTAACAGGTTACAGGTAGTTATCTGCTGCCTGTAACAAGCTACATGTAGTCACTTCCAGAAGTCACTGCTCCAACGCCTCGGTCCCAGATCAGGTCTCCTGTAAATGGCCTGGCCAATCAGATTGCTGGTGCTAGCAGTACGGTGTCCAACACAGGCATCACGGTAATAAACATTTCGCCATACTGGCGAAATGTTTATTACCGTCAATTTAACATTACCTCATTTTAACATTTAGCCATACTGGCAAAATGTTAAAATGAGGTTTTATTTGCTGAAAAATAACTTTTTTTAAGTAACTGCAAATATTAAAATGAGATTCACTTATGCAAAAGACATGAGTTATAATGTTATGCCTTTTGAAGACAGGATAAATAATGTATTGTATTTTAAAGACAAGACTAATAATGTATATTAAAGACAAGACTAATATGTATATTAAAACAAGACTAATAATGTATATTAAAGACAAGACTAGTAATGTAATGTGAATTGAATACAAGACTAATGTTAGCATATTGAGTTAGTTATATTGGCTTAGAATTGTGCCCTATTAGTTGCAGTGGTTTACTGTACATCTTCATTGTGTAAACCCTTCCCTAGGTTTTGTATACTTCATTTACCTACTTCCTGACCCCTCTAAGGCTAAAGAAGTATTTCCTAGCATCACTGTGCTCATCAGGGCTTTTAACTCCCAGCACCGATGTCATGCACTTGAGACCCGCCTCTCAGACTCCCTGCCCACGCTGTTAATCCCTTTGAGTATTTTATACGTCGTAATCAAGTCACTTCTAGTCCTTCTGTCCTCTAGTGTCGTCAAATTTACCTCCTCTAGCGTCTCCTCATAGGTCATACAGACGACAATTAATGATTTACAGTTATCTTTCCTACGGATGGTACCTTGAAATTATTAAAGAGATATATGCGCCCCTCTATTATGCTTGATGGTCTTTCTCATTTTTCCATTTTCACAACCTCGCTACTGACAGAGAAAGTTCAATATCCACCTGTCCGACCAGTCCTGCAGTGTGCCCAAATCCTGTAGCTTCAGCCGGTCTTCTCGTGTACTTGTTTTCTTGGCTTCACATCATCCGTAAACAGTAGATACCAAATCCGGTGTGTGATGACGCGACGCAGCAGCTGATAACTCACGCTTACTCTGAGACAGTGATGTGACTTCATCTCAGAGGTGACTTCACCACTTGGCAATACATATGTAGTCACTCCCGTCACACTCTGAGGACCATAGGAAGAAAACCATATTTTAGTTTACTTTTCTCCTTTTTTTTATAAAAGTAGGTTTATACCACAAAAAAATTGACTTGTTTATTAGGTAATCCAGACCGGACATCTTTAAGTGGTTATTTGAACTTTTCCTTCCTCCTAGATTTTCGTTTATAGCTTGAGAATGTCTCATCCGATCGGCTTCAAGCTTTCAACACTAGTGATCCTTAGGAAAGGTCGGGAGTTTTATTGGAGTGTCCAGGGGCCAATTTACCAACGTCTTCTACATCTTAAAACTTACTTTCCAGTATTTAAGAATCCATTTTCATGCTTCAGCTTCATATCGTTCCAGACCATGGACCTGGACTCTTCTCAGGCTGAGGGACTGACCACCTCAAACTATTTCTCCAAGGTTGCTGGACTGATTACATCCTCTTTATCTCGCCACCACTCGTACTAAATACGTACATTCTCGTCTGTATTTGACTGATGATGCCTACCTCGTAGGCGACACGTTTCAGCAATAAAGATACCCAACTGTTGCATGTCTTAATCATCATTATTTTTTAAATAGTGCAGCATTTTTTTCCATTAAATATATTGATTATGCTTCCTCTGTACATCTACAGTCTTTAATGGCTGATGTATCTTACAAACAGGATATTACTCAGTAACTTGAGACTTTGTAGATGAAAAATATCCCAATTTCCTAACATAGTTCATAATTTTGGAATCGTTGGATTCCGATGACAACTGGAGAATGCTTGTCTGTTCGGCTTCAAACTCTAAATGTTGGTATTTCTTAGAGAACTTCTTTTTGAGTTGTATAAGTTTGTTTGCCATTTTTTAAAAATTAGTTTAAAAACAAAAACTGGCGAATAAATTTTCTGATTGTCTTCAGGTGTACCATGTCTTCAGGTGTACCATGTCTTCAGGTGTACCATACTTAGAGAAGATTAATATTAGGCTGAGTAGGTGCCAGTTTTTTTTATTTTTTTTGTGACAAATTTTAAAAACTGAAGTACTAATTTTCATGCAATAATCTGTGAATGCCTTATCCAATCGGCTTTAAATCTGATACCTGGACAGTTCAACTTCCTTCGGATTTTTAACCCCGGAAGGTTAGCCACCCAGGAAAGTCAGTGCGTCATCGAGGACTGTCTGTCTTATTTCCACTGGGGTCCGCAATCTTGTCCCCCAGGATGCGACCCACCCCAGTCGACTAACACCTAGGTACCTATTTGCTGCTAAGTGAACATGACAACAGGTGTAAGGAAACACGTCTAAATGTTTCCACCACACCGGGAATCGAACACAGACCCTCCGTGTGTGAAGCGAGAGCTTTAGCCACCAGGCCACCGGGGCACCAGAGATTTCAACTTCCGAGTGATATTCATACATAAATTAAAGTAGTGGTATGTTTTTGGAATTATTGGTCTCTGTGATAGCTAGAGGACGTTTCTTCTGATTTGCTTCAAACTTTCAAAGGACTCGAAATATTAATTTATATGAGATAATCTGTGAATGCTTCTTATTGGCTTCAAATCTTCAACCCTAGAAACAGTATCATATTTATTGAGTACACTAAAGTAGAAGGGGCTGGGCTTGTGGTATACGAGGGGCACCTTTCTCGGATCACGAAGAAAGGGGAACACATCTATTTGATTACAAATTCCTTTTCAATTACTGAAGAAATTAATTATGTTCAGAAGAAATATGGATAATGGAAGATCCTTAAATTTCAAACCAGTTTAGTAAAACTTTTTGAGGTAATCCGATATTTTTGTTGATCAGTCTATTCTAAATCATGTTTTCTTGTAACAGTGGCGTCGCTAAATTTGGCAGCAGTAGTAAATATTGAAGATGAACTATATACAATAAATTTATATACAATTAATTTCTTTTGACGTAATGTTCCTTATTATTCCTGATGCCTTTTGCGTTTACTGAGATTAGTATTCTTGTCTCCGTGGTTTTTGCATTGCTCATTAATTTGTAATAACAAAAACTCCATAATTTATATATACCTTTCCATTATAATATAAATATGTTGCACAAGTTTGAGGCGATATATTTATAACTATTTATCCCTAAGCTTAATTGCTTCTGACTTTTCATTCACCTGCAGCGGCAACCAATAATGTTGTGGCGCAGGTAAAATTGCCAGCAAATTTAAAACAATATTTAGGTATTTGATTTTAAGGGTAAGAGTAACAAATCGTCCACTGAGGACTATTTTTATTCCGTATGAGCACTGAATTAACTAGTGTTAGAATTGCTGCTCAGTATCAACATTTAATTTTTCTAAAAAAATTTCCCTAAGGAACAGCTCATGGTCAGATTAGAATCAATAATTAGTTTTATATGTGGATAGAAAATTCTCCAAATGCTTCGTTACAAAACATTCTTCATGCTTTAATTCTCAAGGATACATTCCTTGACAATCGAAAGTGTTGTAGAGGCGATATGCAAAAAAAAAAAAATGTGTAGTGAGTGTATATAGGTTACAGCCGTGAACACTATCCCTTCCTTCCATAATGGGCGCCGCTCTGAAACTGATATCGCAGAGTTTGGTCCCACCCAGACCAGCTCACCAGCTGCTGGTAACACTCAGACTAGTGCGGTCTGCTGGGAAGAGAGGGAGGAGGTGTAGGGTGCATAGGGTGTTCTACGACAATGAAACGTGACATTCTTCTTCATTCGCCGGTACTCTCCCGGCCGGGGTCTCTTCCTGATGGTGACCCGGCCTTGGCTCCCTGTCTTGGGAGTGTCTGAGACCTATGTCTGCCATGGGAGGAGGTACAAGTACCTCCACATCTTCTGGAACCAGCTGTCCCCAGGCCTAGCCCCATTCCCCGCCCTCACGGGGCTCGTAGAGAGAAGCTAAGCCTTGGCCTGCCACCTTCCCCGCCCCTGGGGAGCTCGTGGGAATGGCAGTCTCATGAATTCAGGTGGTAGTAAGCTCTGGCCCTCTACCGAAACTTGACAGAAGACAAACTATGGGTTGGACAATAATAATAAGAATCCATGTTAAACGGTGAACCCATGTTGGTTATATTATTCAGCACAAGACGTGGTGGTGGCTTGATCCTCCGTCTGCTGAGCCCGAGACAAACGTGCTTCCTATTTATACTCACAATAACAATCTATGGATTGGAAATAGGAAACAGCATGAAGAAAATATGAAACACGATTTTCTCCTTTACAGTGTTAGTGAAGACGAGGGGCCCACTCCAACTAAATAAGAATGACTCTTTAAAGATTAAAATTCTTTTTATTTATTATAATGGAAGGTATTAACGAATTCGTAGCCTTCATAGATCCTACAACGCATGTAGAGAAAGTAAGAGCTTGGGTTCACAATAGAACAATTAGAATTAGCAGTTCTTTAGACTTTAAACTTCGTTTATATGTTGAAAGACTCTTTGTACGGAGTAAGGGATATACAGTTAAGGGAGTGAACTCCAGAAGACAGGAAACACTCGTTAGAGGAGAGTAAAATGCCCTAGAGACGAGGATACACCTGTAAACACAAGACAAAACTAAAGCAGTCCCAAAACTGGAGACTGGCTGAACAAGAGGACACGTTGCTGAACAAGAGGACACGTTGCTGAACAAGAGGACACGTTGCTTGAACAAGAGGACACGTTGCTGAACAAGAGGACACGTTGTTGAACAAGAGGACACGTTGTTGAACAAGAGGACACGTTGCTGAACAAGAGGACACGTTGCTGAACAAGAGGACACGTTGCTGAACAAGAGGACACGTTGCTGAACAAGAGGACACGTTGCTGAACAAGAGGACACGTTGCTGAACAAGAGGACACGTTGCTGAACAAGAGGACACGTGCTGAACAAGAGGACACGTTGCTGAACAAGAGGACACGTTGCTGAACAAGAGGACACGTGTTAAACAAGAGGACACGTTGCTGAACAAGAGGACACGTGCTGAACAAGAGGACACGTGCTGAACAATAGGACACGTGCTGAACAATAGGACACGTTGCTGAACAAGAGGACACGTGCTGAACAAGAGGACACGTTGCTGAACAAGAGGACACGTGCTGAACAAGAGGACATGCACTACCAGTGAGGATACACCAGTGGGTTGCTGGGTCAACGAAGACGCCCTTGAGTAGAATCAGGGGGAAAAAGTGGCACCAGAGTTAGATGAAATTAAAGATGACGACTTTACTCCCAGCCGTGTACCCTCCCCCACCCTCATCCAGTAGACAAAAACTGGTCATAGAGACGTTACACCCTCAGAATTAAGAATTAAGCTATAAACATAATTTAATAACTTGTTCTAACTGTGGATCAGATTTTAATGAATATAGACTATATGTGTGTGAACTTTCGCAAAAATTTTTGTAAGTACTATATATATATATTTTTATATTCGCCAGATAACCTGTGAGTGAGAAAGAGGTCAGGTTAGAAAAGTTGAACTAGTAATAGGGTTCTCTGTGTTCGTCCCTCATCACGATGACACAGACAATTTTATTTCTAATCGTTTGACAAGAAAACTTACACACGCGCGCGCGCGCACGCACATACAACTCGCATGAGTCATAGTGATGTTAAGAAGCATTTCTTCAGCCTTAGAGTTGTCTGGAGAGTGAAGCAGTGGAAGCAGGATCATACATAGCTCTAAGATGAGGTACGATAAGGCACTTGGAGCAGGGAGAGAGTGGACCTAGTAGTGACAAGTGAAGAGACGGGGCCAGGAATAATGGTCTAGAGAGTTTTGAGGGGTATGAGTAGATGTACCATGAAAGCTTCTGGTACTGTAGGAAGAGGCAGTAGTCACAGTTGGTGCCGCTGATGGAGAAAAGTCACAGAAGTACTGCTTGTAGAATCTTCCTATTGTAAGCCTCGTAGATCAATGGTACAGCACTGGACTTAGCTACATGTTAAGACTACGGTACAAGTCCCCGTCCATTCTTATGTATCTTCATATATATGTCGTGCCGAATAGGTAAAACTGGTCAATTAGTATGAATTCATTTAAAATTAAGTCCTTTCTAAAATTTTATCTTATACATTTAAAGATATGTTTTTTAATTATGTTAATATAAAAATTAATGATTTTGTACTAAAAGAACCTTAGGAAACTTAGTTAACCTTGTTATAACAAACGCGATTTAGTTTAGCCTAATCCAACTAAATGTATTTTATACAAGTTTACAATAATTTAATAATAAACAAACACAATGAAATATATTTTTTTTCGTTAGATTCAGAATGATTTTAGCGGAATTATTACATACACAAATTTTCGCTTGCCTGTTCGGTAAGTGCAAGTAAAGTTCGTTGCATATATTAAGTCAAACTTTCTCTCTACTTATATATATATATATATATATATATATATATATATATATATATATATATATATAATATATATACTATTCTTACAAGTACTGTACAAAAATATAAAGATCATTGTATCGCAAGCGATGGCGAGTGCCATCTAACCAGACTCAGGAGTTCAGGTGCCATCTAAAGAAATTGTTTGAACGAAGTGATATTCAGGAAGGTCTAGCCCTTACATTACCCTTTTTTGTGGCTCTCATGAAGAACAATGGATCTATAAAGCTGTAACAAAGAAGGCCACTGGAAAGGATATTTTTTCTCTGCAGTTGGATACTATCAAAGCAGATCTTTCCGCCATCCGCACTTGGAAGATAAACAGATGCCCATGGACCTTTGCAATGTACTAAGATCTTTCCAGTGAATAATGAAGATATTTTCATCGCCGTTGGTATATCTGGATGACCTGATATACTCGAAGGCTTTAGACAGCTAGTTGAAAAGGATAAAATGGTTCTCAGCAAGTTTAAGCAGCATAACGTGAAGTTAAAGCCCTTCAAGTATCAGCTCTTTAAACAAAGCTGCTCTGTTGCTTCTCCGGACAATACGTAACTCAGACAATAACAAGAACTCGAGAGAGGAAGGTCACACATATATATTCTTATTTCTTCCTCACAAAACAAATAAGGTAGTGAGGTATGCACTTAAGGCAAGTGGCAGTAAGGTATGGAAGCGTTCACTTGATGAGGCCAGTGGAAATGAGGTATAGAGGCGTGCACTTGAGGAGGCCAGTGGAAATGAGGAGAGGCGTGCAGAGGCCAGTGGAAATGAGGTATAGAGGCGTGCACTTGAGGAGCCAGTGGAAATGAGGTATAGAGGCGTGCACTTGAGGAGGCCAGTGGAAATGAGGTATAGAGGCGTGCCTGGGAGGCCAGTGGAAATGAGGTATAGAGGCGTGCACTTGAGGAGGCCAGTGGAAATGAGGTATAGAGGCGTGCACTTGAGGAGGCCAGTGGAAATGAGGTATAGAGGGCACTTGAGGACCAGTGGAAATGAGGTATAGAGGCGTGCACTTGAGGAGG
Source organism: Cherax destructor (assembly GCA_009830355.1). Lineage (NCBI taxonomy): Eukaryota > Metazoa > Arthropoda > Malacostraca > Decapoda > Parastacidae > Cherax > Cherax destructor. The sequence continues at coordinate 62,236 of WNWK01001429.1, forward strand.
CCAGTGGAAATGAGGTATAGAGGCGTGCACTTGAGGAGGCCAGTGGAAATGAGGTATAGAGGCGTGCACTTGAGGAGGCCAGTGGAAATGAGGTATAGAGGCGTGCACTTGAGGAGGCCAGTGGAATGCAGGTATAGAGACTCACTTGAAGGCCAGGGGAATGAGGTATAGAGCGTACTGGGAGGCCAGTGGGATACTCAGAAGAGACTCCGAACAGCAGCATAAACACTGTGGCCATGAATGAAAGTGCTTGCCTTCATAAACCCGCCTCGTCGTACCTGCACTGTCTTGCCTCTGACCCCAATTCATATTAAGCTACCCCAGCTCGCTACCACCACTACCACTAATACCCCCAACACCACCACCACCAACAACACCAATACCCCCAACACCACCACTACTTTTACCACTATCAGCACCACTACCACTATTATTGTCTGCACTAGTACTATCATTACTACCGCCTCCACACCCATCACCATTACTACTACTACTCACCACACCCATCACCACCACACCCATCACCACCACACCTCACCACTACTACCACCATCAACTCGACCACTGTCACCGCCTCAACCACAACCACCAGTTCATCCACTACCATTACCCACCTCCACTATCACCGTTGCCTCAATTTCTTGGTCAATTTCTATCAATCGTATCTTGGTTTCATTTTTAATAAATATTTTTTATTGGATGTTTAGCGGTGCATGTTTACAATGAGTTTCTGTTGTTCGTTTATTAATAAATGTTTAGTTTACTAATTTATAGAATTTTGCTTATGAGAAATAGACTTTTGGTTATGTTTTTAAAAGAATGTTAAAGCATTGTGCTCCCGCGGGCATGTGTTAGTTACCATTTTCTCCTAGGCACATGTCGAAATGAATCTTTGTTAAGGTTCCTGAAAGCCAGTCTTAGATTAGACAGTATTTTTCTTAAGCTGCTGAAGTTGTATGCTGGATGTATAACTCTAGTGACTGGAACAATACTTACTCCCCCGAATCTTTTTCCTTTGTACTTAGCGTGCAGCGTCTCTCCTCCCACAACCTGTCCTCAGCAGTTGTTACCGTGCGTGTGAAAATTCACGAAAGTATGTTCAGTATATCCTCTGCGTTGCCAGACGTAGGCCATTTACTTCTTTATATATATATATATATATATATATATATATATATATATATATATATATATATATACACTTATTTCACATACGATTGTGTACAATTAAAAGACGAGGAGACAAGTAAAAGGAAACAGATCCACTGCAAGTATTTCAAAATTAAATAGAAGCGATGAAATAAAATGGTGTCCTTCCTACTCTGCAAGGAAATGAGTGAGTAGTCGACCTCACTGTTAGGCTCTGGAATCACTAGCACCACACGCTGAGTCTTCTCACCACTGGCACCTCACCCTCGTGATCAACACTCTAGAACAAGTCCTTACCTTCCAAAAGTCTCTTGATTCAAGGAATTAACAGCTACCTTTTCCCTCCTTGGATCGAACCTGATTGCCTCCCATTCTCCAGGCGCTTTATTACAGCTACGGGTTTAGCGCTTCCATATGAATTTATTAATAATAATAACAATATGGGTGTTGCGTGAACTATCAGTTACAGAACAAAAACATGAACAAAATCTAAGTAATTTAAACTGCTTCTTTTCTCATCTATGAGTGTAGACCGTCGTTGCCCAGTCATCATTTATCAAATAATTAGACTGTCTACCTATTTATCATATAAAGCCACACATTGAAAATGAAAATAGGACTGGCGTGGGTGTATCTTAGATCATTATTAATTGGCGAGTGAGGAGGCACAGGTGAAAGTCGAAAGAAAGGTCAAGGTTGTGGGGGATGAGACGGCCAAGGTCAGGTCACCTTAATACCTCCTTTGATGATATTGTATACAGGAGAGGCAAGCAAACACAGTATCACAGAAGAGGCTGTGATTCAAGTGGGGTTGATTGGAATTACGGTGGACTTGATCAACCCAAAGTACCATGATCATTGCAGTATATAATTACTGTTGATCCCTGAGTCTCTTGTATGTGGTGATCATGTCTCCTCACATGTGTAGGTGTTGCTGTCTTAAGAACATAAGAAAGGAGGAACACTGCAACAGGCCTACTGGCTCATACTTGGCAGGGTCATGTCAAAACCAACCCACCAACAAAATATTTGCCCAACCTTTCCCCAGCGCCACCTAAGCAACAAGCCCCGACCATGTCATTTCAACTGTGCATTTGCTATCACCCCCTGATCTGTTTTCTGACTTTCACCGGACTTTCCTTCGGATTTTCTCCAAAAATTTTCTCTCAAATTATGACAGTGGTCTAAGACGTTTATCTAAAGTTTTCTTTCCAAAGTTATAATAATAATGCTACCTGCCTTGTGCAGGAGTGTACAACTGCAGAGGTTACACAGGTAATGGAGTCCACCACCCCTCTGCAGGGGAGAGCAACGGCAGCATATGTACGCGTGATGAGCGAACACACTTTGCCTGACCTTTCCAGAGTGATATTATATTATAGAAACACCGCCCAGTTTGACCCCGCGAGGTCGAAGACTTGGTTCATGCCGGGTCGCAAGGAAGCTGGAGTGCCTCTAACGGACACTTGTTTATGTCAGAGTGAGAGAAGGTGAGGGAGCTCTAACCTCAGTGCGAGAGAAGGTGAGGGAGCTCTAACTTCAGTGTGAGAGAAGGTGAGGGAGCTCTAACCTCAGTGCGAGAGAAGGTGAGGGAGCTCTAACCTCAGTGTGAGAGAAGGTGAGGGAGCTCTAACCTCAGTGCGAGAGAAGGTGAGGGAGCTCTAACCTCAGTGTGAGAGAAGGTGAGGAGCGTCAACTTTCATCTAGAGAGGTGCGAGCTCTAACTAGTTGCGAAAAGGGAAGAATAGCGAGAAGGTAATCAATCAGTAATAAAATAAGTGAACACACAACTTTGGATGCAGTCTCATTGATTTTTCATCGACTATGGTAATAACACAATAATAAAACATAACGAAAAATCGAATAATCATAATAGTGTAACAAAAAATAACAATGAATATTACAGTTGCCCTCCATTGCTATTACTACCACTAATTTTACTATTATTGCCATTACTAATAATATTATTACTACTACTATAATAATAATAATAATAATCCATGTTAATGTGGATTATTTAATTAACCTTTAATATTTCTTAAAACATTATTGCCTTAATCACAAGACCTTCCCCAGCACAGTCTTGATCCTCACGAATATGGACGCCAGAATTCATAAAAATTCGGTTTATTATGATTCATGATGACTCTCCTCTTAGAATACTCAATTGTCTTCCTAACTCTCACCTGCGACTCCTGTCGTACGTGATTTATTGAAAATCAAAGAGTCATTCCTTCAGTTATATACTGCACGAAAAATATCTAACAGTGTTGTATTACTTTTTTTTTATTGGTCTGCCTTCGGAAGGGCACAGGAGTACGTCAGTTAAATTTTACAGCTTTCTGACTGTTAGCAAGATACGCTGTTCAATTTGCATCTAGGTACCTAATGACTGCTAGGCTCATGAGGTCGACCGCAGGACGGCACTATGATCATCACTATTCTCGCTTATCACCACTGCCCTCTCACCATTGTCTCACCTTTACCATCAAACTCTAACCAAATTCACCACCAGACTCTTACCACCCTCTCATCTTCACCACCAGACTCTCACCACCAGACTCTCACCACCAGACTCTCACCACCTTCACCACCATCACCACCAGACTCTCACCACCTCTCACCTCCATCACCACCAGACTCTCACCACCATCACCACCAGACTCTCACCACCATCACCAGACTCTCACCACCTTCACCACCAGGCTTTCACCACCATCACCACCAGACTTTCACCATCACCACCAGACTCTCACCACCTTCACCACCAGACTCTCACCACCTTCACCACCACACTCTCACCACCATCACCACCAGACTCTCACCACCTTCACCACCACACTCTCACCACCATCACCACCAGACTCTCACCACCATCACCACCAGACTCTCACCACCATCACCACCAGACTTTCACCACCATCACCACCGGACTATCACCACCTTCACCACCATCACCACCAGACTCTCACCACCATCACCACCAGACTCTCACCACCCTCTCACTCACCCCAGACTCTCACTACCAGACTCTCACCACCAGACTCTCACCATCAGACTCTCACCACCATCACCACCAGACTCTCACCACCATCACCACCAGACTCTCACCATCACCACCAGACCACCATCACCACTATACCAACATCACCACCAGACTTTCACCACCATCACCACCAGACTTTCACACCACCAGACTCTCACCACCATCACCACCAGGCTCTCACCACCATCACCACCAGGCTCTCACCACCATCACCACCAGACTCTCACCACCATCACCACTAGACTCTCACCACCATCACCACCATCACCACCATCACCACCATCACCACCAGACTCTCACCACCATCACCACCGGACTCTCACCACCTTCACAACAAGACTCTCACCACCATCACTACCAGAATCTCACCATCTTCACCACCAGACTTTCACCACCATCACCACCATCACCACCAGACTCTCACCATCACCACCAGACCACCTCACCCATCCCCTCACCACCAGACTTTCACCACCATCACCACCAGACTCTCACCACCAGACTCACCACCATCACCACTAACACCATCACCACCATCACCCACCCAGACTCCTCACCACCAGATCACCACCATCACACCAGACTCTCACCACCATCACCACCAGACTCTCACCACCATCACCACCAGACTCTCACCACCATCACCACCAGACTCTCACCACCATCACCACCAGACTCTCACCACCATCACCACCAGACTCTCACCACCATCACCACCAGACTCTCACCACCATTCACCAACAGACTCTCACCATCACCACCACCAGACTCTCACCACCAGACTCTCACCACCAGACTCTCACCACCAGACTCTCACCACCAGACTCTAAGCGACTTCTCTTTTAGATACACTTAATCCCTTCGGTTTCACCTTGATCTCATCTCATCCTGATCTCATCTCATCCTCATCTCATCTCATTCTAATCTCATCTCATCCTGATCTCATCTCATTCTTCATAAACACTGACAACAAAATTTTGCTTTCGGTTAAAAATTCTCTGCAAGAATATTCTCAGTTTGGTTTTTGAGTTAGTGCATCTTGGTGAGTTATTTATTAGTTACAGTTGATGCCTGGCGACTACACGTGAGTCATTAAAGTTGCAATAGCAAGACTCCTAAAGTAAGACTCTAAAATAAACGCGTATTTATTTTCGTTGAAGTTGGAGAGGTTGGAGATCTTTCCTTCATGTCTAAGTATCATGAGGTTGGAGATCTTTCCTTCATGTCTAAGTGTCATGCATCTCATCCCTGGGCTGAGCTTTGAAATGAGCCGAGATAGGATAGCAGGTCCTAAAATTCAACGGTGTAAAATATAATAAATAAGATATACACAGGTTGGTGTAAATACCATGTTGCTGCTGCTGCCTCTCACCCCCCACCGCGTCTTAGCTGCTGCTTACTCCAGGTCATATAACACCAGATTTGAGCATTAAAAGTCTTCACAGGCTATAATTATTGCCTAAACACTCTCCCACCACCGGGCAGGACAGCTAGATATCCCGTATATCATATATAAACTCTTCATTTTCATATGTAAGAACCTAACTTACTGGCCATTACACTCAGGAGAGAGGAGGGCTCTGCGCAGCTCTCATATACACACGCATTGGTTTGTGATTACGGTATAAGGGTTACTCTGATGTTACGCTCAGTCTCGCTTCGTTACCATTATTTCTGCATCATTTCTCGTTAAATTGGAATATAAAAAATGCTGTAATCGGAGGCTTTAGTACGTCTACAGCAGATCCTGTAAGAAAATTGTGTTGGCTATTGCTATGTTCATCGGTGAGTTTGCAAAAGGGAATTTACTATCTAGTCTCTGGCTTTTTATCAGAGGGAATTATTCAGATCGGACAGACGTGGGAGTTCAAGTCGAGAAAAGTTTGAGTTGGAAATAAATGGTATAAAATACGAACTATGTAAAATAACTAAGCATATAAGTGACTTATTGACACGTTGCACGCATTTATCGATCACAGACAGATCTGTCTGTGACTTCGATAAAGCCCAAACGTTGTCAATAGATCAGATTATACGTTATTGTTTATTTTCCAAAAGTTGAGTTAATTCTGTGTTTAATAACGTCTGAACGTTGTTACAGGTAGATTCTTTGCTATTATTTTCAAGAAAATGAGTTCACACATTTAATCGTAGGCAGACACGCGTTGCAAAGCAAGTTTTTTTTTTTATAGGAATAAAGTTTAGCTCTGTGTAGAGTTCTATACTGATTAGATAAGGCGCTACACAGCGAAACGTTGCCTCCAAGTAGAAGCTTTTTCAGTTGGTATTTTCTTCATTGTCTCCGGCAGTATGTCATCTAGATACTGTAACTGAAGTAAAATGCGTAATAAAAATATTCTCTGAAAACGTAAATGTAAACAGTCTCAGTTGGGATGGTCTCGTGGAGTTTTATGTGAGGTTAAAGAGCCATTAGCCCACTATCAGACACAGATGACATGAGCAAGGCTCACTCACCAACAGAGATAACACATGTTCCTATTTAAAGTGGGAGTTTTATTTACGTCTTCATTGCCAGCCGCGTATGTTGAACCTCTCATCGCCAGCCTCGGGTGCTGAGCTTCTCATTGCCAGCCGCGAGTGTTGAACCTCTCATCGCCAGCCTCGGGTGCTGAGCTTCTCATTGCCAGCCGCGTGTGTTGAACCCAAGTAGTCCCGAGGCTCTTGACCCATCTGGTACCTGTTTACGATTCTCGTCCGTAGAGACCTACTACTTACCTCCTTATCTTACCTACTTCCCTCTCAACCTGCCTCTGTCAACATACTCGCCTATCAGCCTATCTGTTTCCTTATTAACCTATGTCATTATTCACCTTCCCGCTTCTTTATCAGTATACCTATCTGCTTCCCTTTCAATTATACGTATCTACTTGCCCATCAGCATATCTACTTACCTATTAGAATTCCCACCTATTTACCTATCAGTATACTTTCCTATTTATTTTAATTAATTATCAGTCAATAAACCTAACTTCTTAAGTACCTTTAACTGTATTTCTTGGGACGTAGGTGAGTAAAATACATGATTATTCACATCCGAAAATCTTTTAGGAACCTAAAACTGCACACCGAAATCGCTCCGTATGAAAACAAGAGATTTAGCAAACGGTACAAAGTGTCTCTAATAAAGAACAGGGCCGCGACAAGTACACTAAAATATAAGTTGATGAGTGTCAGAGCTCCCCGACTTTTCAGTGCCCTCCTTTAGGGTAATTACCAACAAACTTCTGGCTGTCTTCAAGAAGGAACTTATCAAGTTCTTCAAATCAGTTCCTGGCCAGCTGGGCTCTGGTTCGTGTGTTGGACTGCGTGCGGCAAACACTAACAGCCTGGTTGATTAGGACTCTCGAGATCGTAATAACACAATTGCAATCAAACCACGGAACGAGTGGCTTACGCACTGGTCTGGAGTTTTAGGACTCACTCGCCATGGATTTAAATCCCCTCCCGTTCCGTGGTTTCGTTGATTAGGCCTAGATCTACTGGGAGGCCTAGTCTGGGACCGAGCCGCTGGGACTCTGACCCCAGAAAACACAATGTATCATTCAGTTATCAATTATTCTTACCGATATACATATCTAATATCCTATCCACACACCTATCAATCAACATATCTACTTACCTGACCCGTGAAATCGTATTGATACGATTGTAAACAACTCATAGACGGGAGGGATTCGAACCATGGCAATCCAGTCCTAAAACTGTCATTTTACCTGCCGGCCCAGTAAGCTTCGCCCAACTAGGTATGTGTACATACACACCAGGAAGGCTAGTACGGGCCTCACTGTGACCACAGAGCAAGTTTTTACATGTGAATCTCGCACCAGTTGGGTCCATGCTATTATTCGTAGCGTATTTTGAAATATACCGAGTGGGGCGAATTTTACGAGGCCTGGTTAGGGAAATGACCTGCTAGTTGTAGTACTAGCTCGCCATAGTTTAGAAACCCGCCCGTTCCGTGAGTTACCCGCTTACCTTTCAAAATACTAACCTAATTACAAATCTACTTACCTGCTTATTTGGACTATCAAAATACCTAATTACCTGTCAACAAATAGTACTACTTACTCATCAATACATATTTAACTGTTAGTATCAGCAGACCTAACTACATTTCTGTCTATTACCTGCTTGTTTATTTACCAAGTTAGTAGCCCGTGGAGTCTGTGAACGCCAGTAACAACCTTCTCCAGCCTGGGCGCAGTCTGTCGCTTCGGTGCTTTTTCTGCATCTTCGATACCGTGTTATTTTTGCTATTTCAGCCTTACTGCTCCCGCTGTTCTTCTGCCTTCGCTACGTCTTCCTTCATCTCCTCTTTTTCCATTTCCTCTTCCTTCTATATTTCCTCCATCTCTTTCCCTACGTCCTATTCATGCAGTTTTCTTCACCTATTCCACTACGTATTTATTCACCTTCACCGTCTTCTCCTCTTCCTCCTCCTCCACCTTCTCCATTCCTCCCTTACCTCCTCTTTCTCCACCATGCCTTACACCACGTCTTGCTACACCTCTTCCACATTCTCCATCTCTTCCTTCCCCTCCTCCACTTGCTCCTCCTCTACCCTCTCTTCTTCCACCTTCTCCACCCTTCCAACTCCTTCCACCTGCTCCTCTCTTACTCTTTCTCATCCACATCCTCCCTACATCCACGTCCTCCTACTATCGCTTCCTCTTCTTTCCCTCATACGACGCCAACAAACAAGACTTCACCAGCAATCTTTCAAAAACCCAAAAACCCAGTGCCTTTTTGGCATTCACAGAGATGAAAGATAATAAAAGACTATCAGATGCAGTTTCGCAATGCGCTAGTCTTTTTTCTTCACGACTAAAGACTGGGCGAAACAAGATTGGCATAGGATAGACCTTAGTCACTTGGCGTGTCCGATCTCCAATCTTATCTGCATACATATTAAGTGCATTTCGGCTTCTAAATATGCAATTATGAGCCATGGATAGCGCCCCAGGAGATGCTATCGGAGCTCCTGCATAATGCGGTGATCACTCAGACTTCCGCCGGATCGATAACCGAGATGAGGGAGAGTTACAAGATAAAAATAATTTTTTAAGAGCATTTTATTTTATTAAAAAAAAAAATAACGAGCGTGAGGGGGAGAAATTGTCTCTTGTTTTGGTATTGTAAAAAAAAAAAAAAGAAAGTTGCCCAGAGCAACTTGGGTTTAGAGAATTGTGTGTTGACGTGACTTAACAAGCAGACATTATTGGAACAAAAATAAAGCTGGTTTATTGAAGAGGAGAAACTCTACAAGATTACCGCGAGAATTTAAGCAAAATAAACTGTGGTGGGGAGTACGCTGCTAGACGCTCTTTACCCAACCTTCTTCTCTTATTTTTGGCCTTGGTAATGGCTGTTTTATTTTATTTTGTAAAAGGTGAGCGTGTTGGTGGACTGGTGTCATTATCAATTGTGGGAACTGATTTTTTTTTATTAAATGTGATGTTTCGCCAGTACCATGTGTCAGCTTACGACTACCAACACCACTATCACCACCACCATCATCACCACCATCATTACCACCACCCACCATCACCACCACCACCACCACCATCACCACCACCACCACCACTATCACCACCACCACCACTATCACCACCACCACCACTATCACCACCACCACCACTATCACCACCACCACTATCACCACCACCATCACCACCACCATCACCACCACCATCACCACCACCATCACCACCACCATCACCACCACCACACTATCACCACCACCACTATCACCACCACAACCACACTACAACTACCACCACAACAACACTACAACCACCACTGTGTTGGCTGAGCCAATAATAAAACTAAAGACAGTCAACTTTAACTCTAAACCCACTTTATTATGAAGATGGCAGCGATAATACGCTCTTATTTCCCTGTCCCATGTCCGGACTCGTGAAATTTTATATACATTAAGAGATGTAACGAAAACTTATGCCTCACATATCCCATGAAGACAGAATATATAAACAATGATTCCATGGTAGTTATAATTCACGGACACAGCCCCATTCCACACAGGCAGCAGTCAAAGAATCGCTAACAAATATAGACCGATAACCCTGACGTCACCTAATATCAAAATTTGCTGAATTAGTTTTAAGAAGTTATGTTTCTAAAACACAGATAACAACATTTGCGTTATCCGGGGCAACGCAAGTCATAGCAGGCCTCTCCTGCCTCTCTCATTGCTGGATCACTCTACGACATGGTTTTAAATGCACAGATAAACAAACAATATGCTAATGTAATATATATAGACAGCAAAAGACTACGTCAAGCGTGATCTTTATTCAACTGCATAAATATTGCGTACAAAAGGAAAACTGGAAAATGAGTAGATGTCTAATCACTTTTCCAACAAATCGGTCAGAAAAAAATATTCAACAAACTCTATGTTTAATCGCATTACTCACTCCAACTCATTCGCTTTTTCACAGGGTATAAAAGACATTCAGATTGAATAAAATGGAAGAAGACCTAGCAGTAACGAACTAGAAAAAAATCTTACGTTCAAGGATTGCTTATGTTACTATGATAACTACAAGGAAAATATACTGAATAACAAGAACTTTGAAAGCAAAAGATGCAAAGCCAAATGATACTCTTTCAGACACTTGTGTTCTGTATCCTGGAAAATTGCTGTACACTAATGACCCCGTTAAGAAAAGTAAAATTGCATGTCAGTTGAATGTGATGGTAAAAAATGTTATTGTAAATAACTGAGAGTTCCTGAAGTCCTTCTAACCGTTCTTCAAGGAATAATGGAACGAAAGAATTATCGTAATTCGTGGAAAATACTGGAGTGACTGATTCCAAATCTGTGCTCTGACATTATTCCCCTTGAGAACAAGTAGAGCAGCAAGTGGTGGAAGATATTCCCTATGAAAGTATGGGTGTAACGAGTACACTAAGGGATAACTCAATAAGTGTTAAGAGTACAAGACATTTTAACACCCTCCATCAGGTAAGAGAGAGATATCACCAACACACCCATAACAGTCTTCGAAAGAGATCTTGAGACGTTCCTCCAGGCAGCTTATGATCAGCCAGGATGTGTTGGTGACGTTAAAGTATGTGGCGCTACCACCGGTACCCAGACGGATCAGGTCATCAACCAGGACGTCTGGTTCCGGATGAGGTCGCAGGGGTAATAACTCCCTGATATATCAGCAAGTAGGTCAAACACCCTCCCCACACACCCATTTCACAGCCATTGACTTCACCAAAACCACTACACCAACATCACACCACCTCATCACCTCCATTTAAACGCCATCACCATATCCCCATTACACTCACCCTAACACAGCCATCACTGTCACCCCAACACCGTCATCACCATCATTCCAACATCACCAGCACCACCCACTCCCCACTACACATCCTCCACCAGAAACCATCACAACACAACCACCAACACACCAATAGTTCACTTTTTATGCCGTCGCCGCCAGCACCACCATTACATCCTGATCACCACACTACCACCATTATCACCCTAGCCATTCGCCTACCACCACCAACACCACCACCACCACCACCACACAAGCACCAACCCCCACTATCACACCGCAAACCCACTTCACCGCCAAGAGGACAGAATTTCATTGACCTTATTGACCTGACCTCTCCAACAGGAGCACATAATTACATACGCATTCAAGAGTCGACAGGAGCTGAGTCGAGTGCCACACTAAACAACACGGCCTTTCCGCGATCACCACTTCAAATAAAACCTGAAGTGCTCCTCTCAACGTCCTGGACAAATGCAGAGACAAGTGTCTCTGCTCTCTTACTGAGAATCCAGGCAGACACCTTGTATCTTCGGTCCTGGAGAGCATCACAGGTCAGCACCTTGTATCTTCTGGTCTGGGAGACCACTCACAGGTAGCCTCACTCTCCCTCACTACCTGAAGAGATCCAGGCAGACACCTTGTGTCACCTGGTGTAGGAGACACATTTATGTCAATGATAAGCTTATTCTAGCACCAAGAGTGATAACACTGAAGTCGATAATAAATTTTGCCTAAAGGATCACTGGTCATGGAGAGAAATGGTATAAAATACCGACACGATGGAAAATGAAGCACAAATGCATATTATGCAGTTTCATTATACTGCACTTGTCTCTTTTATATCAGTGGTCATACTAGGGGTAGTCTGGTTTAAGCAGCCAGCAGTGTGTGGGGGTCAGCCGGAAATGTTTGGGGTTATCTTGTCAGGGCAGCCTGTAGTGTGTGTGGTGTTATCTTGTCTTAGGCAGCCTGTAGTGTGTGTGTGGTGTTATCTTGTCTTAAGCAGCCTGTAGTGTGTGTGGTGTTATATTGTAGAGGGCAGCCTGTAGTGTGTGTGGTGTTATATTGTAGAGGGCAGCCTGTAGTGTGTGTGGTGTTATCTTGTCTTAGGCAGCCTGTAGTGTGTGTGGTGTTATATTGTAGAGGGCAGCCTGAAGACGTCTGCTGCAGCGTCTCGCTGAGATGCTTCAAGCTCTTCATTACCCACCTCTTCTTTATGCAGTTTGGCAATCGTAAGATTAAAGATTTACAATGGCTACCGAAGTGGTCAAACAATTAACTGTTTCAGGTGATGGGTGGGCCTCTTGTTTATTTTTCCCGAGATCCTCCCCAAAAAACTAACGATTTAATTACGTTCTTAAGTGTATACAGGAAACAAGTGGGCACAGAGTTGGTTAAAGATTCAGGATAGTTCGATGTCGTTTCGGAGATGGAGCCTAAATTTGTTATTAGTTTTTTCTCTGGCAGAGACCCCCTTAATCGCGCGTTTTCAATATATGTTTCCACAACTTTGCCTATTATTTCCTGCTTCTCCTAAATTGGAAAGGAAGTTTAACAGGAGTAAGAGCTATTAAGATATAGGAAAAAATATAGATAGGTATACCTGCCATATTGGAGAAACACAAAACGTTCAGCATGGCTCCGTTCCACATTCGTATGAAAAGAGGGTAGTACCTCCTACCTTTTTTTTTTTTTATTCCTCTCTCTCTCTCTCTCTCTCTCTCTCTCTCTCTCTCTCTCTCTCTTTTCTCTCTCTCTCTCTCTCTTCTCTCTCTCTCTCTCTCTCTCTCTCTCTCTCTCTCTCTCTCTCTCTCCTCTCCCTCTCTCTCTTCCTCTCTACACACACACACACATATATACACACACACACGTGGAAAAAAAGTTGTGCAAGTCCCACCAAGCATTCATTACAAAGGCCTATTGTAATCCATTAATTGAATATCCTACAATTTCCTTCGTTTTGCGACCATTATTTCTTGCTGGTCTTCCCTCCTCTCGCCTCCAGCGGCTCCCATGGAACACCCTCGGTAGCGTAAAACCATTAAATCTTCATCCTCAGAATATAACAATTAAGAGGAGGCAGCTTTCCACTGGAGTCCATCCTCATCGCTAATTAACTTCTTCTGGCTCCACAATAACTATTGTTCTTATGAGAATTATTTTCTGCAATTAGATATTGGTCATGTGTAGTGATACCTGTAGATACGCAGACTTTAAATCATGAAGTCAGTGATGCCTGTATATTGAAGCAACTAAAGTTGGTGTTGATATCGCTAGTGGTGTGTCGACTATTTGGGTCTGTAATGTACTGCTTTCTTGCCAGTGTTTACACACACAGGATGAGTGGCGCTGGTCAATAAACTCCGCCCTCTGGGCAAAATCTTAAAAGAAAAATAAGTAACGGAGGAACTAGTACGGTTAGAATTATATATCCAAACGAAGAGCGTTTTCCAGCCTCTTCCTGGCCTTGTCTTCTGCTCTTAAGGACTGTAATTGTTCCGCTCACCAAACAATATAATTTTGTGGATCATTCTACTTTGTGCTTTGATATTCTCCAGAACTCAGATGAACCCCGTGCTCTAGTTCATGTCTCCCAGACCTCGTGCTGCGAGGCGCTACTAAACCCAAGTGAGCCCTGTACTCAGTGTTCATCTCAGACTTCAGAATTTCCTCTCGTCGAATTTAAACAATGTCTCAAGTCCCCATATGTCCTCATAATCTAACATATCCCCATAATTCATGGCTGTTCCATATTCCCAACATGATGTACATAACACACACATCATGGTCTGCTGACTGTAAGACTCATTACTCTCACCTTGTAGGACCCAAGACTCTCACCGTGGTCTGAGAGGCTTGTAGGATCCAAGACTCTCACCGTGGTCTGAGAGGCTTGTAGGATCCAAGACTCTCACCGTGGTCTTGGAACCTTGTAGGACTTGAGAGTCTTAGCGTCCTTATCAGTTTTCACATCCACTGAACCATTATTTTCTTTTTCTTCAAGCCTGCATCCTCATCCTCCATCTCCTTTCTCTCTCCGTCTCTCTTTTGCTCCAGTCGTCTCTCCTCTCTGTCTCTCCTTAAGAGGCTGGCCCGGAGAAATACCCGGTCCAAGTTTCATCACCATCTGATCACTAATTACTGAATTATATGATATTTTACAGGTGTACCTTAATCCAGCTTAGTATTTTACAGGTGTACCTTCATCCAGCTCAGTATTTTACAGGTGTACCTTCATCCAGCTTAGTATTTTACAGGTGTACCTTCATCCAGCTTAGTATTTTACAGGTGTACCTTCATCCAGCTTAGTATTTTACAAGTGTACCTTCATCCAGCTTAGTATTTTACAGGTGTACCTTCATCCAGCTAGTATTTTACAGTGTACCTTCATCCAGCTTAGTATTTTACAGGTGACCTTCATCCAGCTTAGTATTTTAAGGTGTACCTTCATCCAGCTTAGTATTTTACAGGTGTACCTTCATCCAGCTTAGTATTTTACAGGTGTACCTTCATCCAGCTTAGTATTTTACAGGTGTACCTTCATCCAGCTTAGTATTTTACAGGTGTACCTTCATCCAGCTTAGTATTTTACAGGTGTACCTTCAATCCAGTTGGGAATTATTTCGCACACTTTGGCTTTTAATGGTTTGCATACCACTCATAGCTCAAATATAATATTACATTGCTTATTTAATTTTCAATGCTTATTTAATTAATTTCCATTGAACAAGCCTCTACTGATGGTGGCAAGCTCTAGGCCTTTGATCTGTATCGAGTTCTTATAAATTTCTGTCCGTGGGACAGGAATATCTTGTCAACAACCCACCCTCAGTATGTGATGCTAATGAAGAGTTGTTCACAGGGAAGGCGGACAGCTCATAGAAGCTCAGCACTTAAGTGAGAATGTAAATATAATGAATTTCGTTCAGAATGAGGGTTCACAGTAAACCTTATTTGTTACTTTTCAGCTCCAAACAATAATTTATCCAAAACATCCTTCAGCTTCCTGATATTCTCTTCAGAATTATTGTCTGCCTATTTTTTCTTCATAGTCAGCAAACTTTTATGGCTATTTGTTTATTAATTTTTTTTTTTTACACAGGCTGCAAACAGCAAGGGGCCCAACACTAGCCACTGTTGACTGGTCTCTTTCTATTTCTTCCCATTTATTTAACACACTGTTACTTATTATCAATCAACCATTCGTCAATCCGGGAAATATTAGCCTTACTGAAATCCAGGTAAAAATAAAAGGCCAAACTCTATCTTGGTCTAACGCCAAAATACTATGGAAAAAAATTAGTTTATTTAGGCAGAAGCGACTCCTTTTGAAAATGTATGTCTCAGTGATTAAATTGTTCTCATCAAGGTGACTTTGAATAGTGTCTTAGTATCTTTTGTTAATTCCAATAATTTTCTCGTTACTGATGTTCAGTAAATGGGGTAGTAATACAGTAAAATACAGCCTATCACCTCTTTAATAAATATCTAATACAGTAGCTGCTATCATACATAGATTCAGAACTACATTTGTCTGCAGCGATGTGTTTCCTAATACTTGTAAGTTACCTGGAAAGTTAAAGTGTGTAAAGTTGTCCAGAGAGAGCGAAGCTTGACCCTCTTTAACTAAATATTGTGAGACCCTGGGCAGCCTTGTTGATTTTAAGAGCCGCCAGACCCGGTTTTTCCAGAGAAGCCTGAACAGATAAGAGGGAAGCGGAAGTTGTGAACGTTGTTATGAACGTATTACTGATTTGGTTCACACCGTACAGCTAGAAGGAACCATTCGTGTATGGCTCCGACCATAATATGTCAGCCTATGCTCAGAAACATCAATATAGCGACGAGGATCCTACTGAACCAGAGTTGTTATTATTGAATAATTTCCATCACTCATAATAACCCATCCCACACACATTAAAAATTAATTTTATAAACTATCATCAGCAGCATCACCATCATCACAGAGGTAAATAAAAAGTGAAATATAATGTTAGGGAGGCGAATGCAATGTGAACCTCTCCAGAGTGAAGAGCAACTATGTTGGCCTCAATATTTTTAGAAGTTTGGGGTTCACACTCCTTCCCGTATAATTACTTAACGCGTATTAAGACACAAAGACCATAAACAATTGATTTAAAGATGTTAGTCGGTGCTTTAGTGTGTTTGAAATTATGACTTTTTCTTTGTTGAAGTTAAAGGAAGTAAAGAGTAACTGATCTTACTTTATCCCTCTATGTTAATCTTCTCCATTTACCTACACTGTCTACCCTATGTAGATAATGTTTACTGTTTTCATTAATCTATTTGAGTTTACTCTAGAAGCTAATGAATTGGTATAGGAAGGTATTAATTCAGAGATCTATTTATAGACTATAAACTGAGATCTCCATTCTTAAAACCCATTATTCACCAGTTATCACTAAATAATTTTATGTCACTTGAGTTAATTTTATACTACCATGTAAAGTCAAGGGACTATCCTGGCTACGATATAGTCATTCAATTTTACTGTAGTTCCCACTGAAAGAGTAAGAAATAATGTTCAAATAACGAGTACCTCAGAATTAGCGGAAATATCACAGTTTAAGAAATCATTTTTTGAAACCCCAAAAAAACGTCGGTGCTGGGACTAGCCTCATTTTAATCGTGTACTCGATTTAAAATAATTTCTCATCGGGCTTTCTTTAGATCAAAGAGTCTCTCTTTAATAACTGGTTTCTGTGACTATCATTTTTATCATCTGATGAGCAAACAAGAGCTTAACTGTTCACCACTCCCATGTTACCCTGGGTCAAGGGTTGGTTTCCACTCCCATGTTACCCTGGGTCAAGGGTTGGTTTCCACTCCCATGTTACCCTGGGTCAAGGGTTGGTTTCCACTCCCATGTTACCCTGGGTCAAGGGTTGGTTTCTACTCCCATGTTACCCTGGGTCAAGGGTTGGTTTCTGTAATTTACCACTGAATGATGAATAACGTAATAATAACTTTATTACTTACCTAGTTAGCTAGCTTGATAAAATGAAAGTTTGTTAATATTTGCCTCTATGGATGGGTGCGGGTGTAACGTCCTAGTAAGGACCAAGAGGCCTACTGCAGTAGAGGAACACCATTAGTTGCAGAACAAGCTTTCGCTTATGTGATAAATGGTTTGAAAACCGACAAGTTAAAGATTGAGACACTTATGCAACATATGGGAATCTTTATTAAGAAAACGTTTCGCCACACAGTGGCTTCATCAGTCCAATACAAAGCAGAAAGGGGTAAGGAGAGGAGGAGTTCGAGGTAATCAGTCCCTCAGCCTGCCTCTCTCACTGCTGTTCAGTCCATCAAATGTTGCACAAGTCTCATTCTTCAATTTGTCAGTTTTCTAAACCATTTATATCGTATCAATTTGTTCTGCAACGTGTATGTTCTTCACGCCATTTGGATCTAGGCCTTCTGCAGTGATCCTATATTTTCTGTTTTCTGAGTAACTAATGTGTAATTTTAAGGTCAATCAGTCAAGGTTGACAAATGGTGTCCAAAAGTTCAATAGAAATAATCGTAGCGTTGACCTATTGGAAATTTACAAATTTGTGGGTGTCCATCAGGGGAAATGAGGTAGTGTGCTCGTCCTTCCTTGTTACACATCGTTTAACAAAAAGAATAAAGTTTAAAAATATATATATAAAAAAATGGGGCATGTTGGTATGAGTTAAATCAAAGTTCATCCCTGGTCGTCCCTAACTTTTGGGTGGTCCGCAGGTAGCCAGTGTGTGTCGTCACTGGATCCCCCCTCCTCCTCCCTCTTTCCTACTGTCTTTCTTCCTCCCTCTCGCTCTCTATCCTTCCTATCTATTTGCCCCTCCTCCTTCCCTTTCGAAATATAGGGCATTCAGTTTCAATAGAATCTCCGACTACATGCTATGTGACGGTAATTTCACTACGTTAATGGTATACCACACTGACAAGTTAACCAAAACTAATGAACAAAACACTTTCTATCAACACCAGGAGACTCCCTACTTCGTCTTCCTCTGCCTTCCCTATATAATCTCTGTATTGAATTGATAAAGCCAATGATTGGCGAAACGTCTTCACAGTAAATAAACCCAGGTGTTGTATTCGTGTCTTACTCATCAACAAGGCAGTGGTTCAGTGGTTCTTTCTCCCACGGTCCTGACCGTAGTTAAAAAAAATGAAGATTGGCACCATTCGTTTTATTACCTTGCAAAAATGCTCCAGTCTTTTTTGTCATATACATTCTCAGAATTACGTAAGAGGTATAATAAGGAAGCCTCCAACTGATGGGTCATTTCGACTAAGAAATTAGGATCTATTTCGGCATAAATGGTGAAGATATTTTCTCCTACGTCTAAATGTGCGCTGACTTATGACCAGTGACATTGAATTATACATATGGTGTGGCATTTAAAACAAAAAAAAGGCTTTGAATTGTTTAGTCTTCCTTGTATGATTGTCCATTATGTTAAGTAGCAAGTTTTTTCTATGATAGCAAATTTGTCTTTTCTTCTACTCTCCCTATCTCTTGCTTCCTATTTATCTTTGTCTTCCTTTCTTCTGCCTAGGTATATTCTGTCCTTCAGTTTTCTTCCCCTATGTTTTTGGTCCTAACCCTTTTGGGCCATTAGCAATCCTGAATTGTTCCTTTTTCTTGTCCTTATTCTTACTCCTACTACTACTCCATTACTACTACTGATACTACCACTCCTACTACTATTGCCTCGCTTCACTCCCCTTTCTACCACTACTTTCCCTATTTAGTACTACCACTACTACTGCTTGCACTACCAGCATTACCTCCACCACTACTTCTCCACTTCCTACTTTCTTCCTCTCTTTACCGTCCTATTCCCCCCCTCTCCTATATATACTGGCTCCCTCACCTTCGTGTGTTAGTGAGACTTGTAAATGGTCCAAGTCAGACCGAAACATCGTTATAAGCTTTTCTCTCTTATGTTGGGGTTATCTGTATCAGGAATTGTTAAGTTGAAGATACCGCATAGTCAAACGATTCTAGTACTTTGGAAACTAAACGAATCATCTCTAACAAAACCCTTTTTTAATCCCAATTTTTTTTTATCTGTAGTATGACTGGGAGGGAGTCAGGATTGATACAGCAAGTGGAGGGTAGTTCCAGATCCCTGAGTAGGGAGACCTTCACTAGCATCAAGACACTCCCTCCTTTAAGGGAAAGGAATAATGAAAACATTTAGAATCTAGTTGGGGAAGGAACTGGTTTATAATGTACTCGTGTATTAATATGCTTAGGAAGACTGAGAACTGATCAGGAGTATATTTGTGTGCATGTGCAGGCAACCTATCACACGCAATAGCTTGGGTTTCTCTCTGCCCAGGCGACTTTTTGCTCTGGGTAGAGCGAATTGTGTGTGATAAAAGTTTGTTGTGCCCCACCAAGTGTGTGTGAACCATACTTGTCTACAGCACCTGTCATTCTGCCTGGTTATTAGCGAGGCTTCTCAGTGCATACTTGATTTATGAGTCATTGTTCCCCGACCTGGTAGCTCCCTCACTCCAGCAACTCGCACCCCATCAACAACATTTGCGTAGCCTCTTCTCGCGATTAGTGAACGAAAGATCGAGCCTTCACCAGTCTTTGCGCTGAGCGACCCGCATTGGTCACCCCAAGAGCACCAACACCAATCTAAGAATACAAGTTATTGTTGAATGTAAATACCGGAGTCTTAAGTTACAACTTCAGACTCAGTGTTGAGCCTCTTGGACCGGTGTTTGCAAGTGCAATTTTTTGGTTATTGTAAAGAGATGTAGTCAGATTGATGTAGTCAGGATTGATCTCGTGTAAGAAACAAGTACTTTAATGCAGAGAAATACTGCGACACGACAGAGACTCGAACCCAAGTATCTATCTTCCCATGAGAGTAAGGGACCAGCAGACTGAAATCTTATCCACTACACCATTGTGCCTCATAACATTAGGCTGCCAGTAGGAACGCTAGCCTTGTTTCCTAATGCTGGGCACATTTGGTGGTGAAGCCAGCGCCAGATGTAACATAATGCACGTAGATGTAGTTTATGTGGAGAATTGTAGGTTTTATTTGCTGGATAAAGACGTGTAAATGAATGCTTTAAAGCGAAGTTCACATTTATAGACCCAGAACATATAAACAATAATTAGTTACAATTATAACCTTAAATTTAAAAAGGGTGGACCGGTTAGCCAACGGTAGGCTTCGTCATCCATGGTCTGTTGACATCCTGCTCGTCCCACTTGTTGCTTCATTTTCGCACTCATTGCTATGGAACCCACGTCCCACACACACACACACACACACACACACACACACACACACACACCTGTTTCCTACTATGAATAACCTGCCGCTCTTCAAGCTAGATTGTCTAGACTCTTTCAACTGCCATTTAAAAATCTGCCTCTTACGGTCTTATTTGCCTGGTACCAATGGTACCAGGCAAGTATCGCAAAAATTACAGAACAAGAGAACCGGTTCAGCTGAGCTATTTATGAGAGAGAGAGAGAGAGAGAGAGAGAGAGAGAGAGAGAGAGAGAGAGAGAGAGAGAGAGAGAGAGAGAGAGAGAGAGAGAGAGAGAGAGAATGTGAAAAGAAAGGATAATATACTGATTTCCCTTAAAACAGGTGCATGGCCAGAAGAACAAGACAACCGCTGTTTGGTATATTCAGTAAAGGAATACTAATAACTATACACATCCGTATGGGACTCCGGTTGTGATTACGTCACCAAATATTCACAAGAATAACAAATGCACAGCGATTATCTAGGCCATACGGTTATATGTCATCGAATAAATATTTAAGCAAATGTATGTTGATTCATAAATCCATAGATAAGGAAGAATTACGCTTCGTACCCAGAGACCTAACATCAGCTTATATATTCTTTCCTTTTAATGGGAGTTTTGTGTTAATTGGTTCAATAAACCATAAGGAGAAAGGATTGCTTTGACCCCCCCAGGGTCTTCGTTAGTAACGTGGTTACCAGCTGGCCCTCTTACCTTGAGGGACACCTCTTGCCCTGTGGGGTACCTCATGCCTTGTTGGCCTCTCTTGCCCTGTGAGACCACTTCTGCCTTGGCCTCTCTTCACCTGTGTAACCACTCCTTCCTGTCTTGCCCCCACGGGGCAAGACAGGTCTTGGTCTCTCATGCCCTGTGGGACCACCCCTGCCTTGGCCTCTCTTGCCCTGTGGGACTCTCTTGTCTTGATCTCTCTCGTCCTGTGGGAAAATTTCGTCCGATTGCCTCTAGATTTTACTAAACCAGTGCAATGATCTTGTATCAACGACTTCTATAGGTACTTTGTTGTACAGGTATTGTCTCGCAGGAAGTGTCTTCCACGAAAGTGTTACGTAGTGTTCCATAAGTTTACTACACTGGGAGAAGAACCACTTATTATTTCTTCTGGAAGAAGACTTGGTAAACGTGAGGATACGAACTCTTGCATACGTAACATTATATATCTAGCATTAATCATCTTTCGAATTTAACTCTGAGTCTGGTCCAGGTTTCAGTGTCTCACTACATTGGAATTTATGCCAATGTAGTTTGTACCATGCTCGGATTCTTAATAAATAAAGTAATTAAAGATCAAATGCAAATATCCTAATAAAACAAAGTCTGGACACAGGCAACGTTGTCTACAAAATCTCAGTCAACCTCTGCTTTAACCTCTTCGGAAACACAGTAAATTAACTGGTGTAATAGCAAAAACAATTCACACAAAACTGTTTAGCTGGAAAAGCAGACAGATGAATCATCAACTTCCTAACAAACAGGATAAAAAAATAAAGGTCACTTACATACAATCAGTCCATTATGGAAAAAATCTGCAGCTTAGTGTATTGTACTCACAGCAATACGTTATTTTTTCATTCTCGTTTCCATGAAAGAAAAATATATAAATCTTACTGTTAAATAATATTCCGTGGACGACATTATATTCTGTACATACAAGACAGCATCCATTTAAGACATAGGATAGTCTTTCAGTAGGAATTAGCAAATAATTGCCCTATAACGAAAACCTATATCTGTCATACCAGTATCTAAAAAATAATAAAATTTAATATAACATGCAATTAACCCATATAGTGGTAGGGGAAAGTATGACACACCAGAGAGTAACTAAGTTAAATCCTACTTTGGAAGAGCACAAGTGAGTTATCACAGCTCCAATAAAGATAGTTTGGACAATTGTAAGTTAACACGCAAGAGTTGGGTAAATACGACATGTGCAACACCTGGATTTCAATACCTTGCATATGTGGCTTATTCATAGCTAGTATAACCATTAGTATAACGACACGCTGCCAAGCTAGTTGCGATTTTTTTTATGGCAATTGTGTTCTCTAAATCAGAACACTGTTGCACACTTGACAACCTCGTTTAAACCTGTTAAAACTAAAGACGTGGAGAATTCATGGATAACATCCACTTTGCCACTTCCATTCAATTCCATCTGGATAAGAACATAAGAATGGAGGAACACTGCAGAAGGCCTACTGGCCCATACAAGGCAGTTCTTATCAAAACCTCCACTACCCAAAGCTACCCAAGAATTTACTCCCTTGCATACCAAAAATTGTCATCCTGGAGTGCGGGACAGATATAAATATAATTTACACGAGGAAGAGGGAGGTGGATATTAGATAATTTTATTCCAATTTTGTTCACTGAAATACCTCATAAAAAGTGGAGGCACAATTGACTTGAAAAATTCCCCTATATAAAAAAAATACATATATAAAAGGCTCAAATACAAAAGGGAATTACCAACAGACCAGTCTGTCTTCAAGAAAGAACTAGGCATAAAGTTTAATATCATACAGAATAAGTAGGAGTATATATACAAGGATATGGATATGGCAGAAGTGTATCTCTCAGTGTATATACACACTAAAACATTTTAATTGCTGCCTCTGGAGTTAACAGATCCTTAATGTTAGTGTCTAAGTGTTTAACAAACTAAATATATAAGTTGCTCAGGGAGACATGATCAGAAACATTCATGTATAGTTTAGTGATCTCGAAAGTATCTTAAGATTGATTCAATAGATATATTCAAAATATATTGAGAATTTATTCAGTGTATCTACAGTGAAAGCTGCTAGAAATATTGGTCTGACATCACAAAGCTTCTAACATGTTTATTATTGTTACTTTCACATTCTTATTTTTTCTTCTTAACACAATTATTTCTAATATTACCTTTATTCAGCATATATAAACACATCGCATGACGTTAAAAGTTAAAAATATATCTCTGAATTAATGTTTGCAAGGGTATTAGAACGTCACGACTATCAGATCATCAATGATACCTTTTTTAATTGGCCTGAATTGTTCCCTCAGCGCCAAGGTTAAACAAAGCATAAAGAGACTGGTTTTGTGGGGAATCTGACACTAAAGGTATTGAAATATTGACCTGGCAACACCCTAAAATGCAAGCATACCGTGTCTAAGCCGCACTAATGGCAATGTTCTGTCACATTGTCAGATAAGACAACAGAAAATAGGAATGTCGTATGATGTAGAATATCAGAGGAAATACACGTATGCGTCACTGACTAAAGCACACAAAATGGTTGAGTGCTACAAGCCTTCTGGTGTAGACCATATTAGGTTTGGGTCGAGTGGGGTTGCTAGCCTCAGAAATTATGGTTGTAGAATGGCATAATGTGAATGTAAGTGCTCGTCTTGTAGGTGATACTAATCAAGGCAAGCTGATAACTCAATGATTAATAGTTTTAATTATAGTATTATTATTCTCCTTTTATTAACTAGCTAATTGTCATCCAATTTCGTTTTTTTTACTGCAGTTACCTTTGTTATTTGTTACTTTCTAAGTGTAGTGCTCTGTTCTGTATTTAATGAAGTGTTTTGCCGGAGGTATTTGTATAAGGTGCGCTTGTAAATATAAATGTCTTCATATATTTATTTATTTTAGAGGAGAAAAATATCGAATACATGGTAACCATGTGCTAATATTGTTTTTATTTTGACGTAAGGGGTGAGAAAAATTAGGACAATCCTTTTGATGGTATTTGATGAGCCATGTCATGAGACACTTCAGAGAAACATTCGATTAAAGGTCAGATTCCAGGTAAATGTTGATTGAATCACATATTTTAGAGTGCCTTTGACCGCGGTCCGATTTATTCTGCAATCTCTGTGTTCTATATCAGAAGGAAGCCAACTACAATGACAACAGACGCCTGAAGCCGAAGTATTTGTGGATCTTCTGCTGTGTGAGTACTACTTATTAGCACTGATGAGTCGAAGCACCAGGTGGTGGCATTACGTAGCCAGCCCCGATATATGGAAGTACTCGGTGGGATTACGTAGCTAGCACCGATATATGGAAGTACTCGGTGGGATTACGTAGCTAGCACCGATATATGGAAGTACTCGGTGGGATTACGTAGCCAGCACCGATATACTGAAGGACTTGATGGGATTACGTAGGCAGCACTGATATATCGAAGTACTCGGTGGGATTACGTAGGCAGCACTGATATATCGAAGTACTCGGTGGGAGTTCGAACCGATGCGTCGACGTACTCAACTATCTTTTAATGCAAGACTACATAGCAACGCCTTCTAAGTATTCTAAGATTATGTCGAATGATGCAATTTCTTCTTTGAACAACAAAAAAGTCCCAGCGTTTTGACTGAGTAACTCTTCGAATTATTCAAAGTTTCTTTTTTTTCTATGTGTAAGTTCTCTGTATAGTTAAGGCTGCCCAGGGGCTTTCTATACAGTATGTCAACAATTTCAACAGTTCCTATTTTAATTGTGTACCGCACTGTATAAAAATGAAAATACTACATCTACTACTACTACTACTACTACTACTACTACTACTACTACTACTAAGTCGAGTTCTTCAATGCGTAACTTTAAAAATTCTCATATTTTTTATCCCTCTGAGCTAGAGTACTCTAGTGCACTAGAGTCTGTCCCTATTTTGCTCTTGGAAATAGAGAATGCTTATGTCTTTGGCAATAGAGAACTCCTATGTCCTTAACAGTAAAGTATTCTTGTCCCCATGGCAATAAAAACTTGTGTTTCCTTGTTAGTATAGAGCTGTTGTGCCATCGGTGTGTGTGTGTGTGTGTGTGTGTGTGTGTGTATACTCACCTATTCGTACTCACCTGTTTGTGGTTGCAGGAGTCAAGACATAGCTCTTGGCCCCGCTTCTTCACTGATCACTACTAGGTCTTCTCTCTCCCTGCTCCATGATCTTTATCATATCTCGTCTTAAAGCTATGTATGGATCCTGCCTCCACTACATCACTTGCCAGACTATTATACTTCCTGTCTATGACTAAAGAAATACTTCCTAACATCTCTTTGACTCATCTGAGTCTTCAACTTCAATTGTGACCCCTTGTTTCTGTGCCCCATCTCTGGAACATCATGTCTCTGTCCACCTTATCTACTCTCAGCATTTTGTATGTCGTTATCATGTCTCCCCTAACCCTCCTGTCCTCCAGCGTCGTCAGGCCGATTTCCTTTTAACTTTTCTTCGTATGACATTCCCTTAGCTGTGTGTGTACTCACCTAATTGTACTCACCTATTGTGGTTGCAGGGTCGAGACTCAGCTCCTGGCCCCGCCTCTTCTTGTCCACTACTGGGTCTCTGCTCTCCCTGCTCCATGACTTTATCATACCTCGTCTTAAAACTATGTATGGTTCCTGCCTCCACTATATCTTCTCTAGACTATTCCACTTCCTGACTACTCTGTGGCTGAAGAAATGCTTCCTAACATCCTTTGACTCATCTGAGTCTTCAGCTTCCAGTTGTGCCCCTTGTTTCTGTGTTCCCTCTTGGAACATCCTGTCTCCTGTCCACTTATCTCCCAGCATTTTGTATGTCGTTATCATGTTCTCCTCTGTCCCACTTCTTTCCTCCATTGTTGTTGAATCCTTATGTGTGTGTGTGTGTGTAAAGAGCCAGCATAACTTTTTATTTTAGTTTTGTACTGTATAATTAACGAATTGAAAAATCTTTACCAATGCATTATTTACAGGCTTTTTATATTGTATAAACACAGAAATAATATTGTTAGCTTTCAGTGTCAGCGAAAAGGCTGTGATGATCATAATACAGTTTGAATTTACAGTCCTGATATGGGTATTGCTGTTGTTGATTTAATGTTTAGGAAAAAAATCACCTGACATGGGTCTTTATCAAAAGTTGAGCCGTTCAGTGGAACCGACCTGTAGAGTAGAGCAGCCCTTAAAGAATACACAAATAACTCGAACATAGGAGAGAGAAGCTTAGGAGGATGTTTCGGTCCAATTTGGACCATTTACAAGTCACATTAACACAAAAGAATGAGGGAGACAGAATAAGTCTCGTGTAGGGTAGCCCTTTGTCTCTATAGGCCTCGGCAGCAGCGACCGCTAGCTGACCGGTGCTGGTCTGGCTGTATGACCTCGTCTCCGCTTATCCGCTAATACACTGCAGCGGTCAAGCACCCGAAATGGAGCTCTTACCTGGAAGTGCGGCAGAAGCAGAAATAAAAACGGCTATGTGAGAAATTAGTAGGGAGTAGGAGGAAAAAGATTTTCCTAGAGCAGAAGACAGAGGCAAGAATTTCTACGATAAATAGTAAGAGAGAGATCATGAATTTTAACACATAATTGGAAGTCTAAGGCCGAATCATTAGTATGACGCAGCAACATGCAGAAACGTGTGTAAAAAGAGACAGCAAGAGATAAAGAGGGGTATGTTTGAGAAAGTCAGAGGTAGAAATGAGATGGAAGATGGAGAAACCAAACTAAGAAGCATCAGTAGCCAGACCCCGTCTAGTCTCTGATACTGCCTAGGGTGTACGCCATTACCTCCCCATTACCAGATGATAACGGCACCCTCTCTCTAATTAAAGATAATGCATTAATAACCACTTAAACCTCACATGAATTACAGGCAACGAGTGGCCAGCCTCACGAACCGCCAGTGATTGCTTAATTGTTTGGTCTGGGGACTACCATGTAATTTTAAGAAAGGCGCCTTCGTAGCTGTTGACTAGCATGAACGTAGATATTAGGCCAGCCTATGCTGTGTTTTAATCTGGGTTGAATACATTACTTGTGTTTCATCTCTGGAGAGCGAATCGTTACACTCGCAGGAGGTTGTAGAACAGACGAGTCACGCTTTTCAGGATGATACCTAACGAAATGTGATTAAATACATGTTCTGACCAGGTACAAGACAACCTAACCAGAGGTTGGGACGTGACGAAGAAACTAATGACAACCTCATATGGAGAGCTCAACATTTACCCCTGACCGTAAATGACCGAGGGAGCTGCATTCATTTGCATGGTAATTAGCACTTAAGCCGAAACTCAGTGCTCGCCAGCCAGGCATTCAGGAAGTTAGTGACCATGGCAGCGATGGAGGGGAGTGCCAGAAACAAATAATAACGAAAAACAAAGTGCTTTTTCCTATGTCAGAGGTCAAGTTCTGTCACTCTAGACTCTAGAGCAGTGTTTGGCATCGTGAAGAGCCTGATTAGGGTTAACACAATACTTGAATCAGCAGACTTGTTATGTGGAATACAAACTATAATTTACAATTCACTCTCTGCGTTAAGAAAGATGTATTTTTCACAGATGAAGGATTATATATATATATATATATATATATATATATATATATATATATATATATATATATATATAGATATATGCGGGATGAGTGGAGTGGTACGACTCTCCAGGATATACTGGGATTTTCATGCGTCTAATTGTTTTAGGTGAGACGAGCTGGAGAGAGAAGACTGTCAACCACCTGATGCAGAGTGGAGCTGGGGAGAGAAGACTATCAGTCATGTGGCGCAGAGATGGAGCAGGGAGAGAAGATGGTCAGCCACCTGGCGAAGTGAGTGGAGCTTGGTAGAGAAGATTTTCAGCTCCTTGATAGAGACAGAGAAGCAGGATGAAAATTCTCTCAGAGGCAAGGTATGAGAGTGCCAGCGTCGAACCATAACACTGACTGGTCAGGCTCGACCCATAACACTGACTGGTCAGGCTCGACCCATAACACTGACTGGTCAGGCTCGACCCATAACACTGACTGGTCAGGCTCGACCCATAACACTGACTGGTCAGGCTCGACCCATAACACTGACTGGTCAGGCTCGACCCATAACACTGACTGGTCAGGCTCGACCCATAACACTGACTGGTCAGGCTCGACCCATAACACTGACTGGTCAGGCTCGACCCATAACACTGACTGGTCAGGCTCGACCCATAACACTGACTGGTCAGGCTCGACCCATACTCGGAAGCATGCCTTAGGAAGAAAGACTCAAATCACTCAATCTTTTTTTTTTAATCTTAGGAAGCGGAGACCTCGAGTAGATTTCATTCAGATCTTTAAGACATTGAATGGCTTTGACACACTTAAACACGAAGAACTATTTGACGTGCAACACGAACTTACGCAAAGTTTCTTGCAAATATAATTATAGCAGAATGAAAAAACTACCTGCTAATACTGTAAGAGCGAAAACAATTCGATCCTTTAAGATTCAACTGGACAATCACTTTGACAATACAGGATTCAACCTGAAACATCGTGCCCTATTGAGAGGAGCTGCCATGGCATTCAGGAAACTAGTAAGTTACAATGACTAGCAAGGTATAGGGAATAACGAGGGTGGACAGAAGCAATATGTGGCCTTGGACACTTGCTACCTCAACCACTCGCTAAACCACTAACTAAACCCCACTCAAAAAAATCAGCACTGACTGTCACATACATGCAACAGAAGAGGCAGTCCAAAGTCATCGGAAACCAAAACTCATTACCTGTTCACACACCACAACAAACTCAATATCGAATCACATACAATCACAACACTCAGACTAAAACAGTCACAGCGCACTGCGCACAGACTAAAACAGTCATTATAACAAGCACAGCCAGCCACAGCATACAGACCAAAAGTCATAAGCACAGCTAACCACAGCACACAGACCAAGACGATCATTACAACAAGCACAGCCAACCACAGCATACAGATGAAGAGGAACGTTACAACAAGCACAGTCAACCATAAACCTAGAATTGATCTCAATAACAGATTTAAACCTTCCATGTAATATAGCGGATGCTATGAAAACTTGCAGAGCCCCAGTGTATTGAGAGCATCAGCTTGTGTTGAGAGCACCATAGAACACCAGTGTGTAGAGAGCACCATAGATTCACCCGTGAATTGAGGCCCCAACCGGACCTGAATAAAAGAGCTCTCTGTATTCTGATACGCATCGTATGCAATAAAAAAATATAATAGGAGTTATCTCCCTCCCGACTTCGGTCCCCTCCTCCCCTTACGGCAAAGGGACGCCCTAATGCCAGTCTTACCGACCGCGTAGGCGTGCGAGGTTTTAGAAATGGTCTTTGTTGTATAATATATTGGTTGATAGTAGGCACCGAGAGCGGCGAGAGTGCAGCGATATAATTAATAGGATTAGAATTTATATGACGGTATGTGTTTTTACTCCGAGGGGGGAATACAGAGGTGGATTTTTTCGCCGCCTTGGCAAGAGGTCTTACGCAACTTGTCGGTATTGTATACCGTTATTGTAATGATACGTTAGTACGCCTACATTACTAGTTATTACGTTATTGCACTTTAGATGCTTATGTCGTCAGAGGTGTTTATTTTCCTCCACTTATACCTTCTTATAAATAATAAATTTTCCTCAGTGAATTTTGTTCGACTACGCTTCTCTAGTTGAGTAAAATAATGGTGTGGTCTACCTCTACTCTGTTTACACACACACACACACACACACACACACACACACACACACACACACACAGGGTCCAGGAGCTGTGACTCGACCCCTGCAACCACAATTAGGTGAATACAGGTATGGAAGCCGGCAAATGTAGTCCCCATTTTTAAGAAAGAAGACAGACACGAGGCACTAAACTATAGACCAGTGTCACTGACGTGTAAAGTGTGCAAAGTCATAGAGAAGATTATCAGGAGGAGAGTGGTGGAGCACCTGGAACGGAACAAGATTATAAACGACAACCAGTACGGATTTATGGAAGGCAAATCCTGTGTCACAAACCTACTGGAGTTTTATGACAAAGTAACAGAAGTAAGACACGAGAGAGAGGGGTGGGTTCATTGCATTTGCTTGGACTGCAAGAAGGCCTTCGACACAGTTCCTCACAAGAGATTAGTGAAGAAGCTAGAGGATCAAGGGGAATGTCATACGAAGAAAGGTTAAGGGAAATCGGCCTGACGACACTGGAGGATAGGAGGGTTAAGGGAGACATGATAACGACATACAAAATACTGCGAGTAATAGATAAGGTGGACAGACAGGCTGCTCCAGAGGTGGAACACAGAAACAAGGGGTCACAATTGGAAGTTGAAGACTCAGATGAGTCAAAGGGATGTTAGGAAGTGGAATAGTCTAGGATGGAAACCAATGAAAACTTACAAAAAAAAAAGTTCCATACAGATTTTAAGTTTCGTGATAAAACTTTTTAATCCTCGGATACGAAGGATGATAGTGGGCTGATAGCAAAGTAAAAAAAAAATCATGGTAATGATCAGATAAACACAAATTAGCAGTAGCTAATTTTAAGACAGTCTTTGAACGTATGGATGGAGGTAATGCTAAAGAAATATTGACAGCATATTAGACTCAAGTTGTCATATGCTGCTGCTTTATGAAACAACTGCCATATCAGAAATCAAAATTTGTCTTTTATACATATACTTCATCAAAAAATTTTTTACGAGACTTGCAAAAAAATGGCTTGAAATATATAGCTGAAATCGAACGTAGGAGCGAGCCATCATGCAGGTCTGAGATAACAGTGTCTAGGTGAAGTGGAAATGGGAGGAAGTGTGAAGGAAAAATAAACAGGAAAACAGACTAGCAAAAGAGGAATGGTTTAGATGTGAAGTGTAAGGACGTCGTAGAGAAAATTATTAAAACAATATGAGAGGAAATGTGAAATACAGACTAGGATTTTAAGGGAAGCCAATATAAGCGATAAAAGAACATGGAAGAAGTACAGAGCATAAAACGGAGACAAGCAGCAGAGTAATAAATAAGTGTACAAGGTCAAGAAAAGAAGCTGAGAGAGACTTTTCGAATGATACGAAATCAAAAGGTAACGGTAAAACGCAGGTGCGAAAACTTAAGTGTTTTTATAGCTAAAGGAAGGAAGGAAAACCTCTGCAAAATGACGGAAGATTCTGGGGAAATACACACAAAGAATAAGAGAGACCCTACCACCTCATCTTCACACATATCATATTAATCAAAGAGTATTAAGTACATGTATTTAGTCCATCAATGACTGGTACTTGAACTGATCACGCTGCTCCATGATGAAAGAAGAGAGGACTTAGAAATAGATGATTACGACGTATGATAATTAAATGATCGGTTAGGGTAGCTAAGAACAGACTCACTGAAATGTAAATTCTACGTACCAAGGCCAAGATATGGAAACTAAAAATGCAGATGAGCTATGGAGACGTTATTAAATACTTCTTCATATTTAGGGCGGTACGGAAGTGGAAAGTACTAGATGAGGCAGTGATGAAGGCAGACTCCATACACAGTTTAAGGATAGGTATGATGGAGCCCAGAAGTTCGGGAACTGGAAATGCTGGTCTTTGTAGTTTAACGCCGTCAAGTGCGTGTTGAGCCCACCATCCACTACATCATCCAAACCTTCCTGCCCCTCCACCTATAACTAGCCAATGACTCGCGAAATCGTAATAACACGATTTCAAACAATTTGTATCTATGGTCAC
The DNA here is from genome assembly GCA_009830355.1 of Cherax destructor. Taxonomy (NCBI): domain Eukaryota; kingdom Metazoa; phylum Arthropoda; class Malacostraca; order Decapoda; family Parastacidae; genus Cherax; species Cherax destructor. The sequence continues at coordinate 94,606 of WNWK01001429.1, forward strand.
AGTGGTGGCCCATGCTAACCTCCCTATGGTGTATAAATTTACCTAGTTGGCTGCATCTTATTGTATTCAGCTGGTCCAGTGGTTGACGCACCGGCCTGGAACATTACCACTCACTTGCCATGGGTTCTAACCTCCACCCGTACTGTGGTTTGTTTAGCTAACCAATGTACGCTAAACAATTCCTCAAGGCTCTATTTCAGGGGTCGGGGAACTGGGTAAATTACCCCAAATGGGGTAAAAATTTATATTTCGGGGTTAATGAAGGCTCAATAAACATATATAATTGCACAAAAATTTATTATTTAAAGAACGAGGCAAATTACGAAAGTTATATTTTTTTTCAAACAAATGGATTCAATAAGCTATTTTGAATTTGAATGCCCTTGTGTTTTTTCCGGATTCTGTGGACTTTCAAGTCTAGTGGGTAATTTCGCTGTACACAAATTTGTTTTGGAGTAATACCCTAAAAAGTCCGCAGACTCCTGGTATATTCTCTTCTTCCCTCACCCCAAGCATACCAGTATCCATGACCATCAACACCCTTCACTATTCTCCATCCTTATCATATCACTTCTCCCAAGACTTACCATTATTAGTTATAGCAGCTCAATGCTGATTTATCTAATTGTAAAAAAAAAAAAAAAAAAAAAAAGCTGTATTCTTAAGAGTCCCTGCTACCTCTCATCCCACCACTAACCCCTCCACAGAACTTCCCCCACCTCCTCCATCCCTCAGTTTTGAAACCCAGTTCATCCCCTCCCCCCTCTGGCTGTTATCATGAATGAATTGATGTTTGTTATAATTAACAGCAAAGTTTTTAGCCTTCTGTGGTCGTATATATAAAAATATTGTTTTAATGATCAGATGGGTCTAGTTTTGCTGTGATTTTAGTTGGTATGAGATATGTGTGTTGTGATTAGGTGTGAGGTGTTTAGAAGTCTAGCGTCCTGCAAATTATACCAATCTCTCTGCTACCCCATGTCCGCTACTTGCGCATGTGTCTACCGCGAGACAGAGGTTGTTACACACCGCCGAGGATATCACCTATGCGAGACGTGCACCTAACGTCGAAAGGTGATTTAACAGTCAATTGTGCTAGCCGCAGACCCTCTCCGTCGGCTTCTGTAGTAAATATCGTCGATGATGTAACCCCCGCAGCTTCCAGGCGCTCCAGAGGTTACCACGGGAGGCTGGAGTTACTGCTTCTTGCGAGAGACGAGATAGTAATTAATGTGTGGTTATTCTAGGCTATACAATCTTGAATTTAGATTTCCACAACTATTGATTTAGCATTAATTCTGCTGCACTCCTTTATCTCTCGTTCTTTCTGATACATTTGACTTAATACCATTAACAGCAATTCCTTACTTAACATCCGTAATACATCCACGCACATTAATACAACCCAATTTCAAAATTTCCTATTTTTTCTTCTTAATAAATGCATACAGAAAAGAGAGGTTACAGTCCATCTTGAAATTCTAGTGGTATTTTAAAATACACGTAACCTACCAGGTAAGAATTCAGACTTCTTTTCCCAAGGAACTAGAAAGGAAATGCCCCAGAAATAATATTTTAGAAACACACGGGAAAGCAATTAAAAGTTCATTCTGAATCTAAGGTGAAGTTTATATTGTTTACTTTTCATTTTACACTCTCATGATACAGAAAAATTTACCTGTCATCTTACGTGCTCATGAGACGGAAATGATGTGCAATGTCACTGGGAATGTTTACTGTTTATATATGAGGGATGTAAAAGAAGCCAATGCTACAGTGTTGGTTAGATGAGTGGACATAAAAGATGATGACTCTGGTAATAAGCGGATATTAAAATAGCTTCTCTTCTTTGCTAATGACACAGTGCTTGTGGGAGAAGCTATCGAGAAGCTGCAAGATCTATTAAGATTCACACAGGAGCCAACGACATGAATATTAATGCAATATGGCTTACGGATTTTGTGATCGCCAACACCTCGATTGTTCAGAGACGGGGGGACCGAACAGAGATTCATGCCATGATGCCGGTGAGAGGCTCTAGATCCAAGGAATTCAACGTATTCTTCATTTCCTTGAATCGAACCTGATTGCCTCCCATTTCGCAAGGCGCTGTATGACTCCCTACGGGTTTAAATATGACTAGGAAAGAAGGGCTTTGATCTTAATATTTCTGACTTCGGATAACATAATGAAATTTTCAGTATGCAACTTTAAGCGTATTGGCGACATGACTTAAAAAGGTTTATCTGTGTGGAATAATGGCTGTAGTCTCACAAAGTGTTTTGCATTTTGAAAAGTTCCCAATAAAATGTCCTAGTGTTCGCTTTTTTATTCTTTTTCCAACTACCTTTCGGTATCACATACCATTTTTTACCTTACGTAATCAAGACCACGTTAGGTAAACCGCTGTATAAATCAAACATTCCTTCCCATACATGCCTTTCAATTACGCAAAAAAGTTTGTGTGTGTGTACTCACCTATTTGTGACTGCAGGGAAGGGATCGATTCACAGCTCCTTTATGTGTATGTTAGTACCATTTTGTCCTAGGCGCATGTCGATTAGAAACTAGGCCTGTTGTATATGCGTGCGTGTCTGTGTCTGTGTCTTTGTGTGTGTGTGTGTGTGTGTGTAATGCAACACCCGCCGCCATGTTGCCTTCCAACCACACTTATGACTTGGAAAATTAGTAGTGGATGCGATGGATTAATCACAGAACGCCAGCGACTCCCCCTCGTTGACTGATGTCTTCATTACCGGGGGATTACAGGAACCGAGGGGTGAGGAGGGAGGGAGGAGAAAGGAGGGAAATAATAGAGGAAACCACACCCCGATGCTTCCTTTTTCCCCATCCATCTCTTAGTCCACCACGGCTTACCCCTCCCCCTCCTCCTCCTCCCCTTCACTTCATCAGGTCAACTCACTGATTAAATGTCTAGTTCACTTTCGTCTCTCTCCCGTCACCCAGTTGCTCTCTCTGCATCCTAGCTTTCTTCACTTCCCAGCTCCCTAAATTTAACCCAGCTACGGTCACTTCTTCCTAGCGGTTCCCTCACTTCTTCACAGCTCTCTACAGATATTCCCCGTTACCTTAACTTTTTTCTAGCTCACCTAGATTCATTTCAGCATAAAATGCCTATCCGATTATAGACATCACATTCATTCAGGACTCCAGTTGGAAGTTGATTATAGTACGACCCGGTACTACAGTCCTGCACCCGAAGTTCTGGAGACCATTAAATGGGGTGAGAGGGGGACGCTTGTTATCATTTTCTGTGTCGTACCTTGTAGTAGCTAGCTGAGTTTGTGTATTCTTTTGTTGCGAGAGTGGTATATGCCACCAGTAAGACATTTCTGACTTTGCATGATTCTGCCTAATTTATCACTGAAGATGTTGGCATGAGACATGTGCTGTCCCGGTAGTTAACATCCGTGGTACTTCGTAGTTAACTTTCGTGGTACTTCGCGAACTAAAACGCTACCTATTATTTTCCGATTCTGGAACTATGGCGACTTATTTTCTCTTCGAATAGTTAATGATGTGCATGGTACTCGTGATCGTACTCTCGTAGCTAATGATGTGAATGGTACTCGTGATCCTACTCTCGTAGCTAATGATGTGCACGGTACTCATGATCCTACTCTCGTAGCTAATGATGTGCATGGTACTCGTGATCGTACTCTGTAGCTAATAACGTACAAAGTACTCGCGATCCTACTCTTGTACCTAATGATGTACAAAGTAATCGATATCGTACTCTTGTAACTAGTGTGAAAGCTTCTCATGATCGTACTCTTGTAGCCAATGATGTGAATGGTACTCGTGATGGTACTCCTATAGAAAAATTCAGGTGGTGTCGTACCAGGGGCGAGGCAATCTTCACCCCATGGAAAGCATTTGAATTACAAGAGATTATTATTTAGAAATTACTAAACAAAAGCGAGCCTTAACTAGCGAGAAATATGGTGGAGAGGAGATTCGTATTCAATAAGGTGAACGATTCATCTTATAAAAATCTGTCATTGGAGCCACACTTTACTGAAGGTGATCCTGAGATCTTATTTTTATAATGTTTGAAAGCCAGACTTGAGCCTTAGTGTGGCCAACAGAACTTTGGGTTACACTGAGAGAGAGAGCAGAAAGTCAGTGTAAGAGACAGTATTAAGTCATTGTAAGAGATGGCAGAATTTTCATACAGCATTATAGGATGAAGCACATATGTATGCAGCTTATATGTTGCATGATTACATAAATTATGATTTAGTCAAGCTGACTGTGTTGGGGATTATGAGTATATACCGGATTAACCCCGACGAAAGTTTAAACTGGGTAAAAGTCAGCATGAGCAGCTTAACATAGAGCTTGACCGTGAACAAAGTGTTACAACAGTGGTACAATTTTTCAAGGAGTCAAACATTTTAGTGGTCTGGTACAATTGATATTGGAGGATAATATTCATCCATTTTTTCAGTTCATAAGTTATGCTATTTTTCGTATTTTTGAGAATTTTTATAACGACTTTATTCACCTAGCAGTACCTCGATGTCTGTCAACTGCGTTGTGTCATCCTTGGTAGGGTAGGAAGTATGGGCAGGGTTCCTTACATATTGCCCTTGTTTACCTAGCAGATAACATGTTCCTGGGTGTAGGTCGACTGTTGTGAGTGGCATCCAAAGCAGGGTGAGGCATTTGGGCGAGTCTCCTTACACATTCTACCCATCTTCCCCAAGGAGTAAAGAGGAACCTAGGTGGTAAATGATTGTTGTGAGTGGCATCCTGAGCAGGGCGAGACGTATGGGCAAGTCACCTGACACCTGCTTACCACCTCTTTATTCCAGCACGATTCATCCATTTATTCTCATATATCTTTCTCTCGCAATTTACTATTGCTTTCCTTCTCTAACTTCTCTCATTAGTTCTTTTCCCTAGATTTACATTTTTTCCCCTAAATTTACATCTCTTCAACATCTCCACTCTTCTCCACCTTCTTGCTCACTAAGTTCATATAAATTTCATTTTCATTTCACTATTTTTAGTGTTAGGTAAGAGGACACATGTCAACTAATGCGACATTTTTATTGTGGCAACGTTTCGTTCTCAAGCAGTAACGGTTTGACAGAGCTGCTGGAGATCGAAACGTTCCACAATAAAAATGTCCCATTAGTTATACATGTGTCCCTTTACCTATCACATTGTCGGTAATTTTACCAAAATTATTATATTTTTCATGTTCACTTTCCTATGTTTGTCGTTCACATTTATACACTGACGTCTGTTACAAGATTTAGACGAAGAATTGTTGCATTTGATTTACATGCCAAGTGTTGTTATCTATCTTACCTCTTCCTTTTAAACCTATAGTTGTTTATAAATTTATTAACCGTGATCTTAGTTAATATTAAATAACATAAACGCACATGCATGCATACACAGGAGCCAGGAGCTGAGTCTCGACCCCAGCAACCACAATTAGGTGAGTACACACACACACACACATACATACACACACACACACACACACACACACACACACACACACACACACACACACATCACACACACAACAGGATGTTCCAGAGAGGGGACACAGCAACAAGGGGTCACAACTGGAAGTTGAAGACTCAGATGTCACAGGGATGTTAGGAAGTATTTCTTTAGCCATGGAGTTGTCAGGAAGTGGAATAGTCTGGAAAGTGATGTAGTGGAGGCAGGATCCATACGTAGCTTTAAGAAGAGGTATGGTAATGTTCATGGAGCAGGGAGAGTGACCTAGTAGCGACCACTGAAAAGGCGGAGCCAAGAGCTGTGAATCGACCCCTGCAACCACAATTAGGTGAGAACAATAGACACCCTATTCGTCCAGTCATCCATACTTCCAACTTCCATTCAGATCCACATTTCTAGCGAACACGAATAAGTACAACTGAGGTTTTTTAATGTTCCTGGAATATACAGTGTGTCAGGAGGATGTAGAATTATACATGGGAAGTTAGTGGACGATACCAAGATAACTGGTAAATAAAAAAACTTCTAAACACGGCATTTTTTTTATTTCTTCAGAACCCAACCCAAGGAAATACAAGGAGGGAAGGATGGGAGAGAGGAGGTGAAAGAGGAGAGGAGAGGAGTAAAAGGAGAGAGGAGGAGAGAGAAGAGAGAGAGAGGAGAGAGAGAGAGAGGGAAGGAAGAGGGAGGGTTTATGCTTTAGATTGCCTCAGTAACTAACAAAGTAATTGTAGCTTGCTGGACGAATTTACTTTTATCCCTTAGTTCATTTTTACTAATTAATTAAAATCGATCGCAAAAGAACATGCAAATTCCTAATGCCTCCTGCATCTGTTGGCCATCTTAAGTCGTTAAATCGATTCACTATTAAGAAACTGTTTACAAGAGACTGTCCGAACTCTCGGGTCGTTAGGGTTGTCCATCCCAGCATCCCATCTTCGGCATTCCACAGGACATAAACACAATTTTAAGTTGAGTTTGGTTACATATACAGTACTTACAAAAATGCATATTTACTACAATTAGGCAAATTACAAAAATGGTGTAGATATGTCTGGCAGCTGTGTATGTCTGGTAAAATATAGCACGTTTAAATCTTCCGGTATATCACGTGCAGTGTGAGGATGGATTATATGTCTTTTCACTACAGGTCTTTCAGGGTTGAATCTCTCACTGTATACAGTGAGAGATTCACTGTATACAGGAAATCGTTGGATTTAGAGATCTGGGTCACCAGCATTGAATATTTCAGCCTAGTTGGGATATAAATGTTTGAGTTCGAGTACCACTGAGGAAGAAATATGTGAAGTATTAAATAAAAATTGTCTGAGTCTCTTCATTTTAAATGTTAATAATTTGAATCCTCAACAAATAGTTGAAATTCATGATATAAAAATAATTTAAGAAGTTATTCTTGGATACTGACAAAGTAAGTAGAACCAGACAAGGGGAGAAAGAGCGAATTTATTTTCCAATCTGAGTGACACATCATAAGGTTCTGTTTATACTGGCTTCAAAAACATACATGTTTCCAACCTTTCCCGATCATTTTTAATGCAAAAAATTATCACAATTGGAATAGACAGTATTGTTTTTGTCTTAGAACCAAAGGTGTGTGTGTATGTGTGTGCAGGGGTGTGAATCCCCGACACTTCGCTCATGAAGAGATGGGTGTCAGATTGTCGCAGCCTTCTCCTGACAAGACGGATACGAGGGTGGGAATTCCCCACACTCGCTACCGCACCCTCCTTGTACGGAAGCGGATCAGATGGGTGCAGGGGTGTGAGTCCTCTATGCACACATGACAAGGTGGATGCGGGGGTGTAAATTTTCCACATCTGATCCCTACCCCCTCCCCCAAATACCCCCTGAATAGGTGGATACCTTGATGACTTTAAAAAATCATCAGTATATATATATATATATATATATATATATATATATATATATATATATATATATATATATATATATATATATATTCAACAAGTCGGCCGTCTCCCAACGAGGCAGGGTGACCCAAAAGAAAGAAAATCCCCAAAAAGAAAATACTTTCATCATCATTCAACACTTTCACCACACTCATACATAATCACTGTCTTTGCAGAGGCGCTCAGATACGACAGCTGAGAATAGTCCCTCCCAGCTGTCACTATCCCAGACCCCTCCTTTAAAGGGCAGGCATTGTTCTTCCCATTTCCAGGACTCAAGTCCAACTAAATCAATTAACTGGTTTTCCTGAATCCAAAAAAATGTTACCCTGCTCACACTCCAACAGATCGTCAGGTCCCAAAAACCATTCGTCTCCATTCACTCCTATCTAACACGCTCACACATGCTTGCTGGAGGTCCAAGCCCCTCGCCCACAAAACCTCCTTTACCCCCTCCCTCCAACCTTTTCTAGGACGACCCCTACCCCGCCTTCCTTCCCTACAGATTTATACGCCCTCCAAGTCATTCTACTTTGATCCATTCTCTCTAAATGACCAAACCACCTCAACAACCCATATATATATATATATATATATATATATATATATATATATATATATATATATATATATATATATATATATATATATGTCGTGCCGATTAGGTAAAACTGGCGATTTTGGCTTAAATAGCAACGCTCATCTTGCCATATAAGACAAGTGAAAATCTGTGTATGCAATAATTTCGGAAAATCATTCTGAACATAACGAAAAAAATATATTTCATTGTGTTTGTTTATTATTAAATTTATGTTGACGTATCTAAAATATATTTAGTTGGGTTAGGCTAAATTAAATTGCGCTTGTTGTAATAAGGTTAGGTAGGTTTTCAAAGTTTCTCTTGGTACAAAATTATAAATTCTTACTTTAACATAAATGAAAAAATATATCTTTAAACCTATAAGAAAATTTTAGAAAGGACTTAATTTTAGATGAGTTCTTGCTAATTGACCAGTTTTACCTAATCGGCACGACATATATATATATATATATATATATATATATATATATACTATATATATATATATATATATATATATATATATATATGTTAGCAAGAACTCATTTAAAATTAAGTCCTTTCTAAAATTTTCTCTTATACGTTTAAAGATATATATTTTTCATTTACGTTAATGTAAAATTTATAATTTTGTACCAAGAGAAACTTTGAAAACCTACCTAACCTTATTACAACAAGCGCAATTTAATTTAGCCTAACCCAACTAAATATATTTTAGATACGTTAACATTAATTTAATACTAAACAAACACAATTAAATATATTTTTCGTTATGTTCAGAATGATTTGGCAAATATTGCATACACAAATTTTCACTTGTCTTATATGAAGGTGAGCGTTGCTATTTAAGCCAAAATCGCAAGTTTTACCTAATCGGCACAATATATATATATATATATATATATATATATATATATATATATATATATATTCCTGCCCGCAGCGCATCAAAATTTTACAGCGTTAAAAATAGAGCACGTCCCTCCTGTACGGTGTGAGGAGAGGCAGGTCGTGTACGACCCTCACATTACCCACACTCATCTAACTAAGCAAAGCCTTGTCTTCCCCACCATTTGTACAATTTGAGTGCATCTCGGCTGCTCACGACACCGAGCACCCGACAACCTTATAATTCGGCCGCGGTACCCGACACAAACACTCCCAGTTAATCGGCTCTCGGCGTGGATTATAATTACAGAGAAGAGCCTATACGGCTTAGCCTCGTTAATTAATACCGTTAATGAACCCTCCTCGCGCAGTGCCTCAGATATAAACACAGTCTGACAGCGCACTCTTCAGAGGGGTGTCCTTGATGGTGGTCAAAGTCTCGTGATCCAAGGAACTTGCGTTGCCATACCCAACCTGGACGTTGTATTACCCACTGTCAGTTTTACGCTTCCCCATAATATCAAGAATATTTAAGAAACAGTGAAGGAAGCCACTGTCCTCCCGTTGAAGAAGCAGAGAAGCAAGCCACTGTCCTCCCGTTGAAGAAGCAGAGAAGCAAGCCACTGTCCTCCCGTTGAAGAAGCAGAGAAGCAAGCCACTGTCCTCCCGTTGAAGAAGCACAGAAGCAAGCCACTGTCCTCCCGTTGAAGAAGCAGAGAAGCAAGCCACTGTCCTCCCGTTGAAGAAGCACAGAAGCAAGCCACTGTCCTCCCGTTGAAGAAGCACAGAAGCAAGCCACTGTCCTCCCGTTGAAGAAGCACAGAAACAAGCCACTGTTTTCCCGTTGAAGAGGCAGAGAAGCAAGCCACTCAACTCCCGTTGAAGAGGCAGAGAAGCAAGCCACTGTCCTCCCGTTGAAGAAGCAGAGAAGCAAGCCACTGTCCTCCCGTTGAAGAAGCAGAGAAGCAAGCCACTGTCCTCCCGTTGAAGAACAGAAGCAAGCCACTATCATCCTAGTGAAGAAGCAGAGAAGCAAGCCACTGTTCTGTTGAAGAAGCAGAGAAGCAAGCCACTGTTCTGTTGAAGAAGCAGAGAAGCAAGCCACTATCCTCCTGCTGAAGAAGCAGAGAAGCAAGCCACTATCCTCCTGCTGAAGAAGCAGAGAAGCAAGCCACTGTTCTGTTGAAGAAGCACAGAAGCAAGCCACTATCCTCCTGGTGAAGAAGGAAAGAAGCAAACCAGGGTTCACCAGGAATAAGAATGAGCACTTTATTAACACGACGTAATTTAACATACTATGGTCCCAGTGTCTGGCAGGGTGAGGAGCTCGTCCCAATGTCTGGCAGAGTGAGGGAGCTCGTCCCAATGTCTGGCAGAGTGAGGGAGCTCGTCCCAGTGTCTGGCAGGGAGAGGGAGCTCGTCCCAGTGTCTGGCAGGGAGAGGGAGCTCGTCCCAATGTCTGGCAGAGTGAGGGAGCTCGTCCCATTGTCTGGCAGGGTGAGTGAGCTCGCCCCAGTGTCTGGCAGGGAGAGGAGCTCGTCCCAGTATCTGGCAGGGAGAGGAGCTCGTCCCAGTGTCTGGCAGGGAGAGGAGCACGTCATAGTGTCTGGCAGAGTGAGGAGCTCGTCCCAGTGTCTGGCAGAGTGAGGAGCTCGTCCCAATGTCTGGCAGAGTGAGAAGCTCGTCCCAGTGTCTGGCAGGGAGAGGGAGCTCGTCCCAGTGTCTGGCAGGGAGAGGGAGCTCGTCCCAATGTCTGGCAGAGTGAGAGAGCTCGTCCCAGTGTCTGGCAGAGTGAGGGAGCTCATCCCAGTGTCTGGCAGAGTGAGGGAGCTCGTCCCAGTGTCTGGCAGAGTGAGAGAGCTCGTCCCAGTGTCTGGCAGAGTGAGGGAGCTCGTCCCAGTGTCTGGCAGAGTGAGGGAGCTCGTCCCAGTGTCTGGCAGAGTGAGGGAGCTCGTCCCAGTGTCTGGCAGGGAGAGGGAGCTCGTCCCAGTGTCTGGCAGAGTGAGGGAGCTCGTCCCAGAGTCTGGCAGGGAGAGCGAGCTCGTCCCAATGTCTGGCAGAGTGAGAGAACTCGTGCCAGTGTCTGGCAGGGAGAGGGAGCTCGTCCCAGTGTCTGGCAGAGTGAGAGAACTCGTGCCAGTGTCTGGCAGGGAGAGGGAGCTCGTCCCAATGTCTGGCAGAGTGAGAGAGCTCGTCTCAGTGTCTGGCAGGGAGAGCGAGCTCGTCCCAATGTCTGGCAGAGTGAGGGAGCTCGTCCCAGTGTCTGGCAGGGAGAGGGAGCTCGTCCCAATGTCTGGCAGAGTGAGGGAGCTCGTCCCAGTGTCTGGCAGAGTGAGGGAGCTCGTCCCAGTGTCTGGCAGGGAGAGGGAGCTCGTCCCAATGTCTGGCAGAGTGAGAGAGCTCGTCCCAGTGTCTGGCAGGGAGAGGGAGCTCGTCCCAGTGTCTGGCAGGGAGAGGGAGCTCGTCTCAGTGTCTGGCAGAGTGAGGGAGCTCGTCCCAATGTCTGGCAGAGTGAGGGAGCTCGTGCCAGTGTCTGGCAGGGTGAGTGAGCTCGCCCCAGTGCCTGGCAGGGTGAAGGAGCTCGTCTCAATGTCTGGCAGGGAGAGGAAGCTCGTCTTAGCGTCTGGCAGGGTGAGGACCTGCCCCAGTGTCTGGCAGGGTGAGTGAGCTCGCCCCAGTGTCTGACAAGGTGAAGGAGTTCATCCCAGTGTCCGGCAGGGAGAGAAAGCTCATCCCAGCGTCTGGCAGGATGAGGGAGCTCGCCCCAGTGTCTGGCAGGGTGATAAAGCTTGTCCTAGCGGCTGAAGGATGAGGGAGCTCGCCCCAGTGTCTGGCATGGTGAGTGAGCACGCCCCAGTGTCTCGCAGGGTGAAGGAGCTCGTCTAAGTGTCTGGCAGGGAGAGAACGCTCGTCCTAGCGGCTGCAGGATGACTGAGCTCGCTTCAGTGTCTGGCAGGAGTGAGGGACCTTGCCCCAGTGTCTGGTCAGAGTGAGGAGCTCGTCCCAGTGTCTGGCAAAGTGAAGGGACTCATCCAGAGTCTGGCAGGAGAGAAAGCTCGTCCTAGCGTCTGGCAAAGTGAGGGAACTCGCCCCAGTGTCTGGCAGGGTGAGAGAGCTCGTCCTAGCGTCTGGCAAAGTGAGGGAACTCGCCCCAGTGTCTGGCAGGGTGAGGAGCTCGTCCTACGTCTGCCAAGTAGGGAACTCGCCCCAGTGTCTGCCAGGGTGACGGAGTTCTCCTCATCCTTCACATTAATATACTCTGAAGATTTCTTTCATAAGTAGTGATGAATTTGTAAAGGACTTAGGTAAGCATGAGCCATTAGACCCGCTGCCGTGCTCTTATTCTTCGTCCTTGGTAGGTATTGTTAATTAAAGAGAGAGAAAGAGAGAGAGAACGATTATGCAAACTCAGATCCGCTAAGGAGCAATTAATGCATGTGTGTTTATATGTACATTGCTTGAATTGTGGGATCTGAGGGACCTTTATTCCCATGTGTGTGTGAGAGAGAGAGAGAGAGAGAGAGGAGAGAGAAGGAAGAATGGATAGAGATAGAGATAGAGATAGAGATAGAGATAGAGAGAGAGAGAGAGAGAGAGAGAGAGATAGAGATAGAGATTCCCAATCTCGTAAAGATGAAATACCAAATCTCCCTCCATAAATTATTTAGTTTAGGACATCTTATGCATCAGCAGTATCTTATCTAAGCTGGGTGAACCTTCAAAAAACTGTAAAGCCAGAATTTCATTGTTTTATCGTTAGCAATATACACAAAAGAGGTAGCGAGTTTTTTCTCGTGAACAAGAGCAATAACAAGTTAAGATACGGAAAGGAACGTAAAGCCAGTAGCAGCAAGGAAGTTCTCTCTGGACAGCCAGTAGGAGCAAGATGCTCTCTGGGACAGCCAGTAGGAGCCAGGAAGTGTTGTCTGTAACAACCAATAGAGGCAAGGAAGTGTTCTATACAACAGCAGTAGGAGTGAGGAAGTTCTCTCTGGGACAGCCAGAAGGAGGAAAGTGCTCGCTAGGTCACAGTAGTAGGAGCAGAGAAGTGCTGGCTGGGGTGGCCAGTAGGAGCAGAGAAGTGCTCCCTGGGCCATAGGAGCAAGAAAGTGCTCACTGGTGAAGTTGTTTACCTTCTCCAACAGCAGGGATGGTGTGAAGTTTTACACCTTGTAGGCTGAGTCTCAGATGGACGATCACTTTCAGAAGATGCCAGAATTATGGCTCCTACACTAATAAATAAAATATTTTGAAATATTTGAGGCCACTCCATTACAGAAATAACCAGGTCTGTCGCGTGGAAAGTTGCCTTGTAATAATGGATGATAAATTGCTAATAGTTGTGAAGATAATGGATTTTTCGATTGAATTTTCCGAGGAAAGAGCATAAATATAAAGGATTGACCACATTGACTAATGGAATTGATAGAAAAAAAATATGGTTGTTAATATTCTGAAAAGATTTTTTTTTCTTGGAATTCGGTTATTGTTGCAAACAGAACCGTTGTCAGGAACGGAAATTTATTTGAGGGGAAGAAGTAAGCTTTATTTGTGTATATCAGGGCTAGACTCTTGGTCAGTACAACACTACCCACTCTTAGTGCAGAGGCAAAGGCTTAGAGTTATTTACTGATCAAGCCATCTTTGTATTTTCTGCTACAAACCTGTAGATAGGAATGTAGCCTTGCTGGGTTCTGTATTTCCGAATAATTTACACGAGAGGGAGGGAGGGAAAAAGATGAAAGGGTGAAAGACACAGGTGAAAGTCACAGATGAGAGTAAAGACAGCGAAAGGGAGATTATGAAAATGTGTGTGCAAGAGTAAGCCAAAGAATCTTGTAGGATTTTTTGTGTGCCTGCTGAAGTATCGTTTGTACCCTTCATTTCAGAAATTGATAATAGGAAGATCATTGGATGTTTAATGCTGACTGTAGCTCACTTAATAAAAAGGGAAAACACACTATGAGGAGCTGAGTTGCGGTTTTCTAACAGAAGCAAAAATATAATAATCAGTTTAGTCATTAGCGACAAAATATTTGAGAATCTTCGACGCGTTCCACCTATTCCAGCACTCTCGTCTGGTACCGCGAGTACCCATCACCAGTGCTATACGCCGAGACATGAAAACTTTCTTAATATACCTTCTGTACTTAAGAATTTTAAAAATCAAAGTTGTATGTAAAAGTCTTGATATATAAAAAAAAACTTTTGATTAAAAATACCCCCCCAATAAAATGCTGACGGCTGTCTACAAGATTCCTTGTAACAAATGGATAGTTTATTACGGTCAAACATGGGAAAGGCATGAACTAAGATTACAACAACATATAGCATTAGAAAGGGACAAGAGTCTAATGCTCTGTTTAACCATCAAGTTGATTTTCAAAAGGCCGAGAAAGTTGTATAAGCAGGTATATGGTTGAGAGAAATGTAACTGAATCAAGCTTCATAAAAAATAGTTTTGAATTTAATATGAATATTGGTTTAGGATTATACAAATTAGATTAATTTATAATTAATAAAATTTGGAAAGAATATAAGCTATGTTTGATATGTTCTTGACCATCGTCACCGGCATCATAGAGGGAAGGTTAAGGTGTCGTATGTTGATCGTGGGATGTAATTTCCTCATTATATGCATTCTACTATTTTTATTTTTCCAGTTCCATGATAATGTGAGAAATCACGAAAGCACTTGTTTTTCACAGTAGTTGTTTTGCATATATATATATATATATATATATATATATATATATATATATATATATATATATATATATATATATATATATATATATATATATATATATATAATTAATCTTCTTGTTTGGAAGTGAAATCGAACCGTTTGGACCATTCATGACAAGGCTAGATTCTGCTCCTTGCACTACTTATGCACTGGTACCATTACATGCTTTTTTGTCAGCTTGTGCTGACTTAGTTCAAGGCAGCCAGCTTTCAGGCAGGAAGACTTCAGCTTTCATCTCATCCCTGCATGCATCGACACAACTAGAGATTTTACAATGCTAGGAATTCGCAAGAGCAGGCGAAATATTCACAAACACTGATCTCTGGCCGACGGAGACTCGAACCTACGAACCTCATGACAAGGTACGCAGTGCTTTACCGACCGTACCACACTGTGTCGATGCATGCAGGGGATGAGATGAAAAGCTGTAAGCCTTCCTGCCTGAAAGCTGGCTGCCTTGGAATAACGTCTAGCGAAAGCTGGATGCCAAGGTATTGGACCAGTTGGTACGGTCGGTAAAGCACTGCGTACCTTGTCATGAGGTTCGTAGGTTCGAGTCTCCGTCGGCCAGAGATCAGTGTTTGTGAATATTTCGCCTGCTCTTGCGAATTCTAGCATATATATATATATATATATATATATATATATATATATATATATATATATATATATATATATATATATATATATATATATATATATATATATATTAAACTTTTTTGTTCGTGAGTGAAATGCGGCCTTTTTTTGGTCATTGTGCAGTACATAGGCTGAGAATTCTGCTCCTCTTTGCACTACTTATGCATCGTGATGACCATTACATGCTTTATTGTTGTGTCTTCGTCTGCTGCACTTTAGAGTTAGGCATATTTTTTTAATAATCCTGGAGTCACTGCAGAAAACCTCGGTGACAATTTTAGTGTTAGATAATATTAGAGTTTTTAGTGAATTTTTATTTTTTAAGTTGTTACTGACTCATTCGTTGTTTAATGGTTTCTCTGTGTAAATGGATTTGAAATTTTATGAGGGATTTAGTGGTGTGTGTGTGCGTGTGCGTGTGCGTGCGCTCAAGCGTTCGTGCATGTTTGTTGGGAGGAAGGAAAAATGGTGGAGTACAGTATGTGTGTTTTACTGTCCATTGTGCTGAATAACCACCTGGTTTCAGGCTTCTCTAAGTTTCACCCCCATCCCCCCTTACCCCCAAAGTACCCGAGCGTCCCATCCCGACACACGTGTGCACACCCCCAGCAGCCGTGTCCAGCAGGGAACGTGCTACACACCCAGCAGCAGAACCAGAGCGTATACTAATGACCATACCGCATGACCCGACTCCCGACAACCCTATTAACCCTCTCTTGGGTGAATTTACATTCGCGACGTCTTGATGGCAAGAGCCGCTGCTCTCTGATGATGAAAGCAAATGTTTGACATGGTTGTTTATCGGGCTCTGCTGCAGTTGTATAACAATGTGAATTTTTACTGGCTGTATTTATTATATTGTATTGTTTATAGCCATGGTTGTAGCGAGTGTTTACACACACACACACACATACACACAGAAACGAATATGCACAGGTAAGAAGGAAGGTCCAACGACAATACGAAAATGACAGCAGAGAAAGCCAAATTTGACCCAGAGCTGTTGTACAGCCACATCAGGAGGAAAACAACAGTCAAGGACCAGGTAATCAGACTGAGGAAGGAAGGAGGGAGATTACAAGAAACGACCGTGAAGTGTGTGAGGAGCTCAACATGAGATTCAAAGAAGTGTTCACAGAGGAGACAGAAGGGCCTCCAGAAAGACGTAGAGGTGGGGTACACCATCAAGTGTTGGACACAATACATACAACCGAGGATGAAGTGAATATGCTGCTAAGTGAGCTAGATACCTCAAAGGCGATGGGACTGGATAATATCTCTCCATGGGTCCTGAGAGAGGGAGTAGAGGTGCTATGTGTACCACTAACAACAATCTTCAACACATCTATCGAAACAGGGCGACTCCCTGAGGTATGGAAGACAGCAAATGTAGTCCCAGTTTTTAAAAAAGGAGACAGACACGAAGCATTAAACTACAGACCAGTGTCACTGACATGTATAATATGCAAAGTCATGGAGAAGATTATCAGGAGAAGAGTTGTGGAGCACCTAGAAAAGAATGAGCTTATCAACGACAGCCAGCACGGTTTCAGGGATGGGAAATTCTGTGTCACAGGCCTACTGGAGTTCTATGACAAGGTGACAGCAGTTAGACAAGAGAGAGAGAGGTGGGTAGACTGCGTTTTCTTGGACTGTAAGAAGGCTTTTGAAACAGTTCCACAGAAGAGATTAGTGCATTAGCCGGAGGACCAGGCAGGTATAACAGGGAAGGCACTGCAATGGATCAGGGAATACCTGTCGGGAAGACATCAGCGAGTCATGGTCCGTGACGAAGTGTCAGAGTGGGCGCCTGTGACGAGCGGGGTTCCATAGGGGTCAGTCCTAGGACCGGTGCTAGCCGGAAGGACCATGACAGGAAATAACTCAGAAGCCTTGCAGATGGAAATCAGGGAATTCTATCGGACGAGGACCAGGCAGAACTACAAAGGGATCTGGGCAGGCTGCAGGAATGGTCCAGAAACTAGCTCTTGGAGTTCAATCCCACAAAGTGCAAAGTCATAAAGATTGGAAGGGCAAAGAAGACCGCAGACGGATTAAAGTCTAGGGGGCCAGAGACTACAAACCTCACTCAAGGAAAAGGATCTTGGGGTGAGTATAAAACCGGGTACATCTCCTGAGGCGCACATTAACCAAATAACTGCTGCAGCATATGGGCGCGTAGCATACCTAAGAATAGCGTTCCGACATCTTAATAAGGAATCGTTCAGGACCCTGTACACCGTGTATGTCAGGCCTAGATTGGAGTATGCAGCACCAGTTTGGAACCCACACCTAGCCAAGCACGTAAGGAAATTAGGAAAGTGTAAAGGTTTGAAACAAGACTAGTCCCGGAGCTAAGGGGCATGTCCTACGAGGAGAGGTTAAGGAAAATCGACCTGACGACACTGGAGGACTGGAGAGATAGGGATGATATAACGACATATAAAATACTGAGAGGAATTGACAAGGTGGACAGAGATAGTATGTTCAAATTGGAAGTTGAAGACTCAGATGAATCACAGGGATGTTAGGAAGAATTTCTTCAGTCACAGAGTTGTCAGGAAGTGGAATAGTCTGGGAAGTGATGTAGTGGAGGCAGGATCCATGCATAGCTTTAAGAAGATGTATGATAAAGCTCATGGAGCAAGAAGTGACCTAGTAGCGACCAGTGAAGATTCGGGGCCATGAGCTGTGACTCGACCCCTGCAACCACAACTAGGTGAGAACCACTAGTTGAGTACACACACACACTATATGTCGTGCCGAATAGGTAAAACTTGCGATTTTGGCTTAAATAGCAACGCTCTTCTTGCTGAATAAGGCAAGCGAAAACTTGTGTATGCATTGATTTCGCAAAAAAATCATTCTGAACCTAACGAAAAAAAAATTTCATTGTTTGTTTATTATTAATTTATTGTAAACTTATCTAAAATATATTTAGTTGGATTAGTCTCAATTAAATTGCGCTTATTATAATAAGTTTTCTAAGGTTGTTTTGGTACAAAATTATTAATTTTTATATAAACATAAATTTAAAAAATATATCTTTAAAAGTATAAGAGAAATTATTAGAAAGGACTTAATTTTAAACGATTTCTTGCTAATTGACCAATTTTACCTATTCGGCACGATATACATATATATATATATATATATATATATATATATATATATATATATATATATATATATATATATATATATATATCGTATATATATATATCAGTAACAATTCCGTCGCATGAACAAATAAATTCATAAATCAAATCTATCATTTTGCCCGCGCTGGACTTAATTAATGAAGGTTTAAAACAGATTGAAACTTCTTCAAATTTTATTTCAAATTTGTGCGTTTGTTGTGAGTTGTATATACCTAAGGGCAGCCTTTGTTGCTTCATATTCCTTAACAAACTGTTAATATCAGGTTTTTTAATAGCTTATCTATGTTGGTAACTTTTTTCATTTTATGAGTACCTCCTATAACCTTCATTTATTACACCCCGAAAAGAATCCTGTGCTAGTAACACATGTCTTCATCCTTGACTCTGGTGAGGAGGCTACACTGGGTCAAGCTACCCAGGCAGAGGCTACCCTGGCTGAGGCTACCCTGGCTGAGGCTACACTGGGTCAGGATTCCCAGGCTGAGGCTACCCAGGCTGAGCCTACACTGGGTCAGGCTACCCAGGATAAGGCTACCTAGGCTGAGGCTACACTGGGTCAGGCTACGACGGCTGAGGCAACCCAGGCTGAGGCTACACTGGGTCAGGCTACCGAGGCTGAGGCTACACTGGGTCAGGCTACCGAGGCTGAGGCTACACTGGGTCAGGCTACACATGCTAATGATACCTAGCCTTATACTCAGCCTGGGTCAGTCTCCCCAGGCTGAGGCTACACTGGGTCATGCTACCCAGGCTGAGGCTACCCAGGCTGCAGCTACACTGGGTCAGGCTACCCAGGCTGAGGCTACCCAGGCTGAGGCTACCCAGGCTGAGGATACACTGGGTCAGGCTACCCAGGCTGAGGATACACTGGGTCAGGTTACCCAGGCTGAGGCTACCCAGGCTGAGGCTACCCAGGCTGAGGCTACACTGGGTCAGGCTACCCAGGCTGAGGCTACCCAGGCTGAGGCTACACTGGGTCAGGCTACCCAGGCTGAGGATACACTGGGTCAGGCTACCCAGGCTGAGGCTACACTGGGTCAGGCTACCCAGGCTGAGGATACACTGGGTCAGGCTCCCCAGGCTGAGGCTACCCAGGCTGAGGATACACTGGGTCAGGCTACCCAAGCTGAGGATACACAGGGTCAGGCTACCCAGGCTGAGGCTACACTGGGTCAGGCTACCCAAGCTGAGGATACACAGGGTCAGGCTACCCAGGCTGAGGCTACACTGGGTCAGGCTACCCAAGCTGAGGATACACTGGGTCAGGCTCCCCAGGCTGAGGCTAACCAGGCTGAGGCTACACTGGGTCAGGCTACCCAGGCTGAGGATACACTGGGTCAGGCTCCCCAGGCTGAGGCTACTCAGGCTGAGGATACACTGGGTCAGGCTACCCAGGCTGAGGCTACACTGGGTCAGGCTACCCAGCCTGAGGCTACCCAGGCTGAGGCTACCCAGGCTGAGGCTACCCAGGCTGAGGCTAAACAGGCTGAGGTTACACTATGTCAGGCTACCCAGGCTGAGGCTACACTGGGTCAGGCTACCCAGGCTGAGGCTACACTGGGTCGTGCCGATTAGGTAAAACTACTTGCGATTTTGGCTTAAATAGCAACGCTCTTCTTGCCATATAAGACAAGATAGATATATATTTAGATATATATATATATAGATATATATTTAGATATATAGACATATATATAGATATATATTTAGATATATAGACATATATATAGATATATATATAGATATATAGACATATATATAGACATATATATATATATATATATATATATATATATATATAATATATATATATATATATATATATATATATATTGACATATATATAGATGTATATATAGATATATATTTATAGATATATAGATATATGTCCAAGTCGGACCGAAACGTTATCACAAGTTTCAGTCTAAGTGCGGGTTATTTGTTTATTAATTCTCAGTTGGGTCGAGTCTTAATTCCTCCTATTCCTCCCGGTGCTGAATGACCTCTAAGGGTTTAACGCTCCCCCCATTAATGTAATAATAAAATGCGTATAATCAAGAAACAAAAGACGAATTGGATCTAAAAAAAAAAAAGCAACAATGAAATAAAAGTTTGCCTTACGTAAACAAGACTTGTGCTTCGTAGACTTAAAAAATTAATGATCAATATACAGAAGAATACATTTTGTTAAGGAGAAAAATAAAGAAATTAATTCATCTTTGTAAATATAATTACGAATGATGTACGGCTGACAGCGTCGACGCATATTCTCAAGCCTTTTAGCACTATATAAAAGGCGTTATCTTCATATTAGTCCCGCTGCAGCAGAATAAAGCTGCCTAATAATGGTACAGATATGGCACATATAACATTTTTTTCTCACAAAAGAACTTTAATCCCATTCCTCTCAGAACAGCACTGCTTGTAAGTGGTCAAACTATTCTCAACATTTACCATCAGCCCTTGTTATTTACTGCATTAAAAAAATCAAACGTAAATAAAGCAGCAGTCCCTAGGAAACTCTGTTTAAGAATATTAAAAGAATTCTAAAATAAAATATTGAAACCCGTGAGTATACTTGTTAACTCAACCCTTGGAACAGGAGCAAGTCCAGAGAAGCGAAAACTTGCAAATGTCGCACTTATTATAAATGGGAATAAAGCGACAATGTAGTTAGTAAACTGAGAAACAATTAAAGCTCAAACAATACAATATTTATAGGGTCATAAATAGCACTTGGCTTCCAGAGAAAGTATTCATGTTATACACGATAAAATCAAGATTGTGTATGTGATATACCTAGATTTTTAGAAACTTTTTAATCAGGTTCTTCATTAGACTTTCAAAACAAAAGGCAAATGATATATATCGTCGTGTAATAAGCTAGCTTGAAAGATAGTGATGGTTATCTGGAAGCAAATAATGTTTTGTTTAAGCTTAATATAAATGCATGGAATGACCCGACGTTAAGAAGTGGAGTGTCATAGGGATCAGTCTTGCAACGGATTATGTTCCTGATGTAAATAATTATTGTATTGTGTTGCAGCAAAATTACAACAGCCACTTAAGTGTCAAATGTTGCAAGTAGTCTTCGACAATTTAGTAAAGTGATAAATTAATATCGCCAGATAATAAATATTGGAAAAACATCAAAAGTTATTTTTTTAAGGCAAGCGATTAAAAACAATTGACGCTAAACACAAAGTGTTCTTAGCAAAACAAGAAAAAATAAATAATATCTTAGTCTTAATTCGATACATTATTTATTTTAGATTTCTAGAAATTCTTGATTGAAGTCATTAACTCCCCTATTCTAGAATAATGTGTGTAACTGTGATTGCCAAGGTAAGAAGAATATTGACATACTTGAAGGTTTGCAACAACAAGATAATACCCAGACTAAGAAAAAAATCTTAGGAAATACGTTCACATCAACTGAATTTGCTCAAGTTGGCATGGCGAAGATTGAGAGGTGACTTAAAACAAGTATTTAATATTATCCAAGAACACGACAATCTTGATTAAGGAAAAAACCTTTAATATTGCCTAAACATAACACGCAACAATGGTTTAAACAGGCGGGGGCCTTTATTCCTTCTTGTCTTGTCTATCTTTCATCATGGTTTCCACTGTTCTCCTCCTGTTAAGTTAATGAAGTCTTGAAAATTTCGCTTATTACTTACAATTTTTTTCTCTTGTTGCTAGTTGTTCTTTGCATTTTCGCTTACCGCTTACACTTCAGGTTGTTAGTACTTCCTTTGCTACTTGGTACTTGACCCGAGGCACTTTTGTCCAATTATTATTTGCTTCTTCCCAGCTTCCTCGCTTCTCCACGCTACTATTTTCTTACTCTGCTTGTTAATTTGGTAATTATTACTCTTTCTCTGCTACTTGCAACTCTACTTGCTACACCAGCTAAGCACAGTGCATACAAACATTCTTCTCACTTTCGTGTATCGTATATCTCTTACCGAACCCGGTCACGGAACTCTGCCCCGCACATTCTACATACATAAAACAGTTTTAAACTGTGGATCGTACGAGCGCTTTATATAAACGAGGAGTTCTCGCCCCCTAGTGCATGCAAGACACGTTTAGCTTCATTATGGGGCATGGTGCTTTGCTCTGTCACTTACCACATCACTGCCATTGTTCTCTCTTTTTTCACCTCCGGGACCAATCTACTGGCTAAACTTGGGTGCCTTTTTGTAAGTTTATTTACATGATTAGCAAGGTGAGGGCTACATCAGTGTGTGTGTGTGCTTACCTATTTGTGACTGCAGGGGTTGAGTCACAGCTCCTGGCCCCGCCTATTTGCTAGTCGCTACTAGGTCCACTCTCTCCCTGTTCTAAGAGCTTTATCGTACCTCTTCTTGAAGATATGTATGGATCCTGCCTCAACTACATCACTCTCCAGATTGTGTGTGTGTGTGTGTGTGTACGTGCGGGTGTTCACTTATTTGTGATTGTTGATGTCAACTCTCAACTCCTGGTCCCTCTTCTTCCCTGGCCGCTACTGGGTTTCCTCTCTCCTGGCTGCGTGATCCCTGTCATACCTATTCTTAAAACTATGCATATATATTGTTTCTAGCACTTTGCTGTCGTTTCACTTTCAGATCACCCTAAGGTTAAATATGTATTTCCTAACATTACTGTGACTCATCTGTGTTTCTAACTTCCAGCTGTGCCCTTGTGTACCTGAGACCATCCTCTCAAACAGACCTGTTCTGTCAATCCATCGCAGTATTTTGTACGTCTTAATCATATCGCCCCTAGTCCTTCTGTCCTCTGTCATCAGGTTTAGCTCCTTATGCCTTTTACTCATAAGCTCACATCCCTTAGCTCATGGATTAGTTTGTTGCAAACCTTCGAAGTTTTCCCAACTTCCTGGTTTGCTTTAACCAGCATGTTCCGTATGTTCCTTGATGCTGGTGAGGGGCTCTTGACCTGTGGAATTGGATCTATACTACAGTTCCCTGAATTGAGTCTGAATGCCTTCCATATCCCCCTTTACAGGAGCTGTATAATCCCTACGAGTTTAGCGCTCCCCATGATGATAATAATAATCCTTACTGGTGCTGCATTCTATAAAATGGGCCTGACACATGATGTATTAAGTGTCGTGATTGACTCCTCGTTGAGGTTCCTGAAAGTTGTCTTTAAATTTGCTAGTCTTGGCGTGTGCTGTGGAGGCTATTCGGTTAATGTGCGCCTCACGAAATGTTCCGAAGTACTGTAAGAGTGCAACGGACAAGTGTATTAGTAGCAGCAGCAACACACACAGCAAGAGGCATTCTTGAGCTTTCTTAGCGCTCGGGCTTTATGCCCAAACTGGGGTGTGACTCCAAAAGGATCCTGTAGTGCTTGCTGCCTTTTCAACTCTTGACATCGTCTGCTGCTATACAGCTGCCACACCCTTCGAGCCCCGTGGGGGCGGGGAATGGGGCTAGGCCTGAGGACAGCTGGTCCCAGAAGACGAGAAGGTATTTGTACCTTCAGGAGTCCCATGGCAGACATTGGTCTGAGACCGTCCCTCGACAGGGAGCCAAGGCCGGGCCACCTCTTGGAAAAGGCCCGGGCTGGGCGATTATACTGGCGAATCTACAACAGAACAGAAGTACTGTACGCTCACCCTGAGGCTCTTCTCTTTCAGGAATATTTGCATCAGATTATTTTTGTTTAACTTTTTTCCTTTTATTTCTTCTTCTAACTTTTCTTTTTTGGTCATAACACGAGACTGTCCTGATGTATATAATCATATGGATATTTTGTATGTCATGATCATGTCTACTTTTATCCTCCTCTCTTGCATTGTTGTTAAAGCACCTTAAGTCTCTCCTTTCGTACTTCCTGCACCAGTAATTTGGCAAACTTTGTGTGTCTTCCAGTTAATGATGTAGTTGATCAAGTGTGGGCGCCATGCAATCTTTCCTTTGTATATCAAATTTAATATACGTTCAGCGAATCACAAGACTCACGTGATTCTTTTATGAGAAAGAAACTGCTTAGAAAAACACCAATAAAGCAAAGAGTTTTAGTATAATAACACATTATGTCTCGTTAATATTTTGATTCACGTGGCTGTTTTTTTGTATTTGACAGATCTGTATGAAGTATCAGTTACCAACTTACACTTATAAACAGCAACAAAAACAACAACACACACACACACACACACACACACGGGTCATGGTGCGTGGTGAGGTATCACAGTGGGCGCCTGTGACGAGTGGTGTACCGCAGAGGTCAGTCCTAGGACCAGTGTTATTCCTGGTTTATGTAAATGACATGACGGATGGGATAGACTCAGAAGTGCCTCTATTCGCGGATGATGTGAAAATAATGAGGAGAATCACATCAGAAGAGGACCAGGCAGGGCTGCAAACAGACCTGGACAAGCTCGACATCTGGTCTAGCAGTTGGCTTCTCGAATTCAATCCCTCCAAATGCAAAGTCATGAGGATCGGAGAAGGGCAAAGAAGACCGCTGACAGAGTACAAGCTAGGCGGACAAAGGCTACAAACCTCGGCAAAGGAGAAAGACCTTGGAGTGAGTATAACGCCTAGCACGTCTCCGGAGGCCACATCAACCAGATAACTGCGGCAGCATATGGGCGTCTGGCAAACCTTAGATTAGCGTTCCGTTACCTTAACAAGGAATCGTTCAAGACACTGTATACCGTGTACGTCAGGCCCATACTAGAATATGCAGCACCAGTCTGGAACCCACACCTGGTCAAGCACGTAAGGAAACTAGAGAAAGTGCAAAGGTTTGCGACAAGGTTAGTTCCACAACTCAGGGGTCTGTCTTATGAAGAAAGGTTGAGGGAAATAGGACTAACAACACTGGAGGAAAGAAGGGTCAGAGGAGACATGATAACGACATTCAAAATACTGCGGGGAATTGACAAGGTAGATAGTGACAGGTTGTTTCAGAGAGGGAACACAGAAACAAGGGGACACAACTGGAAGCTGAAGACTCAGATGAGTCAAAGGGATGTCAGGAAACATTTCTTCAGCCACAGAGTAGTCAGGAAGTGGAATGGACTAGAGAAAGATATAGTGGAGGCAGGAACCATACATAGTTTTAAGACAAGGTATGATAAAGCTCATGGAGCAGGGAGAGCAGAGACCCAGTAGCAGACAGCGAAGAGGCGGGGCCAGGAGCTGAGTCTCGACCCCTGCAACCACAATTAGGTGAATTAGGTGAGTACACACACATGCACACACACACATGCACACACATGCACACACACACACATGCGCACACACACATGCACACACACACACACACACACACACACACACACACACACGCACACACACATACACCAGGTAATCAGGCTGAGGTTGAGGAAGGAGAGAGGGGAGACCACAGGAAACTACCGAGAAGTATGTAAGGAGCTCAACATGAGGTTCAAAGAAGTGTTCACTGAGGAGACAGAAGGGACTCCAGAAAGACGTAGAGGTGGGGTACACCAAGTGTTGCACTCAATACATACAACCGAAGAAGTGAAGAGGCTGCTAAGCGATAGAGCAGAATAACATCTCTCCATGGGTCTTGAGAGAGGGAGCAGAGGCGCTGTGTGTACCACTAACAACAATCTTCTACACATCTATCGAAACAGGGCGACTACCTGAGGTATGGAAGACAGCAAATGTAGTCCCCGTTTTTAAAAAAGGAGACAGACACGAAGCATTCAACTACAGACCAGTGTCACTGACATGTATAATATGCAAAGTCATGGAGAAGATTATCAGGAGAAATGTGGTGGAGCACCTAGAAAAGAATGAGCTTATCAACGACAGCCAGCACGGTTTCAGGGATGGGAAATCCTGTGTCACAAGCCTACTGGAGTTCTATGACAGGGTGACAGCAGTTAGACAAGAGAGAGAGGAGTGGGTAGACTGCGTTTTCTTGGACTGTAAGAAGGCTTTTGACACACAGTTCCACAGAAGAGATTAGTGCATAAGCTGGAGGACCAGGCAGGTATAATGGGGAAGGCACTGCAGTGGATCAGGGAATACCTGTTGGGAAGACATCAGCGAGTCATGGTACGTGGCGAGATGTCAGAGTGGGCGCCTGTGACGAGCGGGGTTCCACAGGGGTCAGTCCTAGGACCGGTGCTGTTTCTGGTAAATGTGAACGACTTGACGGTAGGAATAGACTCAGAACTACAAAGGGATCTGGACAGGCTGCAGGCATGGTCCAGAAACTGGCTCCTGGAGTTCAACCCCACCAAGTGCAAAGTCATGAAGATTGGTGAAGGATAAAGAAGACCACAGACGGAGTACAGTCTAGGGGGGCCAGAGACTACGAATCTCACTCAATGAAAATGATCTTGGGGTGAGTATAAAACCAGACATATCTCCTCAGGCGCACATCAACCAAATAACTGCTGCAGCATATGGGCGTCTAGTAAACCTAAGAAAAGCATTTCGACATATCAATAAGGAATCGTTCATGACCCTGTACACCGTGTACGTCAGGCCTATATTGGGTATGCAGCACCAGTTTGGAACCCACACCTAGCCAAGCACGTTAGGAAATTAGAGAAAGTGTAAAGGTTTGAAACAAAGACTTGTCCCGGAGCTAAGGGGCATGTCCTACGAGGAGAGGTTAAGGAAAATCGACCTGAAGACACTGGAGGACAGGAGAGATAGGGGGATGTGATAATGACATATAAAATACCGACAGGAATTGACAAGGTGGACAGAGACAAGATGTTCCAGAGATGGGACACAGCAACAAGGGGTCACAGTTGGAAGTTTAAGACTCGGATGACTTCAGTCACAGAGTTGTCAGGAAGTGGAATAGTCTTGGAAGTGATGTAGTGGAGGCAGGGAACATACATAGCTTTAAGGAGAAATATGATAAAACTCATGGAGCAGGAAGAGTGACCAAGTAGCGACCAGTGAAGAGGCGGGGCCAGGAGCTGTGAATCGACCCATGCAAGCACAACTAGGTGAGTACACACACACAGGAACTGCAATTCGTCCTCTGCAACCACAAATAGATGAGTGCACACACACACACATGTACACACATTTCATAAGCTTACCGAATCATTTAATCAGTAATAATCACCTGCTACTGCTACCTCACTTCAGATAACTCGTAATGCAGCATCGAGTGGTTATTATCCTCTCTCAATGCACTTCATGTCACATCAGCTGCGCTGCACCAACACAGTAGGAATAATCTTCCTCTCTATCAGACGAGTAAATCTGCTCACCCAGACACACAGCTCCCGATAGACGCTAGAGTCACCCAGCAGACCTGAACCAAATGTCGTCGAACCAGCCCTAAACCCTAATCCATGACGACCCAATCTCTGTGATCTATCTGAGGGCTGGTGCGTGGGTTCCATCACTGTCCGATCAGCCATGAATACCCACGTTCGAGCTCCTTTATGGACCTCTAGTGGCGCTCCTCAAGTTCTTTTACTTCCTCGCGACTAATGAAGGGTTTTGATGCCCTTGATTTGTTGCTCGGAGATTGGAGCTTTGGGCTCCACGCGTCGTCAATTGTCCACTGCATTGTATGCCTTCTCATCTTGATGTCGTTAATGTTACCAGCGTTTATGTGTGTGATTATTTGGTGGTCGTGGGAAGGATGGGGAAGGTGGAAGGGAGGAGGGATGTGATGGTGCTGGGGAAGAAGGATGTGGTGCCGGAAAAGAGTTGGACGACATAAATAATGAAAAACTTAGTGCTGTGAGATGCAGCTTATATGCAATGATAGGTTGCAAATTAATTTGGTGGGTAGAGGAAAGTTGTGATTAGACGGAAAAGTAACGATTAAATGAGGGAAGACGAGATTTCATGAGAGACGAAAATAATGAGGAGGATGAATGAAAAGAAAAGCTTATGGAAGCGATTATTGAAAAGAGGATTGTAGAGAAGCTCATGAAGATTGTAAAGAAAAATAAAAGCCACATTATTGTTGCTGAAACAATTAAAAAAACACAGATAAAGATGGAAATTTAGAAAATGCTTTTGTCCGTCCTAAACCATTGTCAAGAGGAATATTTAATTGTTTACTGTGAGTCACTTGTGAGGTGAGGGAAAGGCATGACCATCATCCAGAAAGGTTCTTCCCATAGGCTAAATGTGGTCCAAATTTGTGAATGAAAGTAAAATTCATTTGGTGTTGTTAGAATCACTCTGTTCAGATTTGATAACAGATTTTTCATTTCAATGAAAACTTCTCCTGGATGACATAAGTTTTGTTCGGTACTTGCATGGAAGTGTGTCATTTTAATAAGAGGCTTTAATAGTTTCTACTGGATTTTAAATATTCTGAGGTAAATTTTGAGTACTAAAACAAGTGGACGTTTTTATCAAATAGAAACTTTCGTATTTGTAATTTTACTAAGGTTTTAATACCTTCATATTTAGTCTTATTGGAGGGGCTTGAAAATTTGAGCTGTGCTACACTGCCTCCAAGATACAGCCGCAGTGACTTCTGTGCTCCCAGGTAGACACAACACGTACAAAGCATCCACTCCCATTTTTCCTTTTTTCTCTCCTTCCCTCCTTCCTCTTTTTCCCCATGTCGCTCCATGAAAACATTCTGCTCCACCTTCTCTCCAAACTACCATCAGCCTTTGCCTCATGACGAGATCTCTTGTGTCTCCCTCTCTCTTCTTTCATCTCAAGGCTTACTGCACTCTTGCACTGTTTCAAAATTCTCGCTATATCTCCATGTCTTCGCCAACTCCATCAACCTGAATGATCAGAGGTCTCCCTCGAAACCCTCGACACCCACACGTAACCGCTATCATATATTGAAAGTTACATTAATGGCTGAGAGACTAACCCAAGGCAACGATTTTAATTCGTGTGAGAATCAATCTTCCACACTCGGAGTGAGCAGATGTGCTGAGCATTTGGCATTCCCTGGATCTTGTGAACGTGTCTCATGATCGAGCTGCGCCTCTTGAGCCCGGCACTTTTAGGAAACAAACTATTTGTGTCATGTCTCATTGCCGTAAGTGGGATGTGGATGTGAGAGACTGAGTGTGCAGAAAAGTGTAGTGATTAGAATAAACTATTTTCCTTGGCTAGATTTTCTTAATTCTCCTGCTCTCGCTCTCGTAATAAATCAACCTTAATCATGAAAGTTGAAGTTTGTTTTTCTTTACCGTCAATAATACGACCCTAAGAAAATGACTCCTGTTACGAACCACTTCAGTACTCTTTGTACAGCTCACTTTATTAAGATTAAGGGACGTACCTAGATATCAGGATTTTAAGCAGAAATAATGAAGAGGTGAAAGAGAAGAATTTAAGAACTGATGCATATATGTGAGGTTTGTTATACTCATGGCAACTTCTTTATGGCCTGAGGCTGTAAAGATTAGTGAACGAGCATTCTGCTTTACTATCTATCGCAACCTCATCTGTGTTGACAGTAGTCGAGCTAGCTAAGCAGTAGTAAGCTCTAAGCAGATTCTTTCCAAATAGACAGTAGACTGTTCTGTTATTTGCCTTTGCCATGCATTGCATTTATTCTTTATTTTCTGTATTCTCTCTTTTCTCTCAATTCACTCAATTTCCAGGTAGCCGGTAAGAGATTCCTTCCCCGTCCCTTCGCTCCCTTCCCTTCTCTCGGGCCACCTAAGTGTCGTGTAAATCTCTTCTAAGCTTATGTTTCGCCTCACTAACCTGTGTGGCATCATTCCTAGCCACAGTCGCCACTCAATAGACGTCATTTTCCAATTAGTAAGATGAGATATAGGTCCCAGCCATGCCCAACTGGCCTTCCATAAATCCAGGACGCAAGCATGGTTGAGAATTAATAATGCAAAGTTATGATGAGGATAATTTTTTCGTAGACAGTTTTTGGGTAAGGATTTGAGGGGATGGAAACGGTGCTGAACATGACTATGTAGAAAACACAACAAACATGAAATTAACAGAAATAATAATTTAATGTTTTTTGACGGAAGGCATTCGGAATATATATATATATATATATATATATATATATATATATATATATATATATATATATATATATATATATATATATGCGACGGCTGATCAATTCGGACTTCATGGTCTCGTGTGTCACACATCAGAAGGAAAGTATGCTAGACATGAGGAGGTCAATGACATCATAAAGAGAAGCCTCGCCACAGCCCGTTGCCCAGCTCAACGGGAACCCCAAGTGCAGAGGTCTGATGGAAGTCAAAAGGTCCTGATGGAGCACTCTGCTACCCTGGAAGGATGGTAAGCAGATTGCTTGGGACTACACCTGTGTTGCCACAATGGCAGACACCTACTTGTCATACTCCTTAGCCGAAGGGGGTGGAGCTGCCAGTCACAGGGAGACCCAGAAGACTCGCAAATATGAAGGCCTTCCCCCTTGCTATAACTTCATCCCAATAGGGTCGGAGACCCTTGGAGCATGGGGCAAGTGTGCTCTAAAGTTTCTCAAAGAGCTGGGTGAAAAACTCATCATAGAAACCAAGGACCACAGGGCGACCAGCTTCCTCTTTCAGAGACTCAGTGTTGCGATCCAGAGGGAAAATGCCTGCAGCATTCTGGGCACGCGGCCCAGAATGCTGCTGGGAGCTGGACGAAGTATTTGACATGTAGCTCTGAGTTATCTATGTTGTTTTACTCCCTATTGTATTCTTGTCAATGTATTTTGTCTTGAAATAAAGTTTATACACAATGAAAAGATGGGGTGGTAGGGGAAGTGTAATATTCAAATAACTTCAGAAAGAAATCCAAATATTCTTCCTTGAAGCCTTTTTATCCACTTCTCCGAGGCTATTGGTCCCACAATTTACACCAGAGGTGGACCCCATTCTATATATATATATATATATATATATATATATATATATATATATATATGTCGTGCCGAATAGATAAAACTTGCGATTTTAGCTTAAATAGCAACGCTTTTCTTGTCGAATAAGGCAAGCGAAAAATTGTGTATGCAATAATTTCGCAAAAACCATTCTGAACCTAAAGAAAAAAATATATTTCATCGTGTTTGTTTGTTATTAAAATATTGTAAACTTATCTAAAATATATTTAGCTGGATTAGTCTAAATTAAATCGCGCTTCTTATAATAAGGTTAGAATTTGTATTGATAAAGCCACTGGATGGCGAAAAGTCTATATTAAAGATACCCAGATGTTGCACATGTGTCTAATTTTATCTTGTCGGTATCGTATACCATTCATGTTCTACTTGTCACACTGCAACATCATGGAATCTTGGTTCAAAGGACATCACAACCTTCTTCACTTATACTAACCCGTCCCTTGGGTATGACCTACTTCCACTGGGGAATCCCACCTACCAGTGACAATGCCTTCGTCTGCTACCCGTCCCGTTTTCACCTGACGCCAGTATATAAGCGCCAGCCTCCTTGCCTGTGCGCATTCTCGCCGGGTCACCATCTGGAGAAGACCCGGGCCAGATGTACGGCGAATCTACAAGAAGAAGAAGCCAGTGCTCCAGAATCTTCACAACTACGGTGCTCCTCACACCAACTCCAAGCTGAGGGACTGATTACCTCATCTTTTGTATATAGTTCTACTGTCTTCAAATTATGTCCTAGAATTTGTATTGATAAAACCACTGATTGTGCCACATCTCACCGAACAAGACCATAGACGCCGATGGTGTCTAGAAGCCTCGCTAATCGCCGTCACCGACACAATAGAACGTAACACTGGAGACCACAAAGTTTCTAAAACATTAGCATACATGATACTCGAGCAGGCAAAGCACCACCAACACAGGAGTCGCATGATCTCGTCGTCTACCCGTCCTCATCCCAACATGGCATTCTTCAGGTCACCATGCGTCACTCACACCTCACTCAGGTCACCATGCGTCACTCATACCTCACTCAGGTCACCATGCGTCACTCACACCTCACTCTCCGCCCATATATAAGGTCTTTCAACCTCTGTATGTTAGAAGTGATCAAGGTCCCACGACCGAAACGTTTTCTAATAAATATGTCCTAGTGTTTCCTTACGTGTCTTTCTAACCCAACTTGTCGGTATTTATTATCAAGGTTCATAACAACATAAATATAGCATTAGAATTGGACAAGATTGTAATATTCTCTTTATTCATGCGAGAGATTTTAACCATCCAATTTATTTTAAAAAGGCTGAGAAAGTTATATCAAGCAAGTCCATGGTCGACAGGAATATAATAGAATCATGTTTCATAGTTTTGAAAAATAATATGAGTATTTCTTTTGGTTTATATAAATTGGATTAATTTATAATTAATACAATTTGGGAAAAAATTAAGGTACATTAGACAAATTTTTGGGTAGAATATAATTTGTTTCACGGATCACTGACTACCTACCTACATCATTATAGAAAGTCCAGGTGTTGTTGGGGGGGTGACAGCAAGTTGTAGTCTCGTCCTTTATGACTTCCATGTTAACCTTTTATTTTATAGTTCCTTGATAATGTGAGAAGTCACGAAAGCGCTTAGAATTTCACTATTTTTCACAGTGGTTGTTCTGCATATATATATATATATATATATATATATATATATATATATATATATATATATATATATTATATATATATATATATATATATATATATATATTATACTAAAATGGTATTTAATCATAATTATATACACTGTTTCTATTGACACGAGGGCATCATGTTGAGCCGGTAGAAATTCCACGACGCTCTAACCCACAGGACCACCCAATCTTACAAAGATCACGCACCCAGCAGAGCTAGATGTTGTACCGTGATCCGAGGATATACGATGATGTGGGTGCCACAGAGCTAATTTCATTCTACTCCCCGTTTGGTGTACTAGCCTCGACAAGCAGTATATATCGTATTGTGTGGGTTCCAAATTGGGG
This sequence comes from Cherax destructor, assembly GCA_009830355.1. Taxonomy (NCBI): domain Eukaryota; kingdom Metazoa; phylum Arthropoda; class Malacostraca; order Decapoda; family Parastacidae; genus Cherax; species Cherax destructor. Next base: position 127,940 of record WNWK01001429.1, read on the forward strand.
CTGCCTACTCCAATATAGGCCTAACATACACGGTGTACAGGATCCTGAACGATTCCTTATTGAGATGTCGGAATAATATTCTTAGGTTTGCTAGGCGGTCGTATGCTGCAGCAGTTATTTGATTGATGTGCGCCTCAGGAGATGTGCCCGGTGTTATACTCACCCCAAGATCCTTTTCTTTGAGTAAGGTTTGTAGCCTCTTGCCCCCTAGACTGTACTCTGTCTGCGGTCTTCTTTGTCCTTCTCCATGACTTTGCACTTGGTGGGGTTGAACTCCAGGAGCCAGTTTTCGGACCAGGCCTGCAACCTATCCAGATCCCTTTGTAGTTCTGCCTGACCCTCGTCCGATTGAATTCTTCTCATCAATTTCACATCATCTCCAAACAGGGACACTTCTGAGTCTATTCCTTCCGTCACGTCGTTCACATATACCAGAAACAGCACCGGTCCTAGGACTGACCCCTGTAGAACCCCGCTCGTCACAGGCGCCCACTCTGACACCTCGTCACGTACCATGACTCGCTGTTGTCTTCCCGACAGGTATTCCCTGATCCATTGCAGTGCCTTCCCTTTATCCCTGCCTGGTCCTCCAGCTTTTGCACTAATCTCGTGTGTGTGTGTGTGTTTGTGTGTTTGTGTGTGTGTGTGTGTGTGTGTGTGTGTGTGTGTGTGTGTGTGTGTGTGTGCGTGCAAATCAACCACTGTGAAAAAATAGTGAACTTCCAAACAATTTAAAGTTAAAAATAATATTGATTTAGTTGATAAATTAAGTACCATGACTGATTTAAATGATTAAAGTATTGTTAGTTTTGGTGTCATTTCTTTGTTTACAAAGTTACAGTTGATGATTTCTTAAGTTTCTACCTGAAGAGCTTGTTAATAACGATGTACAATTGCCATTACATACAATCATTGAGCTTTGTATTATTGATGCAAAGTTTGTGTTTAATTTCAAGTTTTACACTCAGAAGTTTGGTATGACAATGGGAAATCCTCTCTCACCAGTTTTTAACAATTTGTACATGAAATATTTTGAGACAAGACTGCTTAACAAAATCCTTCCCACTAGAGCTGAGTGGTACAGATATGTTGACATTTTGTGTCTAATGCCTAAGAATATAAATATAAATTATTTCCTTCTTAAATTAAATAATCTAGCTCATTCTATAAATTTTCCTGTTGAGTTTGAACAAAATAACTCATTGCCTTTTCTACATGTATTAATTATTAAGGGGAACCATGATTTTAAATTCAAGACTTACAGAAAACCAACAAATAACTCTTATGTGCACTATTATTCTTCACATCATCATCATCATGGAGTCCATCATCATGCAGCCCATCATCATGCAGCCCATCATCATGCAGCCCATCATCATGCAGCCCATCATCATGCAGCCCATCATCATGCAGCCCAGAGATCTTAGACGAAAAAATCATGAAGATTTATGAAACAGCAAATGATCTAAAATACCCAAAATTCTTAATTGATAAATCCTTTAAAATTGCTAGAAATACGTTTTACAATTCAAAAAAGGGCGAACAATCTTATTCAACCAAGAATATGTTAGTTGTCCCTTACCATGATAACTTTCTTGATATACCTTCTTTCCTGTTATTTTACTTCTTTTCCTGTTCTTTTTTTCTTTTCCTGTTATTTTATTCTTTTCCTGTTCTTTTTTTCTTTTCCTGTTCTTTTTTCTTTTCCTGTTTTTCTTCTTTCTTTTTTCTTTCCTGTTTTTTACTTTTTCCTGTTCTTTTTTTCTTTTTTTTTCCCTTTTCCGTTTTTTTTCTTTCCTGTTCTTTTTTCTTTCCTGTTTTTTTATTTCCTGCTTTGTTTTTAATTTCCTGTTCTCTTTCCTGTTTTTTATTTTCTGCTTACCAAGATTCTTTTCCAAGTTCTTTCTTGAGTCCTTGAATTATATCCAGTGTAAAAGTATGATACAGTAAAAACAATCATTTAAAATTAATAAAATTTGGGAATAATTTATGCTATGCTTGACAAGCAAGAATCATCAAATTTGTAAAGAATATAAGCTATGTTTGGCAGGTCCTTGACCATCTCTCGTGTGTAGACCGTGAGATATAATCTCTCCCTTACACACTTGCTGTTCTATTATTTTTACAGTCCCTTGATAATATGAGAAATCACGAAAGCGCTTGGAAGTTTACTGTTTTCTTTACAGTAGTTGCTTTGTATATTGTGATATCACCTGTTTGTACTGTGATATTATTGCATGCATGTGTATACGAAAAAACAAAATTAAAAGAAGCCCTGGGTGGGAAGGTGACAGCTAGTCTAACTGAGGTAATGCCTGCAGGCCCTCCGTACTGCAGAGGCAACTATAATGTTTTTTAAATTTAGTTTACTTCGCCTGTGTGTGTGTGTGTGTGTGTGTGTGTGTGTGTGTGTGTGTGTGTGTGTGGTGGTTATAACCACACTGAGTTGTGTCAGAAGTAAACAAACGTGTTCTGCCGACAGTATTAAAGAAAAAACATTGGTTCAAAGCAAGTATTTATTGTGACTATATTTTGCTGGCGTCGCAAGTGCAAGGCTTTATCGAAATAAAAGCTTACTCTTCACCTGTGTTTGTTTTTCTACAAGGGTACTGAGGAGTCATTTCTTCAGGTGGTGGAGTCATACTTTCAGGTCGCGGAGTAATATCATCAGGACGTGGAGTCGTATCATCAGGACGTGGAGTCATACTTTCAGGTCATAGAGTAATAGCTTCTGGTCGTAGACTCGTACTTTTAGGCCATAGTCATATCTTCAGGCCGTGGGGTAATACTTTCAGGTCATTGAGTCATTCTTTTAGGTCAATGAGTCACACCTTCAGGTCATGGAGTCACACCTTCAGGTCATGGAGTCACACCTTCAGGTCATGGAGTCACACCTTCAAGCCATGGAGTCACACCTTCAGACCATGGAGTCACACCTTCAGGCCATGGAGTCACACCTTCAGGCCATGGGGTCTCATCTTCAAATTACGACGTAATTTTCTCCTTAAGGTATTTTTCTCTACATGTGATGGATTGCTCTCCACCTTCTTCACTTACAGAAAAAAAACTAATAATAATAATTTCGAAGATTAAACTTTCTCCATTAAATTATTCCTGGGTGCCCTCTCACTAACTTTTACACTCGGGCGCGCCTGGCTTGAACCTTAACCTCAAAGCAGGATTCATCATTTTGGGTATTGAGTTCTTGCTGCTCACGATTTGCGTGAGCCGCTCAGTGGAGATGGTTCCCGTAATGATCTCCAGTGGATTTCTGAATTATCGTCTGGAATTGTATGGAGTTTGTATTGTGCTCTGCTCCAGGCTGGCCGGTTGGCTGGCTGGCTGGCTGGCTGGCTGGCTGGCTGGCTGGCTGGCGGCTGGCTGGCTGGCTGGCTGGCTGGTTGGTTCGTCTCTCACCATCGTGACAATGTAGAAGCGTTACTTCCTAAAAGTGAGAAACAAGATTGTAAAATGCGAGAATTTGAGATTACACAAAGTATGCAGGAGAGAAAAGTGTGTGTGTGTGTGTGTGTGTGTGTGTGTGTGTGTGTGTGTGTGTGTGAAGAATAAGGTTTGAAATTCTCACCGATTCATCATATATCGTCCTTGTTGTCTTTCCTTCCTGCTTCCATTCGGATTCTGTTCTTCTCCTTTACACCTTTTCAACCCGTGCTTTCTATTCTTCCCTAAGATCGTAAAATATTTTTCTTTATAAGGTGTTATATGAAACTAGGTTCCCAGGTATTCAACTGTAGTAGTGTGAGATCCTTCCCTCAGGTATCTCTTAACCAGGTTGTATGGCTCCATACAATTCCATTAACTGGTGTGGAGACCTCCACACCCAGGTCACTCACTTAACCTCTGTAGTGTGAGCCCACCCAGCTATCTCAGTGCATCCTTGCTACTCTAGTTCTGAGAGCTATCTTATTTGGTTGTTGGTTCACTATGTACTCAGATTGCTAATTTGGTTGCTTGTCTGGTTCAGTATACTTTTATCCACCTTGTGGTCAAAAGATCCATGAGTGATAAGTGCCTCTCTACGAGTCATGTACGTGTCCGGGAAAAGAACTGGCGGATGCCGAAGTGAAGAATGCTGTAACGAGGCCAATTTATTGTAGAGCTTTACATTAACTTCATAGACCATACCCACAGACATGCCCTTGGGAAGTGGTGGGCCTGGTGAGCCCTACAGAGTGGGAACAAGTTATAAAGGGTTAGGCTGAACGGAGGTGTTTTTCCAACCTCATTCAGCAGGAATCGGTCCTTTGAAACGAGTCTCTGTCGACTGAGGATTGGGTATACATGTCTCGCCCATAGCCACCTGTTTGCAGGTGCTTCTGTTCTCCTCTGTATAACTTGTGATGTGCCGATGAATGTGGATAAAATTTTAACAGTTTGCTCACGGCCTATGCCTTTCCGCTTTCATCATGGTTTTTATAATTACTGAGGTACCTGTAGGGACCTCGGGGAACTTCAAGGGAAGTCTTATGACATTAATAACTTAATAGAGTTTTCAATTAATGCTATCCATTTTAATCCGGTATCATAGTATTTATTTGTTTATAATCGCTCTTTTTATTATTTTTTTGTATATTTGTTATGCCTGTGAGCGCTGAGTGACCTATGAGGTCAAATTGCTCAGTAAGCATCACAAGTACTAGTTCTACACCCAGGTATCTCCCACACTAACCTCCGTAAACATCACAAGTACTAGTGCTACACCCAGGTATCTCCCACACTAACCTCCGTAAACATCACAAGTACTAGTGCTACACCCAGGTATCTCCCACACTAACCAGCTTCTGTTGTGAGACACCTTCACACTCAGATATCCTCATGAAACAAGGTTTTGCAAAGGTTCCAAACGCACTCTTGTTGAATAAACATATTTTACAGAAACTCCCAATTTTCCTCAATATTTTGACGCGCGAGTGTTTCTTATATTTCCTGATGACAGCTTAAACATTCTGGGAACTTTGAAGTTAGTTTTTGTTTTCTGATTCTTCTTAGAAATCCTCTGCTTTACATCAGTCTGATTCTGTACGTTCTACGGGATTTTTCTCGTTACTCTTAATCTCACTAGACTTAATTGTAATGCTCGTTATCTCTACATTCTGACTAGTATATTGAGCACACTTGAAGATCATCTCGAAGTCTAGATTTTTTAATTTATAGGAAATGAAATGTATAAATTATTATTATTATTATATTGTTATAATTTTGATATTATTCAGGGAGTCTGGGCCTTTCAATCCCCAAACCTGTTCTTTGTACTATAGTTGTGACAGTCTCCTTTCTGGAAACACAGACGACGAACTTCCAAAACTAAGTTGTGGAGATTCGTGATTTAACAGTCGAAGGGATGGACTCGTCCAGAAAACCATCATCATTATTTCACCAATCTATTTAGCAGTTTTATTGTGGCATCCCCTGTGATGTACCTGTGGCTGGTCACAAAGGTACTTCTACCCTCTCAACCAGGGGACCAGAGGTCAAGTGTCATTTTGTGTCTAAACCGAACCTCGTCACCTTCCATCCTCATTGGAGAAGTGTTTTTATCTAGATCATTCACTGTGCCGTGTCTTGGCTCATTCTGTTTGTTTATCTGCGGATAGTTTCAAAATTCGTGAAGGAAATTAGAATAGTGTCTCACAAATAATGAGACATTAAAGTACCAAGTGTAGTGGCAGAAGGGAAAGTCGTATAGGAAGAGTTATGATTCGTCAGAAACATCACAAACAATAAAGCATCTGTGTTTTTCGCTTTTATACAGAGGATCCCAAACCTTTCTGCAGAAATGGGTAACAATAATCACATGCGTGATGAGCGCCGCATTTTGCAACAGAAGGTTAATTCACGTGTAACTAACATAACAGACATACTAACAAAATTAAAAAGTATTACCCTTCCACAAAGTACTCAGTGCCAAAAAATTCATTATTTCCAGTAATTATCTGATTAACGTAAAAGTGTAACACATCCTACCTTTTTATTCATTTTTATTATGTTGAAAGAAGTAAGAGATTCAGTATTTAAAAAGCTAAATCGCATTTGAAAATAAATTATAATCACAGTTATTACAAAATGCAATTGAATATAACAGTTTATTAATGTTCAATCACATAGGAGTTAATGTTATGAACAGATAATCACAGAATACAACTCTTTTAATTTACTAAATCTTAATGTTACATTTACGGATGCAGTTTAGTAGAGAGAGGATTAATTAACATCTAGTAATGTGTTTGACACACAAGTCTTGATATTTTGTGCAAAAATTCATCAGCAAATCTTTGACTTAATAATTTTTATCATTGTGAGAACACCTCCAACAAACTGCTTCAGGATTACAAATTTGTCAAGTATGCTTGCAAATAATCTCAGCAGACTATCCTTGTAAACGTCTTTGTGAGTGCAAATGGCTTGCAAGTCAATAAGATTCATCTGAAATACTTCATTTGAAACTTCAAATGGATTCTAAAACATAATTAACCCATGCTTTTAGAAATCTCCAATTTCCATCTACAGGACACTCAGTATGAGTGTTAATGCTCCTCTGTATATTTCCTCAGGGATCTGTTAATACCTTTCCTTGTTTGATGAGAGTTTCTTTACAGCAGGAAAAGTGTGAAAAGTTACCTTCAATTACTTGTTTCACAAACGTATTCATCCATCCCTCAAGAGCTTTTACATCATACATGTGAGACACCAACTTTTCTTTACTCTGTAACCTTAGAATCAAATTATTCAAGAAAGTTAAATAAGAAATCCAATTCTTTAGACCTCTTGTTTTCTTAGTGAGAAAGATATCAATTATATGACAGTATTAAGAAAATCGCTCACCTACCCGACTATAGCATGGTACAACACATCCCTATAATCTGCATCTTTCTCGACCATGATACTTGATAAAATTCACTCTTGACACGACACTTTTCACATTTCGAACCAGAGAATCATAGTGCACAAAGCCTGCAGTTTCAGCATTCAGTTTAGATACATTTTCGTTAAATCTTGCAACTACATCAGTCTTACCTAGTTGTATGAATCATATAGAACCAGCTGGCCGAGTGGTTAACGCACTGGCCTGTGAGTTTTTAGGACTCACTTCGATCCTTACCCGTTCTGTGATTTGGTTAGTCTTACTTCCAGCCTTGTTCCTTGCACCATCGGTTGTCAAACTTCTCAGTTTGCTCCAGCTCAGGTTAAGCACATTCACTACAGTTATAAATACATTTCCTCCAGTAGTAGTGCCTATAATACTCTACAGTGCACACTGCACACAACATCGTAATATTAAAACTATAATATGTACCTCTATAACAGTTAGAAGTTGAACAACGCCTAGAATGTTACTGCTCTTATGTAATGCCATAATTTTTTTAATGTGTTTCTTTGTCAATTAATGTGTGACACAGCTCATCCCTCACGTCATCAACGAGTCTGGTGACTGTAGATGCAGATAGACTTAGATTCCTGATACAGGTATATTTGTTGGGGCACATTTCTTCCCTTCTTCCCCGGGTTTATGGAGAAATGCATGACTGGTCTGTCTGTCTGTCTGTCTGTCTTGGTAATATATATAGCTACATTGATAACTAACTCGCACTGCAGATACATATTCAACACCGTGGCTTTTAAAGACTTTTTGCTCTCAGACATCGATCTCTTTGAGTGAACATTTCTGTTCATCCTTCGCTTTGAGACAATAGTTCATGTGACGCGATTCATAACGCCTTTTAACATTGTAATTCTTAAATATAGCAGCATTTTCATTGTATATCAGGCAAATGGGTTTGTTGTTGCGTAAGAAAATGATAATCATTAGTCCACCTCTCACTGAGCGCATTTGTCCTGTCTCTTCTTTGAAGCAAAGGGTTTTGTTGCGGCCATCTTTTTAGCAGGAGCCTGAAAAGATTTATAGACACATTAACACTTTCATTGCTGTGTGATCCCCAGTTTACACTGCCTCCATAAATTCATTGTGCTTCCATGTTGATGTTGTGGCTCTCTGCTGCCACTGTGACTCCCCACACTCACTGCGCCACCCTCCTATCACAGTTTGAGATAACCATACAAAATACATTCATATGCAAGACAAGCCACGGGGGGTGGAAATCTTTAGCTCAAGTACTTTCACACCTCTCAGTGCGTCATCAGGAGCTATGCAATGTTGCAAGGCAACAACTGAAGCAGGGGAAGTTTTCTCAGAGTAGCGCAGTGCGGGTGTGTCACCGGCTGCAGCCGGTGACAGTTATTGCCTTGCAACATTGCATAGCTCCTGATGACGCACTGAGAAGTGTGAAAGTACTTGAGCTAAAGATTTCCACCTCCCGTGGCTTATCTTGCATAGTTAAGATCGCCTGTCTGCGATTGTTTACATTCATATATGAAAGTCTAAACCTGGCCAGAAAGTTACATCTGTATGATTATTGTTGCCACCTGACAGTGGCCACCTGACAGTGGCTTCCTGACAGTGGCTTCCTGACAGTGGCTTCTTGACAGTGGCTTCCTGACAGTGGCCTCTTGACAGTGGCTTCCTGACAGTGGCTACCAGTTGTGATCATGGGAATTTAAACGATCCAAAATGCATTTAATTATGTAATTTGTTGCTACATTTTCTATTAAGGCATATAATCCCTCTTTTAACTTATCGTTGTATTATTGCGGTTTTCGTATCAGTTATACACCTAACACATTCAACTAATTCAGTGCTGATTTTTTTTTTTCGAAACTATTGTCTTGACTTATCGATTTAGTAATGATGCAGTAATATCATATATTTTTGTAATAGGTTCAGATGGCTGCATTAAACATTGCTGTTGGGCGCATGTGGCCCACTGGCCGCGGGTTGGTGACCTCTGATGTAGCAGATAAGGACTGTATCATGTAAATAGGCACAATTATCTCAAGACAAGACATTGTGAACTGGATTCCAGCTGGTTCCTTTTTTATATAATATATCCCCTTACGTGTGTGCTTCTTGATAATCTCTGTCTTTATTGTTAAGTTATGTAACAAATATGCAAATGAAATTCGCAGTGTAAAACATATAAAAGAGGGTTTCTTTTCCGACTCGATACTAAGTTACAGCGACAGTTTTGTGTTAATAATTTCCTTTTATGGTCTCATTGATTTAGCAAGCCGGTGTGGAATTTAATATATTGGGTAAACGTTCGTAAGTAGCCGGATTTTTTCTTCTTCCAAGGTTTCCATGCGGAAGCTTGAGGACGTTTCTTCCGATAGATTTCAAACTTTCAAAGTTATTGTGTCTTAGGGAAAGGTTCGCATTATCTTTGGACGGTGTAGGTGCCAATTGACGAATCATATTTTAAAAGTTTTGTGATTTTTTTTCAGTGAAATGACATAGACTCTTCTGAAAAAACTTAAAATGACATTGACTTTACTGAAAAACTTAAAATGCCTATCTATCTAGTGCAGAAAAATATGCACCACAGTTGTAGGTTGTATTGGTGCAGATTTGTCAGTTGTCTAATATTAAAAAAGTGTGAATTATTGACTTCTGTGTAATGACTGGAAGAATTCTTTCTCTGGTCGGCTTCAAACTTAGAATGCTGGTTTATTTTGTTGAAATAAAGACTCAAATTGTATGGGAGAGAAGGAACGTCTCTCTCTCTCATCTCTGGGTGATGGGAGAGAAGGAACGTCTCTCTCATCTCTGGGTGATGGGAGAGAAGGGACGTCTCTCTCTCTGGGTGATGGGAAAATAGAGTTGGAAATCCAGAATGAGGGTCGATAGTCGTTCCCCTGATCGAATCGTCCTGGGTTTCCTTCTCTATTTCTGCAATATTGTAAACTAGAACTATCATTCAGCTCCTCCTGTGGTTATAGTCTGTATTATTATGAAGCACACACAACTTTATAATAACAGACATGGCATACTGAAGGGAGAAACAAGGAAGGAAGAAGGAAGGCCCTGATATATAACGGTCTTAATAGAGCAGACAGCAGGACAGCTGAAGAGAGGAGAAAATTAGAAATGAGAGATAACCGTTATAACTAAAATAACATTAAGAGAGACAGATGGCAAATTCTAAGAGAATTGAAAAGTACTCTATAGGCAAATGGCAACCAAACAGACTCTTATGTCTAAATGGCACGTGGCAAGCTCACAAAACAAAAGCATGGTTGACGAGTACCGATAAATATCATCATGTTCTAGATCGTAACACAACTGAAAGGAAGAAGGAAAAGATGAGAGAGCATAAAACTCAGACAAACGCAGAAAGGAATTTCAGAAAAAAAGACAACAAGAGTGGTGTCTCGCCTCCAGGGTTAAGCCAAGCCTCCACACACCCATCTCAAGCCCCAGCTTCCCTTCCTACTCAATCACAATAACTCATAACCAAGCAAACCCTAACCCCATTCTCACCCACATCCACAAGACGCTTTACCCCCCCTCCCAACCACCACCACTCTTACCAGTAACCCACTTCCCCACGGGCAGGATACAGGAAACCAGGACACCTTGAACCGGAACACAGAAAAAAGAAACAAAGTATCGTACACAGATGCAGAGTATCAGACAAGACCGACGAATGGAATGAAAGAATCTCAGAGGTGTCATCAAATATCATAATTATTACAGAGACCAAACTATAGAGATGATAACAGATGCAATATTCCCAGCAGGATATCGAGTTCTTGAGAAAGGACAAAGGGAACAGAGGAAGAAGAGTAGTTGCACTCCTAATCAGGAACCATTGGAGGACTAACCGAAGTGGAGTCAAAGCATTGCATAATAGGTACACTCGACTGAGGGACCCAAGGTGATGATTGCAATAATGTTCAGCTCACCACTAAATCGCAGGAGACCAAGACGGAAATATGATTACATAACTTCTACAGTAGACGCTAAAGCAGAAGCAGCAACAAACACCTATGTGTCTATGGCTGAACATAGGAGATATTAACCGATTTTAACCAAGTAGCAGGTCTTCCACACAGAAACTCCGCTACTTGGAGGACAACAGTGATGGAAGTGGCGATGGAAAACATTGAGCCAACGTGTCAGGGACATGTTAGCAACAAGACTGGACCTAATATTTGCCCTAGGTGCGTCCGAAGTAAGCGATATAGAATATGAAAAACCTCTGGGTGGAAGCAGCTATACAGTGCTGAAGTTTAAATACTTAGTGGAAATAAATATGAAGAATAGCTTAGAAGGGAAGAATTAAACCAGACTTCAGAAGGTGAGATTATACAGGAACGAGAGATTTCCTAAATGCAGTACAGTGGGAAAGGGACTTGGAAGGAAAACAACGAATGGGGAAATGGAGTTTTTAGATGGAAGGTGCCAGGAGGCAGAGGAGAAATTTAAACTCAGTGTAGAAGAGGCAATAATAAGAACAGAGAGAGAACCCGTTATTTAATCATAGATGGAGGGGGCAAAAGCTAAAAGTGCAAGTGTATGGGAAAATATAGGAGGCAAAGAACAGTAGAAAGCAGAAAAGCGAGCAGAATAGCCAGAAATGAATATGTATGGATAAGAGGAGAGATTGAGTTACAATGTGGGAAGAACATACCTAAATATGAATCGTTGTCCATCAGAAGGAAGGCGACAGTCAAGTATTGGATAATAAGACTGAAGAAGGAGGAGAACTCTCAAAAAAAAAAAAAAACGAGGAAGTCTGCGAGGAGTTGAAGAATCACTTTAAGGAGGTATTCTCGGAGTATATAGGGTCAGTACACTACACCAACGAGTACTGTACATAGTACACAAAACAGAAGAATCTGCTTAGCGAGTTAGTTACATGAGAGGCTGTAATCAGACTGTCATCATGGTGTCTGAGAGAGAGTGCGCAATCAAGGTGCTAAAATTTACAGTAAGTCAGTTGATACAAAGCAACTGTGAGAGGTGTGAAGATAGCGAATGTAATACCAATATTTCAGAAGGGGCACAGCCAGGTAACATTAAACTACAGGTCAGTGCCATTAACGTTCATACTCTGTTAGGCAAAGAAAGTAATCAAAACAGTGGTGAAACATCTGGAAAGGAGAGGTTTCACAAGCAATTCTGTTTTACAAACTTCCTTGATTCTAAGACAAGATGATAGAAATGAGGGGAGCGAGAGAGATGGATGATGGACTGCATCATCCATCATCGCCTCTGAGCAAAAGTTGAAGGAGGACTAACAGGGAAGGCCCTCTGATGGATCAAAGAATACCTAACAAGAAGAAAAGGCAATGAAGTTAAGAAGTGTGACAAACTGGGTAGCACAAGGGTCGGTTCTGGGACCAATATTGTTTCTGAGTACATGAACAACATGCCAGAAGAGATGTATCCCTCTTAACACATGCTAAACTATCGAGGAGAATAAAAACAGAAGAGGAAAAGGAAAGCTACCAACCGAAACAAGATAAGAGGCGGGATCCATACATAGTTTTAAGATTACGTATGATAGGGCTCACGCAGCCAGAAGAGGAGATATCCGGCAGCGACCAGCGGAGAGAAGGGACCAGGAGCTGAGACTAGCCCCGCAACCACAAGTAGGTGAGTACAAACACACACACACACACACCAGCGACCACATAATGGGTAATAAACATGATAACGAACAAATAAGGATGACCCCAAATTGTTATATGTCCTAAGCTGCCTTGTAATCTCGTGCAAGTTATACTCCGGAAGCTAATTCAAGGAACCTCCTCGGCAAACTTGTATAACTGGCCCGGCTGGTTTCATCAACGACCGTAGTCAATCTTCGTATTAGGCTTAATTGCTGCCTTAAATACACGTAGTTTGACATGAATAATGCAGAGGCTGATGGAGGAGCTCGGTGGTAGTATATATGTGGGTGTGTACGTGTGTACTCGCCAACTTGTTTTTGTGGAGGTCGAGTCTCTGCTCCCGATCTCGACTGTTAAGCTTTTACTGGTTAGCGTTACTGGTTCCTCGCCTCTTCTCCTCTATCATGCCTACTCTTGAATCTGTGCGTAGTATTTTCCTTCATCTTCTCGTTCAGCTCAAACCTTTCAGTTTTGGAACCAGTCTACCTCAGGAGCATCTCTAACATTGGAACATGCTATTTCAGGTATGACTTTCATGTTGTGGCTGCTGCATGTTCTATAAAATGCCTGAAATATGTTTTGTCAAGTGGCCTGAATAATTTCTTTGTCGAAATTGCTGAAAACAGTTTTAAGATTAGCTAGACCTCATGTACTATAGATTTTATCCAGTTCATTAGTACCGCTGGTGTCTTCTCTGTAATGCTCACTCCCAGATCATTCTGCCAAGAGTTTTGCAGTTTCTTTCTTCCCAGTATGAATTGTATTTAAAGTATGGCATAGCCTCTCGAATTGACCAAACCTTACACTTGTTTGGGTTGAACTCGAGTATCCACTTTCTTAACTCTGCAGTCTGCACAAGTTTTCATGTAACCTGTTTCAATCTTGTCCTGTTTTTATTCTTATCAATTTCACACTCTAAGAAAGCAACGATACATAGAATCTGATTCCAACTAGGAGGCCATTTCTCTATTTTAAGAAAATCAGGGAACCAAGTACCATTTTTTTTCTTTTTAGAAACCCACAAGATTTTTACTCTCCCATACATATGTTTCCTACCTTAACATTACTCTTCTGTGCATTGTGTGTTCCTTGATGCATTTTTAGCAGTTCTCCTTGTGTCCCCTTTCAGTTATTACTTGACATTTGGCGTGGTAATGTGTCAGATGTCTTCCTGCAGTCTAAGATGTTATTTACCTTTTCTTGTCTTGCTTGATCTTCGTTATTCTGATAGGTAACTTAAACAGAATCCCGAGGCAGCACTTCCTTCCCTAAATCTGTGGCGATTTCCTATAACGACGTTGCTCTCTCTGTGCTAATCTAACCTACCTCCGAGGTGTCTCTCGGTATATGTAACATTTTTAGGAGAATTTTCTTTAATGTTAACCATTATTTTATTGATACAGGTCACTTTGACTTTGAAAGCCTTTTTCTTATGCACTTGTTAGGTGTAAATGATTTTTGTTTTGGTTAGATTGTTTTTCCTGTGAGTTTGTATGTGTGATTGTATGTAACTGTTTATTGATAAGAGCACTGAGTGACAGCACAGGTCACAGTACGTTGTAAAACATACGACTTCCAACTTTTCACGGCATCCTTGTCAGGGATAATGATCTGAAGCACTTTGTTCTTCCTTTTCAGTGCATTTTATTGGCCTCCAACTATTCCAAGTATTTAAAAGTCATTTTTAATCTCTTATATCCTTTAATGACCTTATTTGTTTGTGGTTATCATGTCTTCTCTTCTCCTGTCAGCCAGCAAGCGTGGACGCCTTTAGTGTTATCAACCTTTTATCATAAGTCGTATTTTTCAGCTTTGGTGGCCATTTTACAGCTTTTCTTTGGACCTTTAGTAACTTATCCAAATGCTTTTTTTTTAATTTAGGCCTGAACATATGCTGTAATTAACTGTTTTATCATTTAACATTATTATATTTGTCAGCTATTTTATATTTGTTTCATTCACATGATCTTCCGGTGACAAATTTTTTTAGTATTAAGTCCAAAATGCCTTTCTCTAATATTTTCAATATTTTTACGCAGTTTATATTAATCCCATTTCCATTATATGGTAAGTATCTACAATAAATTCCAACATTCATTCATCACTCAGTTTGCTCAGTTTATTCAAGTCATCCTATAGTAATTTAGTTATTTTTAATGTTTATTTTCCCAGGATTGAGTCCTCATCTGCAAACATATTTACATATTTCTCTTCTTTCTGATAAGTCGTGTATATTAAAAACATTATCGTCTCCCCATAAGGACGTTCTTCTTGTGTGTGTGTGTGTGTGTACTCAATTGTGGTTGCAGGGGTCGAGTCATAGCTCCTGGTCCAGTGTATGTGTGTGTGTAATATGAGAAGTGTGGCCCTCACATGTACTCAAGTCTGGTTCATATAAAATGCCACATTTTAAAACCTGTTCTTGCCATTTGGCTGCATTGTGATTTGAGAGTATGAATATTATTGTGTGAGGTACACGCTACTTGAGTGAGGGTTGAGGCATGCCAGAATAAGAAACAGCGGGGGTGAGATAAATGCCGATAAACGACAGGCGTAAAATACGAGTGACTGGAGTAGAAATGACCTGTGGAAGATTTAAATACATGTACATCAGATATGACGAGTCACAAAGTGGAAGTAGGCATCGTATTGTTCCTTGTAAGCGGACAGAGGATTGAGCCTCCATCCCTCACTGTCTGGAATAATCCAGACGGATTTAGTGCCCAATATACAAATTATTATAATTATTATGTAATGCGATTTACAGCAAGGCCAGTTCCGGTTAATTTTATCTTACTGCATATTAATGTCAGGTAGTACAAATTGTTTGAGAATTGTTTGTCATTCAGAGTCAAATATACTTCTTAAAAGAATCACTCAGCGGTGTTGGTCACCAGTATAGTTTGATCAACACTAAATAACACCACCTCACTTAAACAGGACGTAACATTATGATGATAGACGGAGAGAGAGAGATTCTGGAGAGAATGGAAGAAATTGATGAATGTAAAAACGACAAGGAAGTTTAGGAAGGTAGAGAGTGACGGGGAAAGATGAGGCAATGATGGGTGAAAATGGAAGAAAAAAGGCAATGGAGAATGGAAGTAGTGAGGCAGTGGAGGTTGTGTGGAAGGTAGATAGCCAGACAAAATTGTTCACCTCTTCTCATTCAGAAAATCGCCTTGTCCCAGCAGCGACAGGTGAGAGGCAAACTGGAAGCCTAAGTCGGTGCTAGGAACATGGGATGTCATGAATTTCCTCTGAACCACTGAACCTCTGAACTACTGATCCCTGATATGAGAGCATCACTCGTCCAGCTCACGATCTTTCATGTCACTCAGCAAACACAGCAAAGTTGTCAACAAAACTGTTGGTATCTCTGTGATGTGGCTAGCTGTTTCACTCATTCGAATGCAGTCGTAATCTGTCACCATATTTTAAATCGGACACACTTAGATCAAGCCTTTATTAAAATGACGATTCGTTCAATGAGGACTTCATCAATAAATAAATCGTTTTTCAATAAAGATTTCCTCTGTCTACGCATGTTTGATTTACTAAGTGTGGACTTACTACCTCTCTTTATTACATTCAGCTTATTCGTCGAAGCTATCAACCTCTCGTTTCGGACTGACGAAAGTTTTACAAGGTCACTGTGCATTAACTTATCCTAATGACGTATACTAACTGTAAATAAGAGAATGGATTATAGAACAGCTCACTCAGACAAACTCTTTATAATAATGTCGATACAAAGGTATAAAAGTGTGTTCTGAATTCCTTCTTTCAATATAACTAACGAGAAGTTGGTTATAGTTATGCACTGTAACTTCTGAATACATGCTTACGGGGTTAGTTATTGAAAGTAATTTTCGAATACACGGGTGCAGTGCTCTCTGTCTGAACACACTTAGGGTTAGTGATCCAATTCAAAGCAGATTTTTCCTAAGACTTTTGTGATGGAGACAAGAAAGTTCGAAGCTACCTGACACTCAGAACCAGGTGATAACGCTACAGTTAATTTCGTTTCATTATGTATGTAATAATAAGTGGTGACATGGAATTAGCAAATACTGAATAGGTACCTGGTATATGAGTTCGTAACACTTCTTCTTCTTGATTCGCCGGTACTCTCCCGGCCCGGGTCTTTTCCAGATGGTGACCCGGCCTTGGCTCCCTGTCGTGGGAGTGTCTGAGACCTATGTCTCCCATGAGAGGAGGTACAAGTACCTCCTCATCGTCTGGGACCAACTGTCCCCAGACCTAGTCCCATTCCCCGCCCTCACGGGGCTCGTAGGGAAAAGCTAGGCCTCAGGTCTGCCATCTTCCCGCCGTAGGAGGGCTCGTGGGAGTGGTGTCTGCTCTGTCTCGTAACACTTGTGGGTATCGGTGTGTGTCCAATTTATGTGGCGTCTCAATTCGGAATTCACTGGATGATCTACTGCCTTTTTTCCGCTATCTTACTGGCTTGCTGGATAATTGGCTTTCTTGTTGTTTTGAGTTCTTGCTGGCTGACATGCTGGCTTTGTGTCTAGCTAGCCGGATTTTTTGGTGGTTCTAGTTTTCGTGTTGGTTTTCTGACTGGCTTGTTGTTAGCTGATTAAATAGTTGGTGCCCGGCGAAGATGATGGGCGGGTGGATGCTGTTCTGACTTCTACAGCCAATACCAAATTAATTATAGTTTTACCTTAATGACTAATAGTGACTAATTTGCTGGGGGAAATTATATTAAGCAGTTTTTTCCCAAAGATTTTAATGTAAGTCATCACAAGCACTAATTACGAGAGGAAATATTTATAAAATTATTTTGAGACATTGAGAAAGCTGCTTCAGAATTAAAAGAAAATATGTCGAGGAAAGAGAGAAATTATATCTGAAAATAATAAAAGGAATTTAGAATGGCATGTTCTTTAGAGCTCGGGAAAAAAAAACCAAAGGAGATAAATATATATTCTGCTGTGTTTTTGTAAAAAAAAAAAACTTATAAACATTCATAGATCCCACATTTTTTCTAGCAGTTGCTTAGGATAGAGAAGATTCGCATCACCAGATCACGATTTTATTGGAAAAACGTCTCGGTGAAGTTCTGATGACGACAGAGTGTGAGAAATCCTCCCGAAGCTGGGTCACCTTAAGTAAGGTTGGAGTAATCTGTTCTCGGGGAAGTCTGCCGCTCTTCCCCACAGAGTGCCTCTCTAAGAACCCAGCATCTCTTTCGGCATAAACATTGAAGATATTTTCCCTTTCGTCTAAATTTGCCGACACTCCCGATAACACTGAACGGATTATGGACATGGTTTGAGGAATGTGAACAATAAAGTTTTTAATAATTTGACTTATTTTGTGACTATGAGGAATTTGTTGTGAAAGTAGCGAGTACATAATGATAGTGTAAATATAATTTCGGAAACTAAATATGGTGGAAGTGATGAATAATCAAACGGCTTTAGCGTTCTTCAAATTAGATTAAATGACAAAGAGTGAAAGGGTGGCAAAATTAAAGCCTTTTTGTGCAACTTGCTTATTTTCCCTCATAAGCTCAGTAGTATCAATTTAAGTGCACTGTCGAACCGCTAAAGTGCATTATGGGAAGGTTTGGTTTATTTAGTCTCTCGCTAGATAAAACAGCCAATGAAACAAATCTGAACCAAGTTTTTGAGTGCATATTTGAATTCAGACAAACAAAATTCATGTATTTGAGAGCTGAGAACAGCGAGTAGGGTTAAAACAGCAAGTAACAGTTGGGATTAAAACAGCAAGTAACAGTTGGGATTAAAACAGCAAGTAACAGTTGGGATTAAAACAGCAAGTAACAGTTGGGATTAAAACAGCAAGTAAAAGTTGGGATTAAAACAGCAAGTAACAGTTGGGATTAAAACAGCAAGTAACAGTTGGGATTAAAACAGCAAGTAACAGTTGGGATTAAAACAGCAAGTAAGAGTTGGGATTAAAACAGCAAGTAACAGTTGGGATTAAAACAAATAACATTTGGGATAAATGCAACAAGTAACACGGTTGGAATAACTTAAAGATGGGTGCTTTGATACTGGTGAAGGGATCTTGATCCAAGCAATTGGCGCTTCCCAACTCAGCGCAAAACGGTACTACAAGTTTAGATGACGGGTGTGACTCGGGGTGACCCAGGGATGCTGTGCCATCTAACACAAGAACTGCCCTCAAGTCTGAGGTCAACTCCCAGTGGCGAAACATATGATGCAGTTCAGAGGCCAGCTATTAGTTCTATCAGTATACCTCACCTCACCTCTAATATTCAACTATTAGTCTTCTGCAGCAATGTTGCATCTCTCTCTCTCTCTCTCTCTCTCTCTCTCTCTCTCTCTCACTTCCATTACTTCTTGCTCTCAGTAACTTGCTAGATGTACACTTATTCTATATTTATATTCACTCTTCTCAGAGATACTGTGCCTTATGCTATTTCCAACAGAGAATTACCACAAGACAACTCAAACTACCAACCTGTGTCTTCCCTCATACCTTTCACTTTCACTCCTTCAAGTTGTCGCAAAGATATCCTCTGAGTGGTCGCCTGACTTTTCTGGGGCTTTATCTATGTCATTCCTTTGACGTCAGTAGAATATTATACAACTTTAAGCTTTTTTGAAATGTTTGAAAAATTTAGTTGTACTCTGTCTCCTAGTAATATTAGTACGAAAAAAAAATGATTATGTACTTTGCATTTAGGCAAAAAAAAGGAAAATAAATATTTTATTACCGTATTTTCCTAGCATATGAGGCGCGGTTTTTTTCCCACAAAAATGTCTTGGAAAATCAGCCTGCGCCTTATATGCTCAATGTCAGGGTCAAGGGTAGGCTTCTGGGTTACACTTTAGCGTAAAGTAAGAGGATAATTAACCCTTAAATATGATTGCTTATTTGCCGTTATGATACTTCTGTCGTGCGCCTTATATGCCGGAAAATACGGTACGTACTGTGCATCCAGGAATGAAATCAATAAAAAATATGATATGTCTAAATGTAATGATTAGCCAGGCGGCCGAGTATTGTGTCACAAGTGTAGACATTATCACCCGAGCGCCACCTACTTGCGCCAGCAACACCGGGTCTGGTATCGCCTGCCTGCCTCTTACCTCACATACCTCACCCCAGCCGTGATGTAGTGAGCGGTGATTGACAGGTACGACTCCAGCCCCGGCTGTATCACTCAGTGTTTAATGAGCGATAAAGGGCGCTGGATCTAGATTGAACCTGCGAAATGGCCCGGCGATATCGTTACCTTTCTCGAATTGTTTCGTAGGCACGATGGTAGTGTTGTGTGTGCGTGTTATAGCTGTGAGCATTCACATATCAGCCCTTTCCCCCCTCCCTCACCCCTCACTCTGCTGGCCCGGGTATCGTTCATTCACTCGCTGGGATTCGTTACTTGATACATCGTTCATTCAGATGTGTTCCCCGACCTGGTTTTTTTTTCACTTTCACGTCGGTTTATTTTTGCGTTCATAATCCTCAAAAAATATGTACTATATTTCCTTCTGCCAAGTAATAAGTAAAATACGTAGACGTTTGTGACAAATAAACTGTAAATTGGTAATGTTTTTAAGTAGAAGAAAAATTGCATTTTGCCCTATTTTTCGGCTGTTCTTATGAATGTTAAGATATTTATATGTCGATGATGATGGTAATCGTATTTAAATAACACATACACTCACACACACACACACACATACACACAGGATCTAGTAGTGATTAGTGAAGAAGCGGGGCCAGGAGCTATGTCTCGACCCTGCAACCACAAATAGGTGAGAACACACACACACACACACACACCATGTACGTCAGGCTCATATTGGAGTATGCAGCATCAGTATTCAACCCACACCTGATCAAACACATCAAGAAGAAAAATGCAAAGGTTTGCAACGAGACTAGTCCCGGAACTGAGGGGTTTGTCCTACGAGGAGAGGTTGAGGGAACTCAACCTGACAACACTGGAGGACCAGAGGGATAAGGGGACATGGTTACAACATATAAAATACTGAGAGGAACTGGCAAAGTGGATAGGGAAAGAATGTTGCAGAGATGTGACACAGCAACAAGGGGTGACAACTGGAAGTTGAAAGCTCAGATGAGTCACAGGGATGTTAGGAAGTACTTCTTTAGTAACAGAGTTGTCAGGAAGTGGAATAGTCTGGAGAGTGATGTAGTGGAGGCAGGATCCATACATAACTCTAAGAAGAGGTTTGTAAAAGCTCATGGAGCAGGGAGAGAGTGGACCTAGCGACCAGTGAAGAGGCGGGCCCAGAAGCTATGACTCGACCCTTACAACCACAATTAGTTAAGTACACACACACACACACACACACACTGAAATATCAGGTGTGATATTCCCAACAGGATATCAAGTGATAAGTAGAAGCAGAGGAAAAGGGGAGGTAGAGGAGTGGCACTGGTTATGAGAAATCAGTGAAGTTCAGAAGAGACTCCAGTTAAGAATGGGAACCAAAGAAGTAGTAGTAGTAGCAGTGATGTACAACCCACTACTTAACAGCAGGAGACTGAGACAAGAATATGATAAGTACCACAAAGCAATGGCTGACTCCATAGAAGCAGCTAGGAGTGCACATAGGATTAAAGAAAAGGTACTTATCGTGGGTGATTTCAACCACAAAGAAATAGACTGGGGGAACTTGGATCCAGTTGGACCAGGAAGGTGGAGAGTTAAGTTAAATGTGGTTAGGAAAACCTTGCCAACATGTTAAGAACATGACAACAGAGAGACGACATAGGTGAAATTAAATATGAGAACCCCCAAGCGACCATACAGTACTGAACTTGAGTACCTTGTGGCAGTAAACATAGAGCGGAGAACTGCCTTTCAACACCTACAGGATCAGAATTGATAGCTTCATTTCAGCCCCTGTACCCAGGCTGTGTATTAACTAGCGCCCTCTCTTTGATCGTATCCCGACAACACAACCTGTCATGATGATAATGGTAACTACAGCTCTGTCCACCCACACTAACTTAACCTCCTTACCCCCAACACCCTATTAGCATTCCCCTCCCCCCGTCACTCGAACCTCACCCCCTAACCGCCGTGATAATGTCCTCATCCCTCGACTGAAGTCTCCTAGCTCAGACTGATAGACTTCATTGTTCTATATAAGAAACTCGTCCTGTGTGATGAAATATAACAGTGAAACATAGCTTGTTTTTGTTCACACAATGTAACCAATGTAACTGATATTAATGACAGGGCAAGCACACATTATGGGTGTGCCAAAGATGTAAAAAAAAAAAAATATTCGCCCTCTTCCTGTCCTGCCTCGACCTTCAACTAACCCAGACGGGAGGTGCGAGGGTGATTGACAGGCACGATGTGCGTGTCTAGGCTCCGTCTCTCACGTCCCTCGAGCCCCTACAGTGATAAAAAAAACACCCCAGGAGCTCCTGTCTTAACTGTCTGCTTACATTAGCTGCATAAAGTGGCAAGGCCGCCTCCAGTATGTCCCCCCTGTGAGTGGCGGCCAACACACCGTGTAGGCTTCGAGTCCCATTGCTTTCACCTCATCACCTATGCTGGTGAGATCTAATGATATGCGTACACCCCTCATCCTTAACATAATTGCATATTATTACCGGCTATCTATTATATTCTCGGTAGATTCATCCGGCCACTCATCCCATCAATACGGTAATTATTTAACAACTCGCTTCAGCTCTGGTACTGAGTGTGACAGGTTTTTACGTCCGTCTGCCTCGTGATTCATCAGCGGTGCTGTATTGTGGCGGCAGCAGCATCCAAGCAGCAACGATAGCAAGAGCAGCAACGATAGCAAGAGCAGCTACGATAGCAAGAGCAGCTACGATAGCAAGAGCAGCACAGCAGAGCAGCTAACAAGCAGTAGAGCAAGATAACAAAAGCAGCACAACAACAGCAACATAAAATTAGCAAATGCAAGCAGCAGCAAGAAGTAACAGCAGTAGCAACAGCAATAGCAAAAGTAGCAACAACAGCAAATAAAATGTAACAGAATCAGTAGCAGCAAAAGTAGCGGCAATTAAAGAAGTAATAATAGTAGAATCATTAGTAGAAGAAACAGTAGATGGAATAGAAGGAAGACAATAGGGAACGAAGGAGCTTACCCAAATAAATGTAGCTAATTATATGAGACAGTCAGCTTCGGATTCACTAGTCCAGAGGTTTTCAAACTTTTCTGAAGTCACGAACTTCTAACATTTAAAAACATTCCGGAATCTTGACCACAAGATTTATACTAGTTTATGTAATATATGAATTTATGTGTGGTATTAAGAGATAAAGAATTTAACACAAAGTGGGAGTTGTCACAGTTGCTTTTTCCTGATGACACTGTGCTTTTGGGAGATTCTGAAGATAAGTTGCAGAGGATGGTGAACGAGTTTGGAAATTAAAAGTTAACGTAGGAAAGAGCAACGTGATGAGGATAAAAATATTTAGGTAATGAAAGATTGGATATCAGATTGGAGGGAGGGAGCAGTGAGGAAGTAAATGTATTAGGATATTTTGGAGTGGACTTGTCAGCAGGTGAAAGATGAGGTGACTTATAGAACTGAGGAGGGGAAAAAGGTGAGTGGAGCACTGAGGAGTTTGTGGAGAAAAGGAATGTTATCCATGTAATTAAAGAGGGCAATGTATGAAAGTATAGTGGTACCAACGCACTTACATTGGTGGTGAATGTTGCAACAAAAAGTTGATGTCTGAAGGCAATGTGTGGTGCGAATATAATACAGAGAATCCGTAGCATGGAGATTAGGAGGAGGTGCAGGGTTTCTAAAAGTATTATCCAGAGGGCAAAGAAAGGATTGAGGTGGACATTTAGAGAGGATGGAACAAAATCGAATGACTTGGAGAGCGTATAATTCTGTTGTGGAAAGAAGGCGGGTAGGGGACAGCTTGAGAAAGGTTGGAGGGAGGGGGTAAAGGAAGTTTTGTGAGCAAGGGGCTTGGACTTCCAGCAAGCGTGCGTGATCGTGTTCGATAGGAGCGAGTGGACACCAATAGTTTTTATGACTTGACGTGCTGTTGGAGTGTGAGTAAAGTAACATTTATGAAGGGATTCAGGGAAACCGGTCAGCCAGACTTGAGTCCTGGAAGTGGGAAGTACAGTGCCTGCACTCTGATGGAGGAGTGTTGATATGCTGCAATTTTTTAACTGCAGCTTATCAACACCCCTGGCAAGACAGTGATGGAGTGAATGATGATGAAAGTGTTTCTTCTTTTTTCTGGTCACCCTGCCTTGGTGGGAAACGGCAGATGTGTTAATAAAAAAAATGAATTATACGATTATGGGAATTCACGCACACAAAAATATAAACTCAGAAATTTATAAGGATGAAAATGACAATTTGTATGTGTTGACCTATTTATAAAACACTTAAAAATGCATTAGATATCATGCTTAGTATAGAATTAATAATTTCAGTGCATAAATAATGAAATGAGTAATTTCTGAGTTATTGACTTGGATGTTGTTGCTCTTCACCTTCGGATCATTTTCTATATTCAGCCTTCTTCAGTTTTTCCTCGTACATAAAGAGAAAGTTCTCTGACAGACATATTTTTGCAAACTCAGTAAGATATTGCAAGGCTTGGGTGGCGGCTTCAGACTATTCTTTTAATATCTAAATCCAGAAACTAATAATTTCAATATAATGATTTTTTTTTTAAAGTCACATCAGCCAAAATATCTCGAGATCAATGGTTCTTAACCTCATCATCTCCACCTCCCTCCTTCCTTCGTATACAATTCTAAATATAAAAAATCAATAGTCTACTTAATATATATGAAAATTAAAAAACTAGTTTTAATTCAAAACTTTACGATTTTTAACTATTCAAGAGAGTCTGTTAAAGGAGCAAATCTCAAATACACCACATATTCCTTATTATTTTTGCTGTGGGTTCGTGCCCTCACTCTCCCCTAGAAGGGAGACGAACATCCCTGGGTTAAGAATAGCTGCTCTAGGTTATTCCTTCCTTTTAATAGCAATTTACACACAGTTACAGATACAAAGACAAGGAATCCGACACTCAGTCTCATGTTACTGATAAAGGAGGAAAATATTCCCTTTATTTGTTACACAAATCAGAAAGATTTATCACCAAATTGTTTTTATTTTTTCACTGAGGGAGCTTCAATCGTTAAGAAAAAACAAAAATAAAATAAAAACAGCTTGAACAGCATCCATTTCATTCTCAACTTAAAACTAGTTACATTAATCTCTTCCACTAAAACATTAAGTTCAATGATTTATGTAAATATATAAACGAAGTATCTCAACTGAATCTAACAATGGTTGCTTATGTGTACTAGCTCAATAGGACGCTCCTATGAAGAAAGATCTATCTTCTGGCAATTTATAAAACCGATTCAAGGTCGGCAGATTCAAGGTCGGTAGATTCAAGGTCGGCAGATTCAAGGTCGGCAGATTCAAGGTCGGCAGATTCAAGGTCGGCAGATTCAAGGTCGGCAGATTCAAGGTCGGTAGATTCAAGGTCGGCAGATTCAAGGTCGGCAGATTCAAGGTCGGCAGATTCAAGGTCGGCAGATTCAAGTCGGCAGATTCAAGGTCGAGATTCAAGGTCGGCAGATTCAAGGTCGGCCGATTCAAGGTCGGCAGATTCAAGGTCGGTAGATTCAAGGTCGGCAGATTCAAGGTCGGCAGATTCAAGGTCGGTAGATTCAAGGTCGGTAGATTCAAGGTCGGCCGATTCGTTCAGTTGAGGCGAGAAACTTACTGGATTCAGCGTTACTCGTCTTTCTAGTTCTGATTCATAAAAAAATGATATATCCTTGATGTATCTAGAAACATATCATCATTATCCATTTTTTTTTGCCCCAAAATGATATATAATTTACCATATCTTTTGCACGCCATTTTATCACACTTTTCTATGCAGCTTCTTCTGCATTTTCTAAATAATAACTAAGGCAGCATGAAGACACATGAGCTTGTTTATTGTCTTTACCCACAAGTGTACAAAATTGCACCTTTTTTGTCATGGAGTTTGGCCGATTTTTTTTTAAATGCTCACCACTTCTACCTTATATGTCAGAATATTTGGTTCAAGATGCATTGGTAATTTCACAGAACTCAGACTATTGTTGCTCAGCTCTTTCTCATATTCAACTCAGCCCGTCGGGTTCGTCTCTATTACCATTCCATGTAACAATAGAGCTGATGTGGCCTTTGTCATGCTTCGCTTGTGCTTAAGATTAAATTCTCAGAGCATGTGTTATTGTCAAACCTAACTAAACTAAATCTAAACAAAAAATAGGAAGACTTAGCATATCAATGAGACGAGTGTTTGTTTACAATGTGGGCTCCTATTTTCCACTGTGGCAGTAAGAGTTGTCACTCGCCAGTAGATATTAGTTTGTCTGTCTGTCACTCTCTCTCTTCCTCAGTCTCTCTTGATATGCTGCGAGGAACTCGGTCAGTTTCCGCGAAACCCCAAGGGTTCACGGAACACAGTTTGAAAGCCTTTAGGCTAGAAAATGGCAATGGTGGTGTTAGGTCTGGTGCAACCTTCAACTTTGGACACTCTACAGCCTCCCACATCTTACAGCCTACTACACCCTACAGCCTGCCTCACCCTACAGCCTGCCACACCCTACAGCTTTCCATACTCTACAGTCTGCCACACCCTACAGCCTGCCACACCTTACAGCCTGCCACACCCTACAGCCTGCCACACCCTACAGCCTGCCACACCCTACAGCCTGCCACACCCTACAGCCTGCCACACCCTACAGCCTGCCACACCCTACAGCCTGCCACACCCTACAGCCTGCCACACCCTACAGCCTGCCACACCCTACAGCCTGCCACACCCTACAACATGCCACATAGTTCAAAGCCACATGCTGCAAAACTCGCCAGGGCTCCCACACACACACATTTGTTGATATTGCCATAAAAACGGTGTGTGTATGTGTGTGTGTATGTATGTGTGTGTGTGTGTGTGTGAGTGTGTAATTTAAAAGTAATTTTGAATAACTGAGACGGAACGATCGTCTTACCTTTGCCTCCAGCAACTTGCCTGGTCAGAGACACAACCACGATTATCCTACATATAAACGAACCTTTCATTACAGCGACGCGTCTCATCGTATTAAGTAACATCAGAACTTCATTTTGGCTGAAGAACTTTGGAAGGGCAACATTGGTAGTAGAATGAATATAAGAATATGTGACAGTATATTTGCACAGTCCGCTTGGTGCGTCTCTTTCTGTTCAGGAGTCAAAAGTTATCGTGCACAGAGACTCGTGTATGAATTGTATTAGAGTAAAACAATTTGATAATCAGGGAAAATGCGCTTCAGTGATTGTGTTTATAGGTTTCTTAACTTCATCCGTATATTACCGTATTTTCTGGCATATAAGGTGCGCCTTTTTCCCCACAAAAACTTGGAAAAATCATCCTGCGCCTTATATGTTCAAGGTCACGGTCAAGAGTAGGTTTTGAGTTACGCTTTAGCATAAAGTAAGAGGGTAATTAACCCTTGAATATAATTACTGTTATGTTTTTCAACAGACTGGCCACATCCCACCGAGGCAGACTCTCCTAAAGAGAAAAACGAAAGTTTTTGGTTTTTAAATTTAGTAATTTATACAGAAGAAGGGGTTACTAGCCCTTTGCTCCCTGTATTTTAGTCGGCTCTTATGACACGCATGGCTTACGGAGGAAGAATTATTTTCTTCTTCCCTATGGAGATGATGACTGATTTACCGTTATGATAATTCTGTCAAGTTCCTCATGTGCCGAAAAATACGGTAGGCAAATTTTGGTAAATGACTACGATCTTAGTTTTCAAAAGTACGGCTACACATCCACCAATGATAACTTTTCTCTGCTTTACCTAAGAAGGATAACTCAAATTATTGCTGCACGTGGTTTATCGTCTTGCTTGATGGTAATAACATGGCGTGGCACACATGCAGACAACACTAACATTACCTTATTAAAGAAGTGGTGGCGGGTCATCACACCTCCTGACCTATGATCAGTGATGAGAGAGATCCCTGCATGGGGGTCCATGGCCTTCATGCACACTCCTCACAGATCCCTGAGCCTCACGCAAACTTCTCGCCCTACACTCACACTTCTCGCCCTACACTCACACTTCTCGCCCTACACTCACACTTCTCGCCCTACACTCACACTTCTCGCCCTACACTCACACTTCTCGCCCTACACTCACACTTCTCGACCCACACTCACACTTGTCGACCCACACTCACACTTCTCGCCCTACACTCACACTTCTCGCCCTACACTCACACTTCTCGCCCTACACTCACACTTCTCGCCCTACACTCACACTTCTCGCCCTACACTCACACTTCTCGCCCTACACTCACACTTCTCGACGCACAATTTCACATAAAGCGAAACTGATTTGTGTAATTTATTTGATTTCTTGTGTTTTTCAACTAAGATGCCTTGACGGCGATAAAGGGTTCTGTATTATTAGTCTCAAGTGAGAGTAAAGCAAGCTCCTAATTACAAAACTTCAGAAGAGAAAATAAATACAAAAAGGTGCTGCTTACAGTGGCTCTGTAGCTGAGTTTGTATGACATACACACGTATAACATACTGTTTATAATGTCAGAACGCTTATGATGCATGTATGTGTAACACGTGTGTATAACATCAGAATGTGTATGATGTGTGTGTGTAAAATGTGTGTGTGAGACCCTGAGAGTACACTAAACGTGAACACTAAAGAAATGTGAACTACAAACACATAAATGTTGAACAAAACATGCAGGTATACGTCTGCATGTGTCTCAACCACTTCCTGTAATCTTAATTTCAACATTTTACAAATGTTGATAAAACTCGTGGGCGGACGTATTCAATTAATTAAAATTTTCTTCTCCCAAAAGGCTTCTACAATGAAGGTTTTGATAAACACAGTAGAAACCTATTGTAATGAGGTTAATATATGAACAGAGAAAATAAAAACAAAGATGAAAAATATCTAAAAACAATGAACATACACCAAAAAATGTGTTTACAGTAAACGAAGATGAGTTTTGATGAATTTTAAGGGAGTGTAACTGGGCAGAGCGGGCAGGGATCATTGATCTGATGACTCGTCCCGCATACCAACCCCAGCTGTAATTACTGCCTCACCATGAGTGAAAATCAAAACCAGAATATTACAAGTACGTGTTGTGGCTTAACAATCAGCCAAGGGAACACTAACGTATTTGAAAAGTCAAGTCGAGCAGCACCGTGAGAGAGTGTGGAGAGCTAAACCATGAACTACGACGAGCATTAGAGCTACCAGCAGTTTAAGGAGGGTAATTCTGAATTAGCACATTGACCAGGTATTGGTAACCATCGCCCGGAGGAAAGTAATTGAGCCTTGTATATAGGAAAAATGTAGAATTTAGAGTGCAAGGAGGATCAAACTACGTTGGTGAGCACGAACTGCAAGATGCTTAAGATAACAGGCATGGCCCCTGATATTAGAGTACACATACCGTTTTTCGCGGCTTAAGAAACTTGTTTTAGTTTCAATGGCTCGGCATCGGACGTAACTGGGAGAGCTACAGCCCACCCCACACCCCAAACTTATAGCTCCCGTCACTGACCTTCAGTTTTTGGAGACATTTTATGGGAAAAAAATGCGTCTAATAAGCCGCGAAATACGGTATTTAACCCACAGTGACCACACAAGCCCCAGGATCAACCCAGCACTACCAAGCCAAGCCAGGCGATATTTTCTGCCTGCCACAGCATCAGGTGAATTGAAGAACTAATATCAGGCATTCCAGACAGACAACAAACAGACAGCACAGAATCACAAGCCAATATTCACAGGCCAAGAGAAGAAGAAAAAAAAAGCAATATATCCTTAAGATATACTAATTTCGGCCATGTAGATCACACTGACGGGCCAACAAGAAGCATAAAAACTGGTAAAGATACTTCACTTACAAATCAGTACAAAAATGACAATAAATATATTCATTTTGCTCATGCACTGAGAAATGGATGCTCATGGTGGGAAGACCGTGCCAGCCTGAAGCAACGTCTACACCAGATATGGTGAAGTTAACCAGGTATCCTCCGTGAGGAGCACATGTTGAGGAAACCCACGTGCCAGAGATGGAGCACCCACGTGCGAGAGCCATGTGTGAAAGTTGAAGAAGCCACGTTTGAGATTTATAGCAGCCAAGTGTGAGATGTATAGCAGCAACGTGTGAGAGTCGAAACACCAATATGTGAGAGTAAGAGCAGTCACATGTCAGTAGGAACACCACGTGTGTGAGAACTACCCTACTAGAGGAAGATGGTCATAGAAAACAAATGTTAGTATCAGTACTGTAGAAGACCCCCTGTACCAAGATACCATGTTGCTGTGTCAGACAACATCCCTGTACCAAGATACCATGTTGCTGTGTCAGACAACATCCCCTGTACCAAGATACCATGTTGCTGTGTCAGACAACATCCCCTGTACCAAGATACCATGTAGCTGTGTCAGACAACATCCCCTGTACCAAGATACCATGTTGCTGTGTCAGACAACATCCCCTGTACCAAGATACCATGTTGCTGTGTCAGACAACATCGCCTGTACCAAGATACCATGTAGCTGTGTCAGACAACATCCCTGTACCAAGATACCATGTTGCTGTGTCAGACAACATCCCTGTACCAAGATACCATGTAGCTGTGTCAGACAACATCCCTGTACCAAGATACCATGTTGCTGTGTCAGACAACATCCCTGTACCAAGATACCATGTTGCTGTGTCAGACAACATCCCTGTACCAAGATACCATGTAGCTGTGTCAGACAACATCCCTGTACCAAGATACCATGTTGCTGTGTCAGACAACATCGCCTGTACCAAGATACTATGTTGCTGTGTCAGACAACATCCCTGTACAAGATACCATGTTGCTGTGTCAGACAACATCCCATGTACCAAGATACCATGTAGCTGTGTCAGACAACATCCCCTGTACCAAGATACCATGTTGCTGTGTCAGACAACATCCCCTGTACCAAGATACCATGTTGCTGTGTCAGACAACATCCCCTGTACCAAGATACCATGTTGCTGTGTCAGACAACATCCTCTGTACCAAGATACCATGTTGCTGTGTCAGACAACATCCCCTGTACCAAGATACCATGTTGCTGGGTCAGACAACATCCCCTGTACCAAGATACCATGTTGCTGTGTCAGACAACATCCTCTGTACCAAGATATCATGTTGCTGTGTCAGACAACATCCCCTGTACCAAGATACCATGTTGCTGTGTCAGACAACATCCCTGTACCAAGATACCATGTTGCTGTGTCAGACAACATCCTCTGTACCAAGATACCATGTTGCTGGGTCAGACAACATCCCTGTACCAAGATACCATGTTGCTGTGTCAGACAACATCCCTGTACCAAGATACCATGTTGCTGTGTCAGACAACATCCCTGTACCAAGATACCATGTTGTTGTGTCAGACAACATCCTCTGTACCAAGATACCATGTTGTTGTGTCAGACAACATCCTCTGTACCAAGATACCATGTTGCTGTGTCAGACAACATCCCCTGTACCAAAATACCATGTTGCTGTGTCAGACAACATCCCTGTACCAAGATACCATGTTGCTGTGTCAGACAACATCCCCTGTACCAAGATACCATGTTGCTGTGTCAGACAACATCCCTGTACCAAGATACCATGTTGCTGGGTCAGACAACATCCCTGTACCAAGATACCATGTTGCTGGGTCAGACAACATCCCCTGTACCAAGATACCATGTTGCTGGGTCAGACAACATCCCCTGTACCAAGATACCATGTTGCTGTGTCAGACAACATCCCCTGTACCAAGATACCATGTTGCTGTGTCAGACAACATCCCCTGTACCAAGATACCATGTTGTTGTGTCAGACAACATCCCCTGTACCAAGATACCATGTTGCTGTGTCAGACAACATCGCCTGTACCAAGATACCATGTTGCTGTGTCAGACAACATCGCCTGTACCAAGATACCATGTTGCTGTGTCAGACAACATCCCCTGTACCAAGATACCATGTTGCTGGGTCAGACAACATCCTCTGTACCAAGATACCATGTTGCTGTGTCAGACAACATCCCCTGTGCCAAGATACCATGTTGCTGTGTCAGACAACATCCCCTGTACCAAGATACCATGTTGCTGTGTCAGACAACATCCTCTGTACCAAGATACCATGTTGCTGTGTCAGACAACATCGCCTGTACCAAGATACCATGTTGCTGTGTCAGACAACATCGCCTGTACCAAGATACCATGTTGCTGTGTCAGACAACATCCCCTGTACCAAGATACTATGTTGCTGTGTCAGACAACATCCCCTGTACCAAGATACCATGTTGCTGTGTCAGACAACATCCTCTGTACCAAGATACCATGTTGCTGTGTCAGACAACATCGCCTGTACCAAGATAGCATGTTGCTGTGTCAGACAACATCCCCTGTACCAAGATACTATGTTGCTGTGTCAGACAACATCCCTGTACCAAGATACCATGTTGCTGTGTCAGACAACATCCCTGTACCAAGATACCATGTTGCTGGGTCAGACAACATCCCTGTACCAAGATACCATGTTGCTGGGTCAGACAACATCCCTGTACCAAGATACCATGTTGCTGGGTCAGACAACATCCCTGTACCAATATACCATGTTGCTGTGTCAGACAACATCCCTGTACCAAGATACCATGTTGCTGTGTCAGACAACATCCCTGTACCAAGATACCATGTTGTTGTGTCAGACAACATCCTCTGTACCAAGATACCATGTTGCTGTGTCAGACAACATCCTGTACTAAGATACCATGTTGCTGTGTCAGACAACATCCCCTGTACCAAGATACCATGTTGCTGGGTCAGACAACATCCTCTGTACCAAGATACCATGTTGCTGTGTTAGACAACATCCCCTGTACCAAGATACCATGTTGCTGTGTCAGACAACACCCTCTGTACCAAGATACCATGTTGCTGTTTCAGACAACATCCCCTGTACCAAGATACCATGTTGCTGTGTCAGACAACATCCCCTGTACCAAGATACCATGTTGCTGTGTCAGACAACATCCCCTGTACCAAGATACCATGTTGCTGTGTCAGACAACATCCTCTGTACCAAGATACCATGTTGCTGTGTCAGACAACATCCCCTGTACCAAGATACCATGTTGCTGTGTCATACAACATCCTCTGTACCAAGATACCATGTTGCTGTGTCAGACAACATCCCCTGTACCAAGATACAATGTTGCTGTGTCAGACAAGTGTCATATTTTAAATGACACTTCTACTTATACTTAGGTCACACTACACATGCATGTACAAGCATATATATACACACCCCTCTGAGTTTTCTTTTATATTCTTACTAGTTCTTGTTCTTGTTTATTTCCTCTTATCTCCATGGGGAAAGTGAAACAGAATTCTTCCTCCGTAAGCCATGCGTCTTGTAAGAGTCGACTAAAATGCCGGGAGCAAGGGGCTAGTAACCCCTTCTCCTGTATACATTACTAAATTCAAAAAGAGAAACTTTTGTTTTTCTTTTTTGGGCCACCCTGCTTTTGTGGGATACGGCCGTTTTGTTGAAAGAAGAAGAATACCGACAAGTTGATGAGAAAGACACAAGTGCCTTCTCCAATTTTGTTGCTAATACCTGTTTAAAATGACCTACTTTAAATAGTGGGCCCCGCTCACTTGTGATATCATCCCTAGCTGCTGCGTCCAGCTCCATTGAATAAATTTCTAGCCTCATGCCTCAGGTTTAGGTTAAAGGGACTGACCTATCAAGGCAGAGGGACTGATCACCTCAAAATTATCCCTTAACTTATTTATTCTCTCTACTGATATAATGGTCTGTATACTATCGACTGTTATAATCGTCCAATTCAGCTGAAAAAGCCTCCTGCGCAGGTGAAACGTTTCGACGATAACGATATCTAAGTGTTGGACAGGTCATACTCATCAATGTTGGTGCCTGTAGACCCGGCTGCCGCAACATCGATCCCCGTAGAGGCGGCTGCCGCAACGTTGGTCCTTCAGATGGCGGCTGCCGCAACTTTCGCCCTTCAAAGGGTGGCTGCCGCAAATTTCGTCCTTCAGAGGCGGCTTCCGCAACGTCGGCCCCCTTTTAGCCGCCTGCCGCGAGGTTGGTCCCTTCAGAGGCGGCTGCCGCAACAATTTAACACTTGACACCGCGCCTCACCTGACTTTATTATAATTACCTGCAGATAATGAGGGTGATTCAGACGCTCACTTGAGCAACGCCACAGCGGGAGTGACCAGCCTAACAGAACTGCACCAACAGGAAGCCAGACGTCAACAGAGAAAGAAGTAGAACAACTGGAGGGAACAAAAGCCGTATAGGAAGAGGTGGTGATAAAGGAGCAGCATTAACAGCAGAAAGAGAGAGAGAGAGAGCAGTAATAACACCTGACATAGAAAAGCATAGAGATTATCGCTAAAAGTGAGACGTGGAACAACACCATTATCAACACCAGTAAGAGAGACAGCAGGAGAAGCAACAACAGAAGAGGCAGCAGCTGCATCAAAAGCAACTGCAGCAGCACTAAGAAAGATAGTTGCAGCAACAGAAGAGGTAGCAGCAGCAGCAGCGCGGGAGAGAGGTAGCGCAGTAGCAGCGCAGAGCGCAGCAGTAGCAGGAAGTAGCAGCGAGCAACGGAAGGTAGACAGCATGGAAGCAGCGAGATGCTGTGCAGGAGAAGAAGCAGCTACTACAGCAGAAGTAAAAAACGCAGGAGAGCAGCAGCAGCTAAGTAGAAATAATAGCAACATCAGAAGAACCATCAGCAGCTATATAAGTCAGGTCAGTGACTTCAGCATTTGACTAAGCATCTGGCTAAGCATCTGAATAAACATCTGACTAAGCATCTGGGTAAGAAGCCAAACTCTTTAAAATTGCAGTAATCTGAACATATGGAAAGTAAAATCAACATTTCTTGCAGAAACAGCCATAGCATTAAGCTAATAGCATCATTAGCACTTTCATTAGAATTATAAGTATCAGTACCACTAATAAAGCAATATGATCAACAGACACAACCCACCAAGAGAATAAAAAGTCACAATACCACTACACATAAATAACCCGCACATAGGAAAAAGAATCTTAAACTTCGTCATGAGTTTCTGCCTCCTATGTGAGGGTTATTTATGTACAAACCCACCAACTAATCATAACAATAGTATCCACAGTAAAAAAAAACTATGAACAGTATCAGAAGAGAGAGGAACATCAATAGAACTTGCAACAGCGGTCATACCATGTTTTTAAACAGCAGTTGACTATTATGTAACAGCAGCAGCAGCAGCTAAAGCTGTTAGATCTAGGAGTGGGCTGTGCGTGCCATATGTTGTACTCCCTCAGGTGGTTGGGAGCGTCCATCACGGCCTCCTTGAGACTATTAAACCACGACAGGTGCGCCGTCTCTCCCCTGGTATGTGCATCTGTGGACACCAGCTACAGAGGCTCCACCGCCCTACCACCACTAGAGCGATGGGGGACGGGAGGGGTACTGAAGAAACTAATGGACACGAGTAATTTTATAGTGATTTAACGATTGAGAAGCCAGATAAAATATTAATAATATTTAAGTGAAAAAATCGGAGAGGTAAAAAGAAGTGTGTTGGTCTTGCCCTCAGATCAGATGACGGACCCCGAGGGATGCAATCTATTCTCAGCCTTGTTTATGCCGAGTGTTCAACCAGGCAAAAATCTCACTTATTACCCACCGACCACGATTACACCGCTGATTCGTAGCTTTATCAGCTGAATCACACTCACTAAGTCATCAATTCTGGCGTCTCGCTAACACTTTCCTTGAGTTTTAGCGACGCCTTCCTGTCTGTCTGCTTGTCTGTCTGCTGATAAACGTTCACGACCTCAAATTTCTTAATATATCTTCCACTTTATCAATCATATCTCTCCGTAAAGTTGATCTTTTATCCATCCCTTAGTTTTATATGTTAGTGGTCACCTGTTAGTGAAGGTGTTGTCCATCAATCAGGGACGGTATCAAGACCCTGACAATATTAGCTATTATCTCGTAACCTCTGAAACCCCATTCCTCCCCTTACTACCTCACCCCTCCTCTCACCTCGATTCTCAACCTGCCACTTACAACTACAACCCACTAGCCACTCACAGCCACCACCCTCTAGACACTCGCAACTACCACCCACTAGTCACAACTGCCACCCACTAGCCACTCGCAACTATCCTTCCAACCACTCACTAACCACACACACACACCTATCAGCCAGTAGCATTCACAACTTCCATCCGCCAGCCACTCACAACTACCATCCACCAATCATTCTATATTAAAGAAGGGTCTGTGTGTGTCTTCTTATGGTTCAGACCACCACCACCAGCTCTACATTACAAATTAGTTCTGTAAAGTTTCTCTAGGCTTCTAACCACCAACAACCTACAAAATAATATTTAAAAACAACACTAGTCTACAAAGATAATGCACTAGTCAACCTGATGCCCCGTAGTGATGGTCAAGGACAGGGGATTCTGACAAGGAAAAGTCTTGAGAAGTCCCAGGCATTTAAATTACCAATTATACACATGGTTGTCTATTTCACACGGTAAAATTGACACATATTAGTTTTCCCCATGACAAAACTCAGTTTTCCCCTGACAAAACTCAGTTTTCCCCTAACAGTCTTAAAAATTTGCAAGTTCCTTGACAAGATTTTAAGTTTCTTGACCTTGAAACATAAAAGTTCTCCCTGACTTTTCCCTGACGCGTGGCAGCCATGACAGTTTGCAAGATAACAGATCTATAAATTTGCGATCGATAAATTAAGTTATATCTCACGACCTTCTTGTTATTGTCTTTAATTCATCATGTCTACCTTGTCGGTAATTTCACTGAACTCTACTTAACCTTACGTAGGAAGGGAATCACCTCTGCCATCACTAGATAATTAACTAACCTGACACTTTGGGTGGGAATCACTTCTACCAGAACGAGACTATGGCTAACTAAATTAACTCTGTGAGTGGGAATCGTTGCTGCCAACACTAGATTATATTTAACTGTACTCTGTAGGTAGGAATCATTTCTACCAGCACCAAATCTTACTCTGTAAGAGGAAAGAACAGTACAGTAAAACCGAGAAGAAAGGGAAGGATAATTAATAATGGGTATTTCCATAGAAAGGCAAACGATATAGAAGCATCTAAGTGAACTGGACGCAACGAAAATCATGGGAAACTAGAAATGCATCACAGTTGATACTGACTGAACGTTTAAAACAGTTGAGCTATCTGAAGAAAACAAGCCACTTCATGTTATCTGAAACAGTCATCAAAAAGACAGAAATGAGCGAAGGTTGTTCCTATCAACAAACTGAAAGACAGACAAGGTGCTGTGAACTACACACTGGTATTCTTGGCCTGTATACTAAGATATTGGAGAGATAGTAAGGAGAGTGTTGTAACATCTGGAATGCATTCATAAACCAACACAAAGAAGGGGGTTAGATAGAGCAATCCTGTCTCACACCAACTATGATGGAGTAAAAGATATATAATGAGAGGGAGACAGAAGGATGGACTGTATTTCGTTAGGGTGCAAGAAGGCGTTGAAGACCGTACCAAACCAAAGGCTTATCTACAAAATGAAGAAACAGGTAAAAATACGTTTGGAAAAGAAGACAGAGTGATGGTTCACGAAGGAGAATGAAAATGGACGAGCGGTGAATGGGGTACCACAATGATCAGTGCTAAGACCAGTACTGTTTTTGACAGACGTAACTGAATTATATTCTTGTTTGTGGGCGAAGTAAAGTTGCTGACATAAACACAAAGAGCAGAAAACAGCAGCAACCTCTAAAGACCAAATGTACATAAAACTAACAAGTTGATGAATCAGACACGTGAACAACCCTGAGACACGATACATAAATAACCCGCACATTGGTGAGAAAGAGAAAAGCTTATGACGACATTTCGGTCCAACTTGAACCATTTACAAATCATTTGAGACTTGTGAATGTCCCTTGTGAATTGTAAATGGTCCAAGTTGAACCGAAACGTCTTCATAAGTTTTTGTGTATTGTTCCAGTCACGGTATTGTGCCATTTTTGTTCTTCAGAGACACAATAATGGTATAGCTTCCAGGAGAACCTAGACTACAGAAGTGTTCAGGAAAGTTGCTGCTAGTGTTGAATCCTGGAAAGTAAAATATGAACAATGGGAAGATGAGCCCACAAACAGACCAGAAACCATAATAAGAAAAGGTAGAAAGCATTACACAAGGAAAAGGATTGAGACGCAAGAATAATTGCTTGCACCAAAGGAGCTGGATAACCTGGCGACATATGAGAGACTGATGAACCTTCTTATAACTGGCTTTAGAGACCCTAACGAAGAGGCCCTTAAGCCCTATCAGTATCGTGTATCGTGATTATCCAAAATTTAAATGACAAGAAAGTCAGATGGATCATGATCACGAGGTGCAAGTTACTCAGCCCATCCTTCTATTCAAAGTTTATCTTTTTCTGTGGCTAAGACAGTCGTATATGTGACTGTGACAATGGAAGGGAGAAGTGGTTATGTCACTGTATTACATCAGCTGGATGGGCTCCCGTTTTCTTTTCACACTCCAGGAGTGTCTATCGCCTTTATGTATTATTACGTTTATTAGCGTCGTGGTAAGTCATAATTCGTCAAATTTTGCTCATAGACGACTGTCTCACTTAACATAATCATACTTAATCCATTCCTAACCTAAACTGAACAACGTATATAGAGAAATTTGCTTGAAGTCTTATGAGAAATTAACCTTCGAGGAGAAAGGATTACAATACATATTTTTTTTTTTTTGGCAGATCGAATAAATAGACTGAAATAACAGATTACTTCTACGTTAATATTTTACTTTTGAATCTCTTACAAAATTCCATTTCAAACAATAATCATCCACATCACATTGCAAACCCAAGTAACAACATAGTACCTGGAGTTTACCTGGAGAGAATTCCAGGGGTCAACGCCCCGCGGCCCGGTCTGTGACCAGGCCTCATGTTGGACCAGAGCCTGATCAACAAGGCTGTTACTGCTGGCCGCACGCAGTCCAACGTACGAACCACAGCCTGGCTGGTCAGGTACCAACTTTAGGTGCCTGTCCAGTGCCTGCTTGAAGACAGCCAGGGGTTTGTTGGTAATCCCCCTGATGTATGCTGGGAGGCAGTTGAACAATCTTGGGCCTCTGACACTTATTGTGTTGTCCCTCAACGTGCTAGTGGCACCCCTGCTCTTCAGATCAAAGGAAACTATTGCGTCATCTACAGCAGCTGCTACAACTCACTCTTTACAAGTACCAGATCCCCAACGCTACAACATTTCCTATGTCACCTCTACAACGATTCCACAATCCCTCTAGCCCACCCCAGCAATATTACTATACATCTATTATCCTGTAATCTAGAACACACAAACCTCGCTTATACAACATTGCAACAACACCACAACATCAAGGACTTCTTTATCAATACTGCTACAACACCTTTAGTACCTTACTATAACACTGTTATATCTTTAATACCTTAATACAACACTTTGCACTACAACATACGATACCACCCCTGGTCTGTTCTTACATTGCACCAACACTTGGCTCACGGCTGGAATGTGACACAGCACTCGCTGTACGAGTGCTATCTTGGTCTGGCAGAGACCCACTGCTGGACCCGTCAATAGCCAGATGCTATCGTGAAAATGAAGTCAAAATGACAGTGGAGTTTCAGCCAGGTCGAAGTTACGTCACGTTATGTATTTCATTTGTGCACTCAGCAGGTTCTGTCAATACTTATTTGTACTAGTGGGAAAAAAATCTATTCTCACAGCTTTTGCTGGGGTTATATACATATTTACTTGTGTTATTGTTTATTTCGGCATTTGCTTATGCTTTTTTATCCAGTCTTGTTGGCTTTGGAAAGTTATCATATTCCTATTGCTAATGACGATAAATCAGCTCGTTCCTGCTGATGATGACAACGAGAGTGCAGGGGGCTCCCTACACGCAGTTTGTTTCTTGATAAACTTAAGGTTCTTTATAAAATAACTTCTGAAGAGAGGGTAATGAAAATGTGGACTTTATGTTTATTATCTCTTAGTGTTTTCAGCGCACCTGTGTATTTCGTCGGGGGTATTTTGCGTCGACTACCTCGTCTTCCCCTCTCATAAGGGGTTATTTCAGTGTTAACATTAATAACGAGACATTCTAGCATTTTCCTCTTGTAGATTATTATATATGTTTCTGTCTGCTCTCCAGGACCAAATACAACTTGAGGTACTGTGAGCGTATCCAATAATTTTGATGTTCATATTTATACTGGTGGTAAAATTAACAGTATCTACACATTCTCCAGATTTGTAATACCTCATGCCTTAAACAAGGCTGATGACATAGAGTACTTTGTTTTTTTTCAATATAAGATCTTGCATTACGGTTCTCGATAAGTCTCTTACATTTCTCTTTTTCTCTATCGAATGATTTGATTGTGCTTTATTCTCTGTTCAGGTTTTTATTTCCAAAATATTTACACAGAAGAGTAGCTGAATTTTGCCACCCCTTGAATATCACAGTATTTTTTGTGGTCTGCTGAAAGACTTTACATTGGTTTGGACATTTGCTGTGTCGACGAATTTTGCTTCTCTAGAATAAATTTTAATATCGTCTACGAACGCATTTACAGTGCTATGAATTGTATATTTGTTTACGGGAGACGATAGAATAAGAAGGTGAATTTATACAACAACTGCACCTCGAGGAACAAAGATGTGCATTGTGAAGATCTCTGATATTACATAACTGATTGCAAGTCTGTGGGTGAGGTATGTTAAAACTGAAGATCCATCTTAGAAAGTTAATGATCTTTCTTAAAACAAACTGAAGAGCCCATCTTAGAAAACTGAAGATTCAGCTTCTTACTTATCCAGTTATTCTTCATGTACTAGCTTGTGTGCTATTAAATCATAATCACACTTCTTAGTTGCCTTGGCAAGTCTCTGCACTTTGTCTTCCAGTGTGTTGAAAAACTTGTGTTGGTCTAGCAGTTGCAAGAGGCAGGAGCGTCGCATTGTACACCCATGTGTAAGTGTTATTTCATGCATTCGGAATTCTTAATTCTCAGCGGCTTTCAGAGATTTATATTCTTAATATCAGTAGTATCGGTCAAAAAACAATAAATGACACACTACTAAGTTTGTTGAGTGTGATTATATCAGTGTTTGTTGAGTGTGATTATATCAGTGTTTGTTATAGAGCTTGAGGTGTGAAATTACGCCTGAGTTAGGAGAGTTAAGATCTGCGATAATTTTTACGAATAATATTTTACGAATATTGAGTTGAATGAGTCTTGACCTGAGGCAGAATGTATGAGCATTTTCATCAGTTTCTTCAGTCAGAATGTTAAGTTTCATCTATCAGCAATTCCGGGTTCTGACTTGATCATTATCATCGCCTAAACTATGCATGGCGTTTGCTTCCACCACTTCCACATTCAATACATTTCACTTCCCGAATAACCTGGGGGTGAAAAAGTACTTCCTAACATCCCAGTAACTCATCCGTGGTCATAGCTTACACAGCCCCCTCATTCCTAGTCCTCGCATTTCAAACAGTCTCGTATCAATTTTTTTTAGCAATTTTTAAATTCATCTGTGTGTTTTTTGTCTCATTATTTCATCCCTAGTCCTCTGTTCCGGGCATGGCAAGTTCAATTCCTTTAGTCTCTTCCCTTTTCCTCGACTCTGGTACTAATTTGGTTGCTAACATTTGTACCCTTTCAAGCTTCTAAACATGCTTACAATGGGCTCCAAGTTGGTGCTGCATATTCTAAGATTAACCTCACATGTGATGTGTAAAAAGTTCTAGAAATATTCTTTGGAGAGATTCATAAGGCTCTTCTTAGATTCGCTAGTCTCGCGTAGACTCCTGAAATCATGTGGTTTGTGTTCTGCTGTGATGATTTATTCATTGTGAGGCTTTGCGCCCAGATCCTTTTTTTTTTTTTTTTGATATTTAGTTTCCTCTCTGTACTTTGTTTCTGCTCTTCCCTCCTCTCGTAATTTCTTGACTTTGTTCTTTTTCGAATTGAACTGAAACAGACACTTTTTTGACTACCTCTCCAACTGTTCTAAATCTTCGTGGAAGGCCTCGCTTCCCTCCCTTCTTCGGATGATTCTCAATAATTTCATATATGCAAATAGAGACAATGAATCTCGAAATAGCATCCCCTACAGTAGTACTGACCTTGGGAAGCCCCACTGTACCCTAGCCCATCCTGACACTTCCTTCTGAATTATTACTGTTTGTCTTCTGTCTTTCATGCACTCTTTGATCTGCTGGAAGACATCTTATTTTACCCCTGACTGCACTACAAGTCTCAAGATAAAAATTTGTGGAGACCCGGGTCAAAACCTTTTTTATTTTTTTTGCAGCCCCGGAAAATATAGTCTGATTATTCCTGTCTTACTTTTTCTCAGTTATTCTACGATAGAATCCCAGTAAGGCCGCCAGACAGGATCTACTATCTCTGAATTACAGTTGATTTTACGTAATGAGCCTCCTGTAATGTAGCAGGTCAACAGGAAGTGCTGACATGTGGATTTATATTATGCCCTGTTCATAATTTGTTAATTTCTATCGATTTCACTATTATAAAATCGATGACAGAGTAGTCTAAGACACCATGCTAGTGACGCTTAGCCCAAGCTGGGCTAGATGAGATATAATTCTTGCGTGGAAATCTTTAGCTCAAGAACTTTCACACTTCTCAGTGCATTCTAAGGGTAACCGTGGCCGGTGACACATCCGCACTACGCTACTCTGAGAACTATCTCCCTGCTTTAGTTGCTCTCTTGCAACATTTCATAGCTCCTGATGACGCATTGTGAAGTGTGAAAGTACTTGAGCTAAAGATTTCCACCCCCCGTGGCTTGTCTTGCATATATATATATATATATATATATATATATATATATATATATATATATATATATATATATATATATATATTCTTCTACCACCTCCTATATTCTATATTTTATGTGAACTGTATTAATAGACAGAATACATTGACAGAAAGCACAAACATGAATACATTGGTACAATATATCAAAGATTATGAATCTCCTCCAGCTCCTCCGAAGCCGGACGCGAGCCCAGTATGCAGCAAGCATTTCTCTGGATGGCCATGCTGAGGCGCTGGAACTGGTGTCGATGATTCTGGAACCCAGTTCTTTAAGGAAAGGTGTGGCATTTTTCCCCATGATCCCAAAAGCTCTGATCCCACTGGGACAAACTGATACTGTTGACTTATGTCCCTGTACTTGCCGCTCTTGTACTCTTCCCTGTGGTCAGCAGCTCCTCCCTGTCGCCCGACACTGTGATGGATGTAGGGTCAGCCAGTGTCGACACGCAGGTATAGTCCCATGCTAAGAGCTTGCCATTCTTCCAAGGATAGATGGTGATCCCGTCGGGGCGGTTTGCTGGGTTGTGGGTATTGTTGGCTGCTAGTGACCAGGGCTCTCTCTCGGCTGGGCATCCAGCTGTAGCAAGCCTTTTCTTTATGATGTAGTTGACTTCATTGTGTCTTGCATGCCAACCCTTGGTTTTGGAACAGATAAGACCATGTAGACCATATTGGTCGGCTTGCGCATCGCCGCAAATACACGTATATTCCGTGTGAATGGGGCAGCAAGGCGGAGAGCCACTGCAGTACGGAGGGTCTTAGGGTCGAGGCGTATTCCCATTGCCGAAATGGGAACTCTTTGGAGGAAGTCCCCAAAGTGATGTGTACTCACAGCTTGGAGACAGGCAATCTCCCTGTCTTATGGTACAGCCCTAAGCATGTTGGCAAGCATCTTTTCAGCGATGGGGCCATCCCAACATGACTGTTTGCAGGACAGTGCTGCTCCCATATGGTGACGGCCCTGGCGTAGCTAAGATCTTGTATTCCTGCTGAGTCACTGAGGTTGTCCGGAAGAATTTGTTGTATTAACTCGTTTGATGCTATGGAAGAGGATAGGAAAGCTGGTAGGGCAATCTGGGAGGATTTGCGTACTCCCAGCCCCCCAAGTCTGACTGGAAGTGAGGCTTGCAACCATTGTCCATCTTCAAGGAAAGATTCAGTACACTCTTTAGCATGGTCTTAAGGAGGTAGTCATATTCCTTGAGTTTCGGACTCCTGAAGGGTGGAGAGCATCTCAGGAAGTAGGTAAGTTTTGGGATTGACAGTAGGTGAGTAGGTAGAAGGCATCATGTTTATCAATGTCTTTC
Source organism: Cherax destructor (assembly GCA_009830355.1). Classification (NCBI taxonomy): domain Eukaryota; kingdom Metazoa; phylum Arthropoda; class Malacostraca; order Decapoda; family Parastacidae; genus Cherax; species Cherax destructor. Next base: position 171,871 of record WNWK01001429.1, read on the forward strand.
ATCCTGCCTTCCGTCGTTCTGAGGTCTGAGATTTTCATTTCTTGGGCATTGGGCCCAAGAGGAGCGACCAAGGAGAGTGCTGTTGGCTGGATCAATGGCTCGTGCTCCTGGTAAAATAGCATTAATATTCTGAATGACCTGTTGATTGGTAGAAACTATTTCGCATTTGGTGGCGGTTTAAAGACAGGCCCAGGCTCTCTCTAATGTCCTCTAGGAGAGATTCTGTAGTGCCAGCTAGGGTACCATCATCCAAGAACCAGATACTGAGCTCACTGGAGAGCGCTTCTGTGACTTCTTTGATGACCAGACAGAAAAGAAAGGGGACGAGAGGGTCCCCCTGTTGCACACCCTCACACGAGTCAATTTCATGGTCCCTAAACAATAGTTTAGAAGTCACACTATAACACGATTGTATGAAGAGATAGAGGGAAGGGAAGTGTCTAGAAATTGCTTGGAGAGCAGCATCCCTTCTGACAAAGTTGAAAGCGTTGGCAAGGTCCAATTTGATCAAGGCTTTTTCATCTGACACTTTGTTGATGTATACTCGTGCTGCATGGGCAGCTGCTTCACAGCCTTGTTGAACACCAAAACCGAGCTGTGTTGGTTTCAACAATGCGGCAACATCTTGACTCTCCATTCTTACTGCAGCCTTGGCAACAAGGCTTCGAAGGGTGTTGCCCACTGCTATTGGCCGGATTCCTTCATCCGATATATATATATATATATATATATATATATATATATATATATATATATATATATATATATATATATATATATATATATATATATATATATATATATAGTACCGAATAGGTGAAATTGATCAATTAGCAAAGACTCATTTAAAATTAAGTCCTTTCTAAAATTTTCTTTTATACGTTTAAAGATATATTTTTAAATTTATAATTTATGTTAATGTAAAAATTCATAATTTTGTACCAAGAGAACCTTAGAAAGCTTACCTAACCTTATTATAACAAGCGCAATTTAATTTAGCCTAATCCAACTAAATATATTTTAGATAAGTTTCCAATAATTTAATAATAAAAAAACACAATGAATTTTTTTTTTTCGTTAGGTTCAGAATGATTTTTGCGAAATTTTGCATACACAAATTTTCGCTTGCCTTATTCGGCAAGAAGAACGTTGCTATTAAACCTAAATCCCGTTTTACCTATTCGGCACGACATATATATGCAATAAAGTTACAGTGAAAGGCATATTACAATATACAACACAACCACTGTGAAAAAAGTAATGAATTTCCAAGCGCTTTCGTGATTCCTCACATCATCAGGTTTTTCATAACACTACACAGGTCCTTCACAATATGAGAAATCACGAAAGAGCTTGGAAGTTCACTGATTTTCTCACAGTGGTTGTTTATGTTACCTGTGTCTTGTATTTTGGTAATAGCATTTGCCTTTTTCCAGCTCACCACAATATGTCTTCACTTCATCGACTAGTTGCAGATTTTCGTGAGCGAGTACACAGTTCCTCTGTTCTGTTCCCTCAGGTCCCAAGGTTTCCAGGTCCAATTGTTTTTGTCCTGTCGAACTCGCTAAGAAGTGCCTTTATACTCGAACCTCCTTGTTGTGTGTGTGTGTGTGTGTGTGTGTGTGTGTGTGTGTGAGGTATGTGTGTGTAGTTGAGTGCGTCGTGCGTGCAAGAGTGTGAGAAGGTGGCTGCTACCTCAGTCTCCGCAAACCCTCTCATCAGCTCTCGCTAGACGGCTCTTAACAACCTGCTAATTACCCCCTCTTGACGCCTTGATGACCCATCACACAAACATTTCTCTCTCCCCATCCCCTTCTCTCCTCCCCCTTTCCCTTTCTCCTCCCCTTCCCTCCTCATAATGTGGTACAGTCACTCAGCAGAGCTCAGACCGCGCTCTATGCTGCATAATTAGCACATAGAGCTCCCTTTATGATGAATGAATTATAGCCAAGTACTGCCTCGTATGTTGTCTAAGTGGAACAGCAAAGTTTTCTTGAGAAATATGCACGTAAGTACGTATCTCCGTGCTCTATTGTGTGATATATTTGGTATTCTTTATAAAGCCACTTATACCTGCCTAAATGTCCTGAAAATATATCTTTCCAAAGAAATCTTTGATAAAGTCTAAAATGGAACAATGCTGTGACTAGAACGACACGAATAACCCGCACGACCGAAACGGGTAGTGCGGGTTATTTGTGTAAATCTTAGAAACTTTGTATGAGTATGGGTGGAGGAATAACAATATGTATAACTTGATAATAATATATATAATAATTCATGTTAAGCGCTAAACCTATTTGGGTTATTCAGCGCAATACTTTGTGGAGGTTTGATCCTCCGTCTGCTGGGCGCGAGACAGACACGCTCTCTATTTGTACTCACCTATCCTTTTGTATAACTTGAGCATTTTTGTAGCAAGACTAATAAGCAACTCGAGCTATGCTTGCTAAAATTAGCGTAATATAAAATCACTGAATTCTACTAAACTTACAATAGCCTAATTTTACTTAGTATTATTTATTTTCAGTGAAATATATTACTGTTTTGTCGTTTCCAGGGATTTTCTTGGAGTTCTGGAGGTCTTGCGAGAACGTTATGGTATTTTATTGCTTTCTTTTTTTTACCTTTGTAGACATGTATTTTCTAGTAATCTCTTCCAAAACCATTAAAAGTAGAATGCAACATTAGCCAAATATAAGGATAAAAGTACTCTTGATATAAGGAAATGGAACTATTCTCCTCTTCCTTCAACCAAATCTAATTGCCTCCCATTTCCCAACAGGTTTACCACCTGCCATAGAGATAACGTTATGCAAGAGAACACTGACAGTGTAAGCCAGACAGGTGATTATTGCACTTACGCCACACCAAGTTCAACGTTTTGAAAATCGGGGAAGGAGAGAGAAGACCTGCCTTCGAATAAAGATTTGGGATATAGCCAATAACGCTCAGTAAAAGTGGTAAAAACGACATCAAGCACATCAGTGGAGGCGCACATCACCCGAATAATCACGGTGGTGGTCGCACATTTGGTAAACTTAGGATCAGATACGTCAAAATAGGGGCTTCAGAACCTCATCAAAGGATTGCCGCTCCAGCGTAAAGACTTCAAATGTGTAAATATTTCCAGAAATTACAGAAAATCTTGATCTGATACGCGACTAATCCCAGTGCTATAAGAATAATTGCAAAGAACAAGTAAGTTACAACTTACATTACTAAAGAAAGGAATAATCAATGAAGACAACTACGACGCGCAAGATATTCAGATGTCTCAATTACTCAGAGACAAAACCGATGGAGGTTAAAAACATGAATGAGTCGCAGAATTGGAATGATCTGGATAAAGATGTACGTAGATACCATAAACAGAATTAAAAATGGGTGTTGTAGGACCCATGTACCAGAAAAGGTGTATGATTATTCTTTATTGATAGACGGAGCTAGTAGCCGAGGTATAACGGTGACTACACACAAGAGTACCACATAGGATAGAAAGAAAATCAAAGGAGCAATATTAACGATCTAAAACCGTCACCTTAATGGAAATATCCAATTTGAACATGACTGAGCTCTGTGAATACATCAGAAAATAACAACCAGGTGATCCATGGAAATAAAGTAGAAAGCAGCAGTGCTGTACAGCCCCCCACTCCATCCTAACAATAAGAGATTGGTTAGGAATACAAGGACAACAATATAATTACATTAAATATGCATGACATTAACACATGTGCACATTAGATATCTTTATTGTCGAAACGTTTCGCCTGCGCTGCCATAATTCATATCGAAACTGCCTCTCTCTTTTACTATTTCCACTGTTAAAACTTCCTGACGAGGCCTGTAGGCAGGCGAAACGTTTCATCGATAAAGATACCTAAATGTTGCAGGTGTGGCTTTCTTATCAACTTGCTGGTATTGTATACCATTATATAGTTCAAGATAATCTTGCAACCAACGCTGTGGAGCTCAGGGGGCTCAAGCCAACAGGAACCAATAAGGCTGGTTCAGAAGCTGAGACTGTGACAGCAAACAAAACTCTGAATATCCAGGATGTATTACATGAGAGATGCGCGACTGACAGAAACAAGTGACTTGATAAACATTACAGTAAATATCACATTCGAACTCTCCCCGAAATAAACATTAAATAACCTCGGCAGTTTACGTCAGGTTGAGCAAGGAATTAGTCAGGACTGCTTTTCACCATTTACGTAATAGGAACCATGAATATGCAGCAGCGGCGTAGAACCCGCACCTAAAATATACAAAGAAATCTGATGAGGTGCATGGATTTGTTTCCAACAGACTGGGACCAGAACTCAAAAACACAACTTGCGGGAAAACTCAATGAGGGGATTTCACACCAATAAAAAAAAGTGGAATGGACTGGGGAATGCCATGTTGAAAAGAAATATGGACAACTTCAGGCAGGAACAAAAATAGCAAATGGTGTAAACCAAAATGAGCTTAACAGGCGGGATCTAGAGCTGATGGACAAAACTCGCAAACTCAACTAGGCAATTAACTAGATCATTATACGTATACAGGTAACTAAAGTGTAATGAACACTTGTCAATGCTCAATAATAACCCACCTGGTGACAGAAATACAGAAGATTAATTGGTCTGTATATTTCGATTCTCTTCCGGGATCCTCTTTAGCCCCAGAAGGGGATCGATATATACAGACCAATTAACTAATGTGTTTTGTCTTCCAGTGGGTTATTAATGAGCATATAAAGCTAAGATGTAAACATTTTAGAATATAATTTTTACAACTAGAATATAGTACAAAATAGACTTTTAACTTCCATGACTAAAATCCAAAGAAGAACGTTTACCTATTCCCTCATGCTATGATTAAAACAACAGATAAAAGTTCATTCGCAGTCTACAATTTCGCCAGCCCCTATATATTAGGGTATCGTGGGCGCCAGGATATATAACCTAGAGAAGTACAACTGCTGCCTTAGATGGGCGTGTCGTCTTCACACGTATTGCTAATTAACACCTGCTTGGTGTATTTTATAACTGGCTTGGGATTTAATTACATAGTTGTTCTTGTTTAAGACACGTATAGTTTAGGATTTAACGATCCCGGTGTGCTATTAGGAGTCTCACACCCGATTAGTCTTGGATTGCGGGGGGAGGGGTTGGTAAGGAGAAGAGATGGGAATGGCCGTGTAACATGCAAGTCTACCAAGTAGAATCAAACATAAGTCATGATTCTTATGTTGCGCAAACTGGAAGATGAATGGGTGAGGTCTGAAGGTATGTGCTATAGCGAAGGACAGAGTTTGAAGGTGTGTGTGTGTGTGTGTACTCACTTATTTGTGGTTGCAGGGGTCGATTCGCTGCCCCTGGCCCCTCCACTTCGTTAGTCGTTACTATGTTTAACTCTCTCCCTGTTCCAAGAGCTTTATCGTACGTCTTCCTTAAGCTATATATGGATCCTGCCTCCACTGTGTGTGATTACGCATTTGTAATTACCTATTTATAACTACAGGAGCAGAGATATGCAATCTGCCTGCGAAGAAATCAATTCTAGTATCCCTTCGGTTCTACTTTTCCTCAGTTGACAACTGTGGCCTCTTGTTCCCCCTGTTGCAAGTACTAAGAATTATTTAGTATATATTCTTTCATGTCTTTTTTATGACCCTATATGTGGTTATCGTCTCTCCTCTTCTCTTATTAGCAATCATTGCCATCTTTAGTGTTTCTGGCTTTTCACACATATTACTGTGCTGTTAACTGTATTCAACTGAAGAAGCCTCTGTTCCACTAGGGAAACAATTCAGCATTAAAGATACCAAGGTGTTTCTCACGCCTCTTATTCATCAAATTGTTGGTATTGTATATCATCAATGTTATTTATTGTTAAAATTCTCAAATTACTGCATAATAACTTTTCATTTCACGGTCACTTTCCATCAATAGTTCCCTTAGTATATTATGTTATCCTTCATATACCTCATCAGACTCTCCTCTCTCCCAGGTATTATTAAAGTGGGAGTTGTGTGAGTTCACTACTTACGAGTTTCTCATCTTCATTTTGTATTGTTATCCCTAAAATTTTCATTTTCATTTGTGTTTTGGATTTCAGTTTCCGTAATTTGTATTTTTTTTTACTAATGTGGTTATCGTAATTTATTCTTCCCTACTCTGTCTCTTCTCATCACTGAGTAGTTTATTTTCAGACTGAATCAGGTTTTTTCTCGTTTCTAATGTCCCTTAATTCTTTTTTTTTTACATTACTCCATCTATCTCATTATGTCACTCATTTTCTTCTATTTGTTTAAGTTTGGCTATTCTCTGCTAGGTTCTTGGAAAAATCGCCTGATGGGAAGGTACGGCACTCCAACTCACTCTCCTCTCTCTCTCTCTCTCTCTCTCTCTCTCTCTCTCTCTCTCTCTCTCTCTCTCTCTCTCTCTCTCTCTCTCTCTCCAAGATTTAATTTCATTCTTGCCTTCTGTGAAAGGTCATGTATAAGTTTTGCATCTTCAAAGGTTTCCATTTTTTTCAGGTGCTTAGTTTTCCTTAAAATTTCCTTTTTACCTCTAGTTTATGTAAATGTTATTTTCAGCGTTTATCCTATATTTTCCAGTTTTGTGTATATCCCACTATATATACTCTCAAATGCTGAAATCCCCTATTTATTTTTTGTGATCTAATTCATGCTTTGTTGCTTTACTTAATTTTTTTCTATGTTAATATTAGTTCTGGTGGTAAATTCCTTTGCCAACACCACCTATTGTTCTCTCTTTCTTTTCTTTAGTAGTTTTGTATATCTTCTGTTTTATTTTTATACTTTTTCAGCCTTTCCGTTTCAAAGCTTTTGATAACATTTACAGAGATAGCTTAAGCTAGCTGTATCTGGTGTTCTTGTTCTGTATTTTGCCTAGTTGTTCCTGGAAAACAATCTTTGACTTTTCCAACCCTTTTATCTTCTCTATAGCATCCATATATTTCCAATACCAGCCAAAGATTTCCTTGATATTGTTGAACTTTGTATTAACTTTAATTACTTTCCTTTTGGTATAGATTTATTCCAGCAGTCATACGGCATGGCTATGGGCTCTCCACTCAGCGCAGTGGTCGTCATGTCAAATGGTTAAGGTATATCAACGATATCTTGGTCCTCATCCCAAGAATCGTCAGCAGTACAGAACTCTAAACAACATGAGCTCCGTAGAGTCTTCCATTAAGTTTACCGTGAAAGAGGAACATAATGATCGCCTACCTTTTCTAGACGTTCTACTCTGTAAGAATGAAAATAAACCGTAGTTTAATGTCTAGAGAAAACTAGCAAAGATGACTTGTTGCACTTACGAGGAGCGTCGTAATTGGTCTCGTTTTGAGGGCCTTACTAATCTCCAGTCATATGCACAATGCTTTCTACAAGCTCCATTCCTCCACCCAATGTTACTGACTGTAGGAGCAAGGCAAAAAAAATTTCAACTCAGCTAGACAATATAGGACAACGGAGATTCATCGTTCTGCCTCCTAACCAGACCTCTGAGAACATACACAACTGTGTTGCTAAGAATGATACCAAAATATCATACCTTTCTTTCAGTACCATTAAGAATTTTGTAGCTACTTAAAGGAGACAGCGCTGAATCCAGAGCGATTTCGTGTGAATCATATGACAAAATTTATGTTGGGGAAACCTCTAGAAGTATCACACAACGAATATATAAAAACCGCAATGTTCGCAAGGGAATGACTTAATTCTTGGGGTCATTCATCGCAACAGCAGTGGACATTTCATTTACTTCAAGAATGCCAAACTAGTTAACAGGAGTCTGATTGTTGCAACAGACGATGCTTAGATTCATCACTCATCGCTACCAGCATTACTCGCACCATAACTCAAAACAAACATTTTCATCCCATCCAAAATACTAGCACAATCGTATTTTACCCAAGCAGCAGAGTCATCATTTAGCCCCGCCCCTTCCTCTCCTTGCAATGTACCTGGCAGCGCGTCTCTCCTGACCTCCGCTGTTTCTTATTCTCTGTACTGGCCTAAAGAAGCTTCCTCTGGTGGGTGAAATGAATCCTCAATAAATATCTTAATAATTTCATTCGTGAAGTGACCGGGGGTGTACAGGTGACGTGTTGCCTTCATAACTCACGAGTACTGACTAGAAGTGTACAGGTGTCTTGCAACCTTAATAACCCACGAGTACTGACTACTCTCCGTAGGCTTTGTTTACAAACGTCGAATGTAAATAAAGGTTTGTTGCACACATGGTTGGTTTATAAGTTTAAATCCTATCGGCGTTATTAAGGCTACATGTCATAGATATCTTAATCGTAAAATAGAGATTAATGTAAACTCGAAGTGTAAATGCCCTAAGAGGGTCACACTTCTCATTTTATATATTGAGAGGATCACATCTCAGGGTCTATAATTGTTTGGTTAAATAAGCTTAATGCCTGTCGACTACGCGAAGGTTCATTATGGCTGCATGTCACTGGTTCACAGCTACGCGAAGGTTCACAGCCACTCAGAAATGTTTTAATCTAAAAAAAATGTATTATGATAAACTTCATTATTATTTACACTGAAAGACATACACCTCTAAGTGTATATACGCTTCTGCTCGGTGTATATAATCTTACCAGGCTTTACACCTAGAAAGACAACCCTTTAAAAATAATCGAACCCTTGAAGAGACTCTGAGTGGTTCACAGATGAGTTCACCAAGAATTTCGAAGCAAGACCGACTTAGTTATGATAATAATAATACCTCCATTTGCCCTCAGCTCTCAGCACTGAGAAGTTGAAGTGAGCTTTGATGGTGATAGAAGTGTGAAGAAAAAGAATGCAAATCTTTAGTGTTTGTTGTACAGTTTAATCATATTGAAAGGGAACTAAGCCTTAAGTTGTGTTAGTGAACTCTGATTTACATTCTCAAGGAACGTGCATATAGTTGTGTGTATTAACATTTTTAAGGCACGTACATTTAGCGCTTAGTTATAAGAATAAGGAACGTACGTGTTCCGTTGTGTGTGTTCAAGGCTTCAACAGGCAGAGAAGAGGTAAGTGTTAAGAATATCAGTGAAGTAATGATAGTTAACTGTGTTGTTGGATGCTACCCGATAGTTGAGGGTCGTGTCCAGGGAAGGGACGCCGAGTGCGCTGCCGTTCTACTGTACTTTAGATAGACTGGGCTTTGATAAGAACTGAAGAAGGATAACAGGTCTTATTCTGTAAATTCAGAGATGTTTTTAAACATTTGCAGGCTTGTCCCACTCTAGTTTTCGTTTTGTAGTCCGTTATAGACAGTGAATGGTGGGTTTATAACGCTTTCTGTAAACCATGTTAAAACAACAAGCAAGTTAAGCCCCGCTAGATTTTTTCAAAATAACTTTTTTTGTAATGTCCATTTCCCAAATTAAGTTTGTACAATTATTTATTTTATTTTATTTATGGAGGTGCGCTAAACCAGTAAGAATCATATAGCGCTATTTGCAGAGAGAAATTTATGTCTAGACTTGACACACTCCAATTTCCCTTCCGTCAACCTTCCCTCCATCACCACCCCATCTGTCAAGTGGATTCAAATCTCTCTCAAACCTGTTCTCCAATTCTAGCTTCCATTTTTTTGCCGGATTACTCTTAGTTCATTTTTCCGCAATCGATTTTTTCTTTTAAGTTGTTTTTTGGGTATATATTCCTGGTTAGAAGAGGTCAAGTTACTCTCAAAATCGTAATAACACAAATGTAAGCAAATGACGGGACAAGGAAGGGCTGCATGACCCTTGTGGATTTAGAGCTTAGTTTTGATTGTAATAATAATACTACTAATAATAATTATAATACTAAGAAAAACATTCACATATTTGAAAGAGATAGTAATTTAGACATGGTCTGTAAATAATTAATTAGGATATTTACACTTAAACTCGGGGATATTTACACTTAAACTCGGGGATATTTACACTTAAACTGGGGATATTTACACTTAAACTCGGGGGAAATTTAGTGTGAAAAACGTGATTACTTTTTCAAATCCAAAGCAACACTGAGGTCATATCTTACCACGAAAATTGGTCTTAATGACGTACAAACAGAGAAGCCATATAGGAATGCTGTGGAAAATGTTCAGACTTATTGTACGGCCGTATTGACAACTATAGTAGTATTACTGGCGCATCTGTCAGCTGAATTTAGTCACGAGCCGATGAGTCGATCACAAAATCTTGCACTTGTCAGGGAGCACCACACGTCTAGGTGACGGGGCTAAGCGTGAATTTTGCATCTTCCTCTTTTAAATCCGGGAAGTAGTCTTAATTTCGTTATACAGTGAAGTCACGTGATACTGAATAAGGTCACTGAGGTCAGTAGAGCCAGTTTCTCCGTCTTCAAGAGTTGTGCTCAAATTTTGACCATTGTTCCCACAATTTCAGTTTCATTTGATGAGAAAATTGTCATTAAGGTACGTTAATTTAAATTCCCAGTCCATGTTAGAGAGGTTTTTAAGGAAACCTGAAATTATGTCCCGCCATCTCGAGTAAGGAATTTAGCTATCTCCGAGATTCAACTCTAACAACAACATTCCCTTGTGAAGGCCACTGCACCGCAGTGTGGAAAAGTAGTGCTTCATGTTCAGTATCAAAATCTTGGCCCAACAGAAGAAAGAGTCGACTATTTACAGCTCTGGTCTTAGTGGTATTTGCCAATTTAACTAGATGAAGAACCTCTCTAAGCTGACGTAGCTGTGTCTGTTGAATACCAAGACATGTCGGGGAATTATGCAGTACCTGATTAACTGGGGTTCAACAGGTACTGCAGAATTCATCGGCTTGTAAATCCTTAACGAAAACAGAGCATAGTTAGTGCACCGCCGGTCGTGTATTGACACATTTTCCCTTGACAGTCCTTCATCCTTGAAGACTGTGAAGACCCTTTGAAAATCTCTCTCGCTGAGGCCTCTAATGACATAAGAATTCTGGTTTCATTGGTTTCGATGCGATAATTGAATAATGCCGCTTCTGATAGGCTTCAGACTTTCAATACTAGCGCATCTGCAACAGTTAGGAATCTTTACTCCGAAACGTCTCGCCTACACGGTAGGCTTCTTCAGTCGAATATGTAGGCTATAAATATGGAGATATAGTACAAATAGTAGAGTAACAGATGTGATCAGTGCATTAACCTTGAAGAGGAGTTTTGAGGCGGTCAGTCCCTCAGCCTGGAGATAAATTCAGCTTCGTAGCCTTTGAACATTGTTCAAAACTCTATTCAAGTTTTGAACGAAAAACGGAGAAAAAAAATCGACAACCACTGTAGGTCCCCCTGTCAATTTACACCTAATTATGAACCATTAACAGACAGGTAAGTAAAGATAATTGTATGCTGAAAGTCAGTCGAAATCAAGAAGATTTACCTGCTGTCTTAAAATGTTCTTGAAGCAGAAAAAGACCAGCAAACCTGTCAGTATAAAACGTTAAACCGCATTCATTTTTTTATTTTACCAATAGGACGGGAAAATAGTATCTCTACATATACTTTTAAAATGAACTCGTTGCATGTTTGTTATACTATGTATATGCCCATGCACGTTCGTGTATGTATGTATATGCATGGACGTACATGTTGTGTCTGTCTCTGAAGATAAACCAAAACAAAATATTTATTAAAACAGTAGAGGATAAGTATGGTGAGGAGCGGGGAAGAAACTAGAGAACAGGTCCATGGTTCCGTGCTCTTGCAAGACCATGAATATACCCTGACATGAACGAACAAAACTGTTTTTCATGAGCACGTACGAGTGAACAAGACTGACGGACCTGAATGAGCCATGGATATGAATTTATGAATACACAACAGCGTGCAGAAAATACCAGTGAAGCTTCAGAGGTTTGTGAACTTGGACAGAATTGTAGCAATGGCTTACACGAGTGAAGCCGGTGTACAAATAACCCGGACTGCAACGTCGTTATAAGTGGCTTTCTGTATGGTATGTGTGGGTTATGTGTGTATTGTTCCAGTCACTGTATTGTGCCTTTGTTTTATTTACTGAAAACGTTTAATAAATCCGTATGTTTATATCTCACGTACTGCTTCCAATTCAACCGTTCTATGGGGGAAAAAGTTTCCAATATTTTTTTATTTAATCACCACCAAATCTATTTGTATGCAATACTATTACGGGCCCAGTTTTTTGTAGTCCAGTTTCTCATTTTAAAATATTTTTTTAATATTTACAAGTTGTCTTGCACGACACTGCTTGTAACCCATTACGGTTTGTTGTAAACACTGCTATTTAGATGATTGCCAGATACTATGGGCAGAGGAAAACTTTATTGAAAGATCTTTTTTGCACTTGGTGACAAGTTTTTTCAAGCTTGGTTAAAGCTGGATGCGAAACGTTGTCTTTAAATAAAGCTGTTTTTACCATTTTCTTGTCGGCACTTCTGGCATTTGTAAACATTGCGACTCTGTGTTTACCACAAGTCATGATCCTCAAGGTAGAGTGGTACCGTCAGTTGCAAGTGGCCTCATCTAACCGTATGAATATTGCAACAGGGAACAACTTACCTACAGTTCACTAAAAAATTTAAAGCTTTTTAAAATGATTTTGACTTTGATTTATTACTTATTAGCCTAGTCTGGCCATTACTGAAGCAAACAAGCCGAGTCATGTGTCGTTTGCGGTGTGAGTACAGTTTGTCATTGTTATTACCACTAGTTCACCTCACCTGTCTTCACGTCTGCCCTTGCATCTCCTCCTCCACCAGTTTCTCCATCAGTTCTTCCATCAGAACCTCGACCAGCTCCTTCACAGGGTTCCCTCCTTCAGTTCCTCTACCAGCCATTTCATTTGCAACCCTCCTCCAATCATTCCACCAGCCCTTCCATCAGTCTTTGTACCAGTCCCTCCAGTCTTACCAACAATCTTTGTACCAGTTCCTCCACCTCCTTCAGTAGTCTCTCCACCCGCTCCTTCACCATTCCCTCCACCTGCCGTACCAGTCTTTGTACCATTCCCTCCACTAGTTCTTCCACCTGCTCCTCCAGTAGTCTACCTCACAAGCTATAACAGAAGACATGTCCCTTGGGATGGGTTGGTCCTGAAAATGAGCAACAAATTATACAGGATTCGGCCCTCATAATTCACTAACAATCCTCGCAATGAAACAAGACTGGACTCTGAGGATTGGGCATACTTACCTTATCGTTTAGTTATTTTAATGTGCTCTGACACCCTTTTACCCCGTCCCTTTGAGTCTTGTGGTGTGAAGGTGCTTGTGGCTCATATTTCAACGCGGTGCCAGAAGGTTTGATAGCGCACGATTCGCTATGGTTTGCTTACTAACCGAGTACCTGCTGGGATCTCAGGAACTCATAGAAGAATCTTCTGTACTGTGAGTGCTAGAATTTGTTGTACTGTCGGTGGGACTGTGTATAGTGTGTATATGTGTGTGTGTGTGTGTGTGTGTAATATTTTTCACACAAGCACCCACACCCACCCACCATAACGTGGGAACTCCCGAGTTGAACTAGCAAGTGAGGTGTGAAAATAGCAATTCAACTTAACGAACCATTGGCCGCAGTGGTCGGGAACATAATGCATTAAATATTTGGGTTTTGTGATGTTAACTGTCTTAGGGTCGATTCTAACTCCCATCCCCACCTTCAACACACTACCACAGCAGTTTGAAATTTTGCCTATATGGATTTGTTAATAAAAGTTTTGTCTAGTATTAATTATGTCTTTTGACATTGATAGACTGATGAATAGCAAATACACTATTTTTATATACAGTAACCTCTGCCTTGAAGACTAACACGGATATGCAGTATCATGGTATCATTGTTTGAAGTGTTTCACCTGCACAGCCGACGTTTTTCCATCTAAAACAGACATAAGGTGTCTTAGAACGATGAAGCGGAAGCTGTGTTCACGTCAGTGCGAAAAGTGCTTGCTTACTGGAGATGCAATTTTGAGGTGTTCAGCATTTTTGCCTTATTTAAATTACTAACATTCTATAAAAGACGTTTAGTCCCTCAGCCTTGGTGAATCTAACACAGAGACTTGAGGATAGAAGCATATATGCTGAAGTTAGTGAAAGTGGTGAGGTGCAGCAGTTGAAGACATCGACACAGGTGGGTGAAACCCTCTAGAGTCAGTAGGTCATGTCCATAAGGTGGGCCACTTACCTAGTACTGCAGTAGTAGACGACGTCCTCAGCACCAAGACTCCATCCTGCTGCTGTGTCAGACAGATGTCATGACATCAGAGTATAAATACATACAGATTGGTGAATAAGACACATGTTACACCTGGGTATCATTACTGAAGAAACGTTTCACCTGCACTGTAGCCTTTTCAGTTTAATACAGTCCCCGGCCACATTGGTGCGACCACCACTACTACTGCATCATCACTCTACTGCTGTTACCTTATGTCTCAGTTTAAGAATAAAAAGACCTGCTGTGTAGTTGAAAAAACCTCTCCAGTAAAGATACCCAGGTGTTGCACATGTATTTCATTCATCAATTTATTGCATACATTTTATCTAATGATGCTTGTCAACATATATCCTGTAACATAAAGCTGCGACAACTTCATTGATACCATCTCACCACCCTCCCCTCCTTTGGGGTAAGCCGTACTTCCACTAGACTAGGGGTCCTGCCCATCTGTGGCAATGTTATCAACTGCTGTGACTCACCACTTTTGCCACTGACTCCAACATAACCTCTCCTCAAACCTCTGTATTAGATCCAAGGCCGAGGTAGTGAACACCTTTAAGTTACAAGTGTAATCACGACTAAGTGAACTTCGATTACATCTTCACCAACCACAGTGATTTGACGACTACTGTTGCTTCGTCTTCCCATTACTTTCCAATCAGGTCTCTGCATTAGATTAAAATAATATGATGTGCAGGTGATACGTCTCTCCAGTACAGATACCCAGGTGTTACACACGTGTCTTATTCATCAATTTCTTGGTAAGATATACTTATGACCCCAAGTCCTGCCTTACTTTATACACTCCGCCTCCTGCACTGACAGGGTAAATCGATAACATGCAGATTTTGTATAGCCAATGAGTCTAAAGTAATAGAAAATATTGTCATATAATTCCTTAGTCGTGATATATATTAATTAAAAAAAGAAATAACTTGGTTGGATAAGATTTAAAATATTTGTGTTCCACCTACAAGATTGCATTCTTCATCTTCCTCTACTGCCTCGAACGCCTTAGTATAAATGGTTAGTAAATTCATAAGGCCTGAACGGCCCCTTGTGGTTTAATTAGATGTAACCATGGGGCTTAAATTATAATAATATTTTATAGATAAAGGTTATTATTAGCCAGCTCAGTCATTTTTATCAATATGTAATTCATATTAGAGATAAAACCAATTGCCTTGTGCTACTTATAGTCTCTATTTAAAAGAATTTATTTCGCTAGTACGAGAACCGATGGAATGGAATAAAAAGCCAGAAAATGGGGAAGAAATTAAGTCACCAGAAATATATTTCAGGGATCTAACCGGCAACCCTGGCACTGACCAGGTAACATGCAACCTTAATGACCCTCGTGTAGTCGATAAGCTTTAAACCCCATTAACCAACCAACCTTCATGTAGCATTTAGAATATCCGTCTCTAGGATTTATCTCTTAGAACATTACCTAATTCTAGAATTCTTCCCTAAGAAGTGAATCCATATTTTTTTTTCAAATGGTGTAAAACCTTATAGCGGGATAAGCCGGCGGATCTTTATCCACTGACGGGTCGTCATCGTATTAAGGAGGATATCAAGACACTGTTGTTTCCTAACTAATAAAGCATCACTAGCTTATTTTACGCTTCGTGAGGAATGTGTTCTTTCTGTATAAAAGTAAGTCAAATTTCTGTTGTAAAGCAATATTATATAGTTTTCAGTATTTTATTATATATATATATATATATATATATATATATATATATATATATATATATATATATTATATTATACGTATTTTTTAGTGTAAACATTTTCTCTTCTCAAATTTCTATTTGTTTTTGCAATGAGGAGAGAAACGTGTGGGAGTAGCGTAAATATCTGAGTAATATTTACCTCTTCTGACTGAATTAGCATATCACACTCCTCCACTGGCCATTATTTTTAAATGTAAAGTCTCTCGTCTGGAGAGAACAGTTATCGAAGCCCCACTCGATAAATTTTTATGTTGTAAAAAGCAAGCCATCACCCACAACATGACAAGTTAACATGAATACAAATATGCTCGTCTCTTTCCGTGTCTTGGCCAGCGAGAGGACCCGCAGAAATGAATAACAAGATTTTCGGGAACGCTGAGACCAACACACACATACTTAGCCACGGTCAGACACACACACACACAGACACAGACACAGACACACAGACACACAGACACACACAGAACACACAGACACACAGACACACAGACACACACAGACACACACAGACACACACAGACACAGCACACAGACACACAGACACACACAGACACAACACACAGACACACACAGACACACACAGAACACACAGACACACACAGACACACAAGACACACAGACACACACACAGACACACAGACACACACAGACACACACAGACACACACAGACACACAGCACACAGACACACACAGACACACACAGACACACAGACACACACAGACACACAGACACACAGACACACACAGACACACACAGACACACACAGACACACAGCACACAGACACACACACACACACACCACCCTAGTCTCCATGTCATCCAGCTGTTCCAGTAACACGGCCTCGGGTGAGAGAGAAAAATATTGCCCGGATCTGAGATTTAGAAGGCGCCGCTGAGGACCCGGGACGCGAATCTCAGGTATGTTTGTTTCTGGCTCAGCTTTTCCAGGTTAATGATCTACCTTGTAGGGCCAAGTGACGGACCCCACGAATCTCTTCTCTGCAGCAAAGTAACGTACATGTCGTGTGGTTTGACCTGCTGTGGCCTTTATTGTAAATAGCTTGTGCGAGATTGAGGGAGGTATGTGAACACTTGCAGAGTTGGGCTGAAGCTCTTGGACCAGCCTCTTGAGCATCACTCTACTACATTGGTTCTCAGCTTTTTGGAAATTATTATATCTAACATTAAACCGACGTAATTTATCCGCTACGGTTTGTTCCAGTTCGATCCACTTTATTTTTCTAGTGTAGCGGTGGTGATTCTTGTGATTTTAAACTACCGTCGACCAGCAAAGTGGAACAATAATGGGACATAGGGTAAAGGAAAAGGGGGAGGGGATTAAGAGAATTGTTTTCAAATATAATATAGTGAAAAAATGAAAGGTTGCCACTACCTACCCCGTGAAATAATGAAGTTGTGAGAGAGAAAGTGGCCAGAAATATGACTCGCCCCAAAAGAAAGAGTAAGAGAAAGATATACCAAAAGGGAAATTTATTGTTCAAGGAAATTCAAGAAAGAGAACACCTTATCACCGGAAGATTTAGTAATCTGGTGGATAAATAGGCTAAAGCTCTCGCTTCACACGGCGAGGGCCTGGGTTCGATTCCCAGCAAGGGCAGAAACATTGGGCGTGTTTCTTTACACCTGTTGTCTATGTTCCCCATCAGTAAAATGGGTACCTGGGTGTTAGTCGACTGGTGTGAGTCGCATCCTAGGACACTGACCTAATCTGCCCGAAATGCTCAGCATAACAAGGGACTTTCTATATAGTAGTATGTCACTGATGTCAGCTAGGCCTGTATACCATGTACATGTACTTGTAGTAAATAAAGATATTATTATTATTATTATTAAAGACTGGAATGATATTAATCAGAAAACGTATAGAGTTACTAATATTCCATAAAATGCTTAAGAAAAATATACTAAATAGCACATTTATGATAATATGAATTCGAAATTTATAAAGAAAAAATAGCTGTTTTGATTAAACAGTCTTATATAGACATATGAGCCAAAAAAAAATTAGGGGAATATAAGCATTTTGATTGCTAGAATATGATATTTACAAAGATATTTACAGAAAGAATATAAGTGAATACATTATAAGTTAGAAATATAAAAAATGCCATTAAACCCTTGTTTTGCTCTGTCTGTATTATTAATTAATAGATAAAATGAGTTGCAGATAGGTTAATATGTTGTCCTGGGTTGGATAAGGATATTGTTATCCCATGATGTAGGGGAGTGTGTGTATTGGTATACCATGATGTAGGGGAGTGTGTGTATTGGTATACCATGATGTAGGGGAGAGTGTGTGTGTATTGGTATACCATGATGTATGGGAGTGTGTGTGTATTGGTATACCATGATGTATGGGAGTGTGTGTATTGGTATACCATGATGTATGGGAGTGTGTGTGTATTGGTATACCATGATGTATGGGAGTGTGTGTGTATTGGTATACCATGATGTATGGGAGTGTGTGTGTATTGGTATACCATGATGTATGGGAGTGTGTATGTATTGGTATACCATGATGTATGGGAGTGTGTGTGTATTGGTATCCTACGATGTATCTGAGAATAGAGTGCCATGAATCTTCAGTATCGTCATCTGATGCTCCTCCGTAATTTATCGACCCTTTATTCATCTCTGGTCTTCTCGGACCCAAGGTGTTTTCCACACTTCGCTTCAGAACATTGGTTAGTATTTCCTACCCAAAACTGGATGCCACTTCCTACAAAGAAACAAGTTTGGGATAACCTAACACCTATGTTAATCTAATGGAAAGAACAAGGCTATATTATAGGGTGTATAAATTATGGGAGAGACGAAGGGGTTAGAGGGAGAGACTGAAAGCGGTTTTAATTGGCATAGGTTTGAGTATCCAGCAGACGTGTGAGAGGAGACTAGTGGGATTTATTATGGTTTGACGAGCTGTTGGAGTGTGAGCAAGGTAACATTTACGAAGGAATTCAGGAAAACCGGTTAGCCGGATTTGAGTACTGGAGGTACAGTGTCTGCACTCTGAAGGAGGAAGTAGTGGGGATGTTGCAGTTCAGAGGGTTATCTGAGTTTTGATGCCCGCACATCTCTGGCTAGACAGCTATTGAATGAGTGATGATGAACGTGTTTCTTTTTTCCGTGTCACACCGCCTTGGTGGAAAACAGCTTATGCAGTATAAAAGACAACAAAAATGGAATACATAGAAGACCATAAATCATCATAAACCAGACAAAAACTTAATAAAAAAAAGCAATAACATGACAGTCTTAGTAGCAGGATTAACTATGTCTAAAGCACAGAGGAACTATAGAGATAAGAAAAACACGAAAGTAGATGACGAGAGAAACAGACCCAGTAAAAAATAGCAAAAAAATAGATAGGAACGTAAATAGCACAAGAGAATATAAAATATAGAAAGAGGAAATAACTGTATACTACAGAAAATAGTGAAAAAAAAGTCAAGAAACAAATAAAAATAGAATGAATTCAAGAATATGTAATTATATACAAAGTCAAGCAAAGTAAGCATTGAGTATACGAGTAAGAGCCAAAATATATGGAACGGAATGTGAGAGTAAATGGAGACTAGTGCACTGAGATAAGCAAAGACCTGACAACAAGAAAAAAATATGCACGATAAGCATAGGTAAAACATAAAATACCGGTAATGAAGAGGAGATGATGCAGTTGAGAAAACAGACGTAGAAAAAGTATGAGAAAACTGCAAAAAAAAAAAAGTAATGTAACTGGAGCTTTTTAGCCCATTTTTGTGCAAAGAAACTTTCCTACATATGCGTTTCGAAGACACGGCTAAAGCTAATAAATTTCCACTGAAGCAGATGGTTTTCCTGAACAGAAAGCTAGGCCTATATCACAAAAGCAACACCTCACCTACTCAAATTCTTTGCCTTAGACATACACCACTTCGTCTAGTTTACGTAAAGGTTTCCTGGAATGGGTTTAGCGCTTAGTTTTGATTATAATGTCTAAATTAAGACTAGGGAGCGCCCATTTGCATGTCTACCTCGTCTGAAAAATGACTGAGCCTTGAGATCAAAGAGCCTCAAAATGACTCTAACACAGACAATTACACTCTCATATTCCAACACTTGAAAGTTTTCACTCACATTATGTTGTATGATGTAAATAAAATATAAAAATAGAAAATAACTAAATATGCGGACGACAGTAGTTTTTCACACCGAAATTCATCACACTGAGTGATCGGTTTTTCACCTGACTGACAACGTATATTTTAATGTTGTGGTTCAGCTTGTGTATGACCCCCATGTTACCCCGTTCATGTCAATCTCGCCTTGCCTACCCTGTCAATGCCTCTTAGTATCTCTACTTCACATATTTCCCCATTCTTTGCTCTTCATAAGAATCGGGATTCATTTCTTTTGCTTATTCGTAGTAATTCATTTTCCCTCGAATCTTAAACCAGCTCAGTTAAAAGTTCTGAGTCTTGCCGAGTTTTTGTATGTTCTTATTTAAGTACAGGTTCCACACAGGTGTTGCATAATCGAAGAATGGCATGAAGAGGTGTACGGTGTTCTTGAATGATCTCTTCCTTGTATCCCTGAAGGCGGTTCTCACATTTGACAACCTTGTATCGCAGTTTTGAAGAGTATGTTTTGTAAAACTGGTGATAAGCAATTTTCTTGTACAAACCCACTGTGTAATGTGGAAGGCTGCTCAGCATATTTAGCCGGCTTATTCCTTGTTCTACTAACGTCCAAAAATCTCTCTAATATTATCACGAGGGCTGATTCTGTTTGCAGACTTTTGTACTTGAGACTGAGATGGCCTACCATGGCAAAGTTTTGACATTAACCTCCTCACATATTGCTGTGCTTTTGTTTGTCATGGTCTACGCTACTGTTCTGTAATTCATAGGTATAACAGAGACTGTTTCACTTGTACATGAACTTGACTGCTTGAGATTGTGTAATTTTTTCACTACTGAGGCTTCTTAGCTTTGATAACTTATTTTCTCACAATATTTCCTGCTAATTCAAGCAATGAAGCAATTTGTAGTTGATTAAAGGAGACAGGGAGCAATTGGAAACTATATTTAAGACAACGTTTTCCCTTCGCAGGCTTTATCAAGTCTGATACACAGAGGTGATTACAATACTGGAGACAGTAAAAATGGAGAAGTAGTTTGAGGTGATCAGTCCCACAGTCTTGATAGCAGGTGGGCACTTTCTTAACCTGAAGCAGACATGGGGATACTTGTATACTATAGTGGAAGCGAAAGTGGAGATGACGTTGGTGAGCTGGGCCCATGAGTGGAAGTAGGTCATGCTAAACACATCCCTGTACCAAGATACCATTGTGTTGCTGCGTCAGACATGTTCAGAATGACCTACTTCTACAACGTACATATTTTTCATAATTTCCTTGACCTTATTAGAGGCAAGTGAAAATTCAGGCAACTTTTTTTGTACTCAAGTTCGATAAATCCACATCGTGTATCTAGTTGATTGCTTGGTCGTTGTTGTTGTCCTATGCACACTTTCTCTCCTTATAAAATTCTTTAGTCTCTCCCACTATTATTGAAAAAAACTTTACTGCCGAGGGTTCTGAAGAAGTTATCCTCCCTTCTACCTGAGAAGATTTGCACACTGTCTTTCCAGAATAAGTTTTCACACTTAGGAGTGCTTATTATCGTTTAAAGCAAGTTCTAGGACGCATCCGCTTCCTTGTACATTGTCTGAACGTTGGCTGTTATGTTTACCAACTTGACTTTGTGGGGTATCCTGCTTTCATTTAGTAGCTCCGCCCTGGCTGTCAGTGCCTCGCTCTGACCTCTTGCCCCCACCTTTCTGACCTGCGGTAATTAGTGTATTGGAACAGCTTTAAAACCCGTTTTAGGGACCTCTTTTTGTTTTGTTTTGATTGCAACATTTCTTTGTACCGTTCGTCTAGTTTATTACCAATCTCTAACGTTAACCCTCGTAGCGCTTTCACGTGACGAGGGTTTTATTTTTATCTCCTCTTTACAGAGTTCAGATTTTTGCCCTTTTGTTATTGTTTCTGGGAAACACTTGAATTTCTGTTGGAGATATAGAAATCTCGATAATAAGTGGGAGATGATCACTCGTTGTGAGTAGACTTGGTTATATGTGATAATTGAGGTGTGCCTTTGTGTTGCTTAGTACTACATCTGGTTCTCCTCCTTGAGCTTCATAGATAAAGGTCTGAAAATCTGTTCCCAAAAGCTGAAGAGTGTAGGTTGCCATCAGATAAGAAGCAGCCTTCTCGACATTGTTGGAGTCTCTATGCCCAGGCACAGGATAACTAGCATTTAGATCTATGAGATAGACAGGTCGCTGCCTTATCAATAGTTTATAAAAGTCGGGCGTTGATAGGTACTGCCTTCGTGGGACAAGTGTTGGTAACAACAATGAGATCTCTGCTAGCCATGGTCTCCGCCCTAAAAACAGTGTTCACAAAATCGTCCAATATATTGTGCTTTATATGGCGCTTTACATCAATAGCTCATCAACAGCCTCACCAGGATGCGATTAGCGGAAGGGGGATTTATTCTCTACCATTTACTGTACTGAATATCACCCACTGGAAATAAGGCTAAAAATATTTACATGGTTTGATTCCCGGGTACGTGTTTAGTTTGAATAGTTAAATTGTGTGTGTGCTCTTCATCAATTGTCTGGCATATTTATGTCAGAATTATATTTTAGAGATACTTCATACAAGAGTGATGGACTGAACACATCGATTCCAGGCTGAGGGACTGATTACATCAAACTCCTCCTCTCCTTATACCTTCCTGCTTTGTATTGGACTGATGAAGCCACTGTGTGGCGAAACGCATAAGTGTCTCAATTCTTCAACTTGTCGGTTTTCAAAACCATTTATCACAAAACCTCGGTTAAAGTGGAACTTTTGTGTGGTATTTTAGACTAGTGAAGTATTCTGGTATGGAAATATTCTGATAGAAGGATATATATGCTTTCGCATTCATAATGTACACTTGATCATTGTATTTTTCACTGCTCATAACGTTGCAAACAGCATTGCTAACAACGTTGCACACATCATTGATGATAATGCTGACATTTGTTTAGCATATGTTTTGCAAAAGGGATGTTGTGTGTTATACCTTGATCCATTCTGTTTGCAGATTTTATTTTTTTACTCTGATTCGCTTATCCTGTGATTCTTAGTAATTTCGACTTCCCAAGGACCTGTCCATGACTTGTTCTTAAAGATCTCTTATCTATGTTCTTAGGAATCTCTAATTTATGACTGTTAAGGATATCTAATCCATGACTGTTAAGGATATCTAATCCATGACTGTCAAGGATATCTAATCCATGACTGTTAAGGATATCTAATCCATGACTGTCAAGGATATCTAATCCATGACTGTTAAGGATATCTAATCCATGACTGTTAAGGATATCTAATCCATGACTGTCAAGGATATCTAATCCATGACTGTTAAGGATATCTAATCCATGACTGTTAAGGATATCTAATCCATGACTGTCAAGGATATCTAATCCATTACTGTTCTTTACATGTAGCGTCCCTAAAATGTAGTGTCCCTAACATGAAGCCCCCTTAATATGCAACGTCCCTAAAACACAATCGTATTTTCAGTAAAATTCTATCTCCTGCTTCTTGTCGTTTTACAAAATCTACTTGAAACGTAAAATTTCGACATGTAGGAAAATACTGAGACATGTTTTGCTCATTGGTGAGATTCTCCAATAGTTGTTCGGTAGAGTTTGGCCATTACCATGTTGATGAGATAGAGTACCTACTTCCCTTGATGTGCGAGACGAAATCGATACCTACTTGATGCACGAAATAAGGTCGGCTACCTACTTCCCTTGATGCAGATGAGAACCGGTACCTACTTCCTTTGATGCAGATGAGAACCGGTACCTACTTCCCTTGATGTAGATAACCGGTACCTATTTCCCTTGATGTAGATAAGAACCGGTACCTACTTCCTTTGATGTAGATGAGAACTGGTACGTACTTCCCTTGACGTAGAAGAGAACGGCTACCTACTACACTTTAGGTAGGTGAGAACGTCTACCTACTGATCTTGAAGATCCGTGAAAAATTCCTGGTTTTTCAAGACGAGGCTTCAAACACAGTTTTTGAATTTACAAATCGTCTTTAATGAGCTTTGTTTTTCTCTTTAAATGTCTGAGCGTCATGCTCAGATTTTTTTTTTTTGGGCGCTTTTCACTGTATATCGAGTCAATATTCGACACAAGTCTTGTCCAATTAGTAGAACAATTCCGATCAGTTTTGCATTATCAATGTGTGTTTTTTTTACGAGAGATTTATATTTGCAGGGAACTCTAGTACATTTTTTTAACTATTTCTTCTAAACTTTAAGTATTCTGCTAGTAGAGGCTTCAGTAGCTAGTCGGATCATGCGAAGGCATCAGTAATTAGCTTCCTCAAGGTAAGAGCTACCACGGTAATGCTGTTTACAGTTCCTAGTTTGCATGCCATTTATACAGAAAATGATGTTCCCAACGCCTCGACTACATACCAGCTGGAAGAATGTTTTTTTATGACTAGTTTTCTAAAGTTCTCTTGTCATCTTTTTTGCTCGACGGTTTGGATTTTGGGAAATTTGTTGTGTACCAAGATGTATAGAAAATTAAGCTAATTTTTGTTTGATTGGTTATAATGTTGATACCAAGAATGGGGAGGGGAATGATTGGGGTATAATAGTACAGAGGAAAAGGTTTTGGGTAGACAGAGTTTTTCTTTTTACACATTAATTTTACAGTCTTACAGCTATTATCCTACCCAAGGTTATTCCAAAGCCTAGCACTGAGGTATACTACCCCTCCCCAAGGATGGGACCCACAACAGTCAACTAACACTCAGGTACCTACGTACTGCTAGATGAACAGGGGCAGTAGGTGTAAAGAAACATAACCAACGTTTCCACCTGTGCTGGCGATCGAACTACGTGACCTGTATGTGACCTGACCTGACCCTGGGTACCAGCTGGGTAGCGCCTGGATACTTTGGGAGAATTTAAGAGAGTGGTTGTTGTCACATATTGATGACTGGTATTGTGATTGTCATTAAACTCAACGAGCTCCAAGATTCTCTGGCATTTCGGTTCAGTTTTGTGAATCAAGTTACGCACCTCATCGAATGTTGAATTATGAGTCTAATGAAGTTTTTATTATATTTTGATCTGGTTACGTAATACGACACCAGTGTCTCGTGTATAGGCACTCGTGTATAGTGTATAGACACTCGTGTATAGACACTCGTGTATAGACACTCGTGTATAAACACTCGTGTATAAACACAAATTTATCCCCCACAATGTTTCTTACATTTTTTATTGCATTTTCTTCTCTGAAATTGCTTTATTGTATGACCCTAAGAGTTTACCGCTTAAACTGATGATGATAATAATAAGGGAGGGGGAGGGAAAGGAGAGGTAATGATAGTGAAAGTAGAGATAGTAGTAGTAGTGTTGATGAAGGGCGTACTACCTTACAGTCAAATGAAAAAAATATATTCTGAATTTGATCATTTAATAACGAGTTTTTGTTTAATTACATTGTCTAGTTCAAACATGATTTTTTTTGTAGCGGTTGCCCGCTTTTATTTCATTATTGTCGTTTAATTATACGTTAATATAGGATTAAGTTAGTCAATTTAGCCAAACCCAACCCATCCTAACCTAATAACTAATTTGTAATTTGTAAGATCAGTTAGTAAAGAACGATAATTGGGGGAAAATGTACTCTCTGTACTCCCGGTACACTGCTGTACCGGGAGTACTGCCGTGTACCGGTACTCCTGCTGTACTCCCGGTACACTGCTGTACCGGGAGTACAGCAGGAAATAGTTGCTGAACGGTAGTGATTTTTAAATGACTAAATTTTAGTATGGTGTTGAGTGATCATGTTAGGTGAAGATGATCCTCTTCTGTTCATCACTGGTATGAACACTGGTATGAACACTGGTATGAACACTGGTATGAACACTGGTATGAACACTGGTATGAACACTGGTATGAACACTGGTATGAACACTGGTATGAACACTGGTATGAACACTGGTATGAACACTGGTATGAACACTGGTATGAACACTGGTATGAACACTGGTATGAACACTGGTATGAACACTGGTATGAGCATAATTTGATGAAAACCTTTGTGAGAAATATTCACTGTGTTATATTGGTGGAGGGTCTTATACCTAGTGTAAGGTTTTGGTGGATTGTTTCAGAATTATGGTAGACCTTTATTAAAAGATTCTATGTAGAGTTATGTCCTTGATGAAGACTCGGGAGAAACGTTGAATTAATGAACGTCTCGTTTTGGAGTATGTGTCTTTTTAACCATTATTATTTCCTCCCTTGATGTCAAGAGCTATGAAGGTTTTCAGTATGTTTTAATTCATCAATTGCATCATGCCTGTGTAATCCCTACTTTTGAAGTTTGGCTTCTCCCTTCTCTTGTAGCTTTACTTTTAAATTGTTAACTCTACAATGGATTCAAAACTTTAGTGCTTGCCATTACTAGTGTGGACAATTCGTTGTCGAGTCTTAAGTGTTGTCTTTCCTAAGAGTGTCGTGTGCTAGGTGCATAGTAATCCCTGTGCTCAGGTTGACACGAAGAAAAAAAAATAATCACCCATCCTCATTGATATTTGATGAATAATCACCCATCCCCAACACACAACATTTACAGCCGTGTTGCCAACATGACAACACACCTCACACGCCCGAATCCTTTTAGTTAATGGGTCCAATTAATGCGAGAACAAGACAGGAATCACCACCACACCCTGCCTATCCCAATTACCCTAAGAGAACTCTGAATTCACATTATATCATTTAACATTAGGAATGTTGAACTGATAAGATATGTATTCGTATTAGGCACAGGGCATTTTCATGATGATTTTGAATATTCAGCCTTGTCAGAGGACGAAAAGACATAGAACTGGAGAGCTTTATCAAGTTATTGATAATCTGAAAATCTTCCCTGGAGCGAAACGTCTTAACAAAGAATAAAAATTCACTATACCGTAGCTGGAACAATACAAAAATGGATCTTACTTTAAGAGGAAAGTAAGACGTTTCGGTCCGACTTGGACCATTGATAAAGCACACTGAAGTGAAGAGGGAAGAAGGCTAGAATATATATGAGAGGGGGAGGGAAAGGAGAGGTAATGATAGTGGAAATAGAGATAGTAGTAGTAGTGTTGATGTAGGGCGTACTACCTTCTATCTCCTCCCTTCCGTTCTGTCATTCTCTTGTTCCTTTCTTCCTACTATTTCGTTACTCACTATTTTTACCACCACGAATATTACTGCTACTACCTCATTACTACTACTATTACTACCACCACCAGTGATGACTACTACTACTACTGTCGCTATTCTTTGCCTTCCACTCAACACCATTGCTACTATTTCTACTTCTACTTCTGCTACCATTACCTCTCTCTCTCCCACCTCTCTTTTATGCATTCTGACCTCCTTCCTTTGTCGCTTCAGTGCGATTTGTCAGTCCAAGATGCAAAACATTTGCTTTTCCCTCTCAGTTCGGGTTATTTGTGCGTTGTCCAAATCATAAATGCTTACGTATTTTATGAGTCTTTTAGTATGACGTATTTTTATGAGTTTTGTACTTTTATGGAAACATTTATATTTATAGGTCTATGGGGAAAACTTTTTTGGGGGGGGACAAAAAGTAACCTAACCTTACATACGGTATAGGTAAGATTAGGTTAGATCAATTTTTACCCAAAGAAAAACAAATTCACATTGGCTAACTAAATTATGAAGAATTTAAATAATGACTTGAAACAAGACTCAAAACACAAAAACCTTAACTCCATTTATTCACATAAATTACAGTCATCACATGAGTGCACTGCAGCGCATCGAGTTGAAACTTTATCCTCATAAAAGTTTAAAAGGTGTGATGCTAAGTTAGTAAATATGCAATCAAAATTGGTCAAAGCCTTTGTGTGAAGTGCTATACAGAAGTTGTATCAACTTTTTGAATGTTGTAACTCTAAATATTTTGCGATTAGAAATGCCAGTGAATGTTCATTGGTACCACTTTACTTTCGTTAAGCACCCTGAGTGCACTGAAAGTACCGTGCACACTGAAAACGGTTTACATGGTAACAAGTATCTTAAGCAGTGCACACCTAATAGTGTATATGAAACACACCGTACACGGAAGGTTAGCCAGTTATGCTTGCCAATATAACTGCGGTGTGTTCTTTCATTTAGTTGCTCCACTCTGTCGGTGCCTTCCTCTCCTGTGAGAGAAAAATAAGAGAGAACATAAAGCCAGACAGAAAAGAGACCACAAAAAATTGAGATTCCCTCGTATGAAAACTGTTGAAAAAAAGAGAACAGAGAAGGCATGCTGTACAGTAATAAAGGAAGACTAGAAATGGAATTCAGACTAGGATAGCAATTCAAATCAAGGAACGGGTGGGGCTTCAAACCATGGCAAGTGAGTCCTGAAACTCACAGGCCAGTGGTTAATCACGCTGGTGTGGGATTCATCTGTAAAACCTGCATTTGTGGTCACAGTGGTGGTCCATGCTAACCTCCTTATGGTGTATAGAAATATAACTAGATGGATGAACATTATTAGTCAGCTGGCCCAGTGGTTAACGCACTGATCTGTGAGTTCAAGCCCCACCAGTTCCTTGATTTGTTTGCAGTCGTGTTACGATTTCCTGAGTTAGGAGAACAATAACAAACGTCAATGAAAGAATAAGATCGTGAAGCGAGCACTGCAGTCAACATATCTCAGGAGAGAAACATAAGTCCTATGACTTTCACCTGTGTGAGGCTAGTGAATCACAGACCAGCGCTCAACAGCTTAAGTAAAGAATCTTTTAGCATTCTAAACAACGAATCTCAAACCCATGTTAAAATACGTTACTCTAGAGTTGAACCTACCTTCCCTACTCCTCTTCCCTATTCAGAAGCATGATGATTTTTATTGATTTTATTCGTATTAGTAACCCCGTAGGTTTAGTAACCCAGGATAAACGTGGGGGGTTATTTCACTTTGGGTCCTCACGTCCTATTTAGGATCGGACCCACAACAGTTGAGCTAACTTCAAGTTATCTGCTTACTGCTAGGTAACAGCAACGAGACTAGTCCTAGAGCTAAGGGGT
The DNA here is from genome assembly GCA_009830355.1 of Cherax destructor. NCBI lineage: Eukaryota > Metazoa > Arthropoda > Malacostraca > Decapoda > Parastacidae > Cherax > Cherax destructor. The sequence goes on from WNWK01001429.1 coordinate 201,035, forward strand.
ATGTCCTACGAGGAGAGGTTAAGGGATATCGACCTGACGACACTGGAGGATAGGAGAGATAAGAGGGCATAAGATAACGACATAAAATACTGAGAGGAATCGACAAGGTGGACAGAGACAGGATGTTCCGGAGATGAGACACAGCAATAAGGAGTCACAATTGGAAGTTGAAGACTCAGATGAGTAACAGGGATGTTATGAAGTTCTAAAGTCACAGAGTTGTCAGGAAGTGGAATAGTCTGGAAAGTGATGTAGTGGAGGCAGCATCCATACATAGCTTTAAGAAGAGGTATGATAAAGCTTATGGAGCAGGAAGAGTGGCTTAGTAGCAACCAGTGAAGAGGCGGGGCCAGGAGCTGTGAATCGACCCTGCAACCACAATTAGGTGAGTACACTGTAGGTACATCCAGGATGCCGGACAGGTCATCTTAATTCCTCCGTACCTAATACAGGCGTCGGGAAAGTCCGCCCCACACATAAACATTCCCACTGACATCACTTTTTCTGCACATAATTTCATATTTTCCACGGTTTCGTTCCCTCTGCAACGACATCTTCAGTCATTATGCAACTTGCTAATGCAGTTTTATTCCGCTGGTACGCGCATGCGCATCGTGTTTGTGTTACTGAAATCGTTGCTGGTTCGGTGTGGAGAAGTTTAGAGCTCACAACAGTTGAGGATTTTCCGTGATCCTGCGTTACACCCCGACATAAATCCAGAACCTTCAGGATTGCAAAATTAGACAGCCTCACTTACCTCCTCCTTGATGGCGGCTCCTCCCGCCCCTCAGGTCCTTCCCAAAACTCCACCACCATTACCTTCCTGCTTTTGTTTTTCTTCTAATATTTTTTTTTTCTTTTCCTTGTGTTCCTCTTGTGAGTGTTGCATTTGTTTATGTTTTCTTCTCGTATTTGTTGATTAGTTGGATGAGTTTATCCCAGAGAGGTATGGCTGTAGCGTTACTGTTATTTACCTGTAAGCCTTCAATTGGTTAGTTTGTTGTGCAGGTACTGTACTGTCCAGTGTTGTGAGAGAGGCGTCTTACACTCTCTGATGGTAAGACCTTCAACCCTGCTCTTTCCCTCTGCCTCTCCCCTTCTCTCCACACTCCCCTCTTCGCTCCTCCTCTTCTCTCTACTCCTTCCCTTCTCTCTACTCCATCCCTCTAACTCTTTTTCCTTAACACAACTCACTAGACGTTCCGTCACCTTTCGAATATGCTGTATTTTAGTCAGCTGTGTTGTGTGTGTAAAACTAAAGTGTGAGCTAAGCTTGTGAAATTAGTTATTTCCTTCAAGGTGTCAGTGCAGGTGAAGGTTTCTTGATGAAGGAATTAGAGCTGCCCTTCCCTTCCTCTGCTAGCTATTGTTGATCGTAATATTTGTCACACACATTGTAGCTCTCTATTGTTGATCATAGACTGCGACACACTGTAGCTCGCTACTGTTGAGCGTCATCCCTGCGACACACTGTAGCTCGCTACTGTTGATCGTCATCCCTGCGACACACTGTAGCTCGCTACTGTTGATCGTCATCCCTGCGACACACTGTAGCTCACTATTGTTGATTATTATTCTGGACAACAACAACAACTGTGATAACTGTAAGGGTTGTTTAAGTTACAGGAACTTAAGAATAAAGGAACTGCAGTAGAAATGACCCATGCTAGGCCGGTCTAACTCAAACCCACTCGTATACCCATCCAACCTATATATTTAAAGCTACCCAAAGTTCTCTCCCTATTGACTCGACCTGGGAGTTTCCCCACTCATCTATAACTCTGTTGCCAAACACCCTACCAAATATCCTTTCTAAATCTAGATTGGTCCAACTTTAAGCCACTACTGAGAGTCCTCTTGTGATTAGATATCATAAGCACTGATTATATATATATATATATATATATATATATATATATATATATATATATATATATATATATATATATATATACATATATATATATATATATATATATATACACACTTGTCCCCTTTATTTGTCTTCCGTCGATTAGCAAGTCAAGATTTTTGTTATAGAAAAATGTATTTTTTTCAGGCATTATTGTCAAGCCACGTACATTGTACAGTTGCACAATTTAGAAATAAAAATAATAAAAAAATAATAGAAAATGTTGTACCAATAAGAGACAACATAATGTTTAGACTTCAGACATAATGTCTGAAGTTCCAGCATAATGTTTGATGTTTCATATGTAATGACCGAGGATTCAAAATTAATGTTTGAAGCTTTAAGAGTAATATTTGAGACTTCAAAGTTAACATTTGATGTTTCAAGAATGTTTGAGTCGTCAAGAAGAATGTGGAATGAATAAACAAGTTTTAATAAATATTTTTTTCCTAATCAGCGAAGTTGCACTCTGGTAAATTTATACTTGCAACATAAAATTATTGAGTTCCCAAGGACAGTGCAAGCTAAAAGAAAAACTTTGTGGTTGTATAACCAATGCCAGAGATTTATGAAAACTCCAAAACAAAAACAAAAAGGGACACCGTGTGATTTGTGGTTCAAGGAGGATAGAAGATATATAAATCAGGGACGCATTCAGGGAAACAACCTGGGTGAGGGTGCATAAATAAGACGAAATATAATGGAAATAAATCGGGTCAGTTGCCCTAATTCTGAAGGAGCAGGGAACACGTGATGTACATACAAGTTTATTGGGATTGCCGTATTTTTTTTTTTCAGTGTGGGTAATTTTTTAGGACAGATCACTTGGGTTCAGACCCTCCATTTAGGTGGTGCCGGGGGGGGGGGTGGAAGAAGCACTTGATTCAAGGAAATCGATCTGTTTTCTTTTTTGAATCGAATTTTGTCTCATTTCTCGGGAACTATACGACACCGACGGGTTTGGCACTTCATGATGATAACGAAGTGATCAGAGAAACGTATATATGTATCTATCAATGGACGCAAAAGAAATAGCAATGTAGGGATGGTTAATGGGATTTAAAGGCTGTCGACTACACGAGGATTGTTAAGGCTGCTTGTTACATCTTCCCCACCAGTCAAGAATATTTTAATCCCTAAAATAGGGATTAAATTAAACTCTCCGCATATACACTTATACATACACCTCTCGGTGTATATACCCTCAGAGTTCAGCATGAGTTTCTTGTGTAGATGAATATCATCACTGAAGATGTGAAGCCAGAACAGAAGAGTCACTCGCAAATCTTGCATGAAAACTAAACATTTTTTTAGTAAAAACGGCAAATTGGCACATACACAACCCAAAATAAATTCAACTTTCAGTATGCAAGATACACTAACTTTGAAAGTTTAAAGCCGATCAGAAGAGGCATTCTCCATTTAGAGCAAGGAATCAAACTATTCCCAGTTTTTTTAATTATGTTTGTGTGTTAGTAAATTTGCACCGACACAGACTAAACTTATAAGGTATCATTCTTCTCGTACAAAACTTCAGCTATTAACGACTGAAGTCCCTCAAATGAGGCACATTCAAGATATCTTACGGAATCATGAAACTTTTTTTAAAAATAAAGTTGGAATCTAGCAGTAACAGTCGTAACCTAAGTTTGATACGCCAGCGTAAAAAAAGTCTCAAGCTGATCAGCAGAGGCTTTAATTTATTACGCAAGAAACTAGAACTGGTACGTCTGTGTACCACCGACCAGATGGTACCTGCAGATGCCACCAGTTGTATGAGGCGTTCTCAGGATAAACAACTTTGTAAGCGGAAAAAATTTTCAGGCAGCCACTTGAAGATACCTTTCAGGGATAACTACTACTAATAACTTATTTCTGAAGCTGTGCGATCCGAGAAAGGTATCCCTCATATTATATAACCCCAGCCTCCAGGATCCCAGGATGCCTGGTCTCTGAGACAGTCTGCGAGAGTAGATGAACCAACACAAGTGATCACAAGTATGCTGCTCACAAGGCTTGTAGCAGCACCTTAAAGCCCACAAATATCACAGAAGCTGCAGCTCAATTCTCTCTCCCTCTCCACGAGAGAGGTGTCTTGACGTCGGTGAAAGGATCTTGAGTCAAGAAATTGGAGCTACCCGTCACATGTCAAACCCGTTGACCTTCCAGGCGCTGCATGACCGCTGCGGGTAAAGCTCTTCCACTTAATACTAATCATAATAATAATAATAATAATAATATACTGCAATTCTTATCCCAAGGCCTTGATGAAGCATCAATCCTCGTACGTGGGTTGGTTACAAAGTCGACTTTCATTTTATTCAGTTATTTTTTGTAGACAGTTCGGATTTAAATGCTTCCTCAAAGCGCATTAAATACGAGAACCTTTTTTGGGTAAGGTACACTAGTGTTAAGAGTTTCAAGCCGATATGTAGAGGCATCTCAAGCAGTTTCATGAAAGGCAACATCACAATTTGGTCAATAAAATTAACGAATTTAAATGAATACGGACCCAAATCAATCCGAACCTTCTACCAAGTACGATAAACTAGTGTCGAAAGTTTGAAGTCGATCAGAAGAGGCATTTTTCAGTTATTGCACAAAAACCGTTTAATACATTCGGCAACTTGGGATTTACACAGTCAAACCTTATATTAAGCAAAATACACGAATTCTAAAAGTATGAAGCCGATTAGAAGACTCGTTTTATGGTTATTGCATGACAACTAATAATATTAGAAAAATAAATAATGTTAGAATGATTTTACGCAGAGTGTTAAATCACTGTGATATTTCCTTTGATTTAGATACATCAGTGTTTGAAGTTTAAATCTCTCCAGAAAAAAACACTGAAAAATTATGACACCGAAAATGTTAGCAGATAATTTTTAAAATTAAATTAGCAAATTGGACCCTTCACACGGTAGTAAAAGTTTGAACCTTCTCATAAGTAGAACACACCAGTGTTCAAAGTTTGCAGCAAATCAGGAAAACCATGTATAAAATTGGCATATGGCCCTCTGCACGTCCCAATTACAATCACAATCCTAATCATTTCACAGATGCACAAACCCTGGAAATTTGAAGTATAGCAGAAGAGATTCTCTAGTTAACTCAGGGAAACCTTGAGGAATTAAGAAAAAAACTAGATGCATTTCGGCTGCTACTTGTTCTATGAAAGGAATCTCCGTATCCCGTAAACCTATCTTAACCCTCTAAATAAATCAGTGCAAAAGGAATAGTATGGAGTGCGGCATAAGTTTCTAATGTTGTTAAATACCAGCTCTGAAGGTACGAGGTTCGTCAGGAAAAGCAAACATAAGTTCTCGCAGGGAAATTGATATGACAATTTCTTAAAAAATGTGTATTGGTACTTACATGACACACTAACACATATCCAGAATATACTCCTATTCGAATCCTAAAGTATCCTTTCAGGTATCCTAGGGCATTCTTTCAAGTATCTTAGACATATCCTAGGATACCCTTGTAGGAATCCTACGATTATACCCGCATGGATATAATTTAAGATTATGAATTAGCCGCAGCGGTGGTAAACAGGTACAGGACAAGAGGAGAACCGCACCATTGACCTTCTGTAGGTAGAAACTTTTAGAAACTCTTCGTGGCAGTTTTGAGGTTATTTGTGTTTCAGGTTTGGTCGAGCACTGTATCATCTGCTGACCAGATCAGACAAAATGAAAGGTACAAAGAGGAATCCGGCGGGAAGAACTAGCCTAATCGTCCAAAATATATGGAAGGGATTCTCAACGTTTCCTATATCATTAACCCCCCTCGGTTTGGTGTATTTCTCCATTTACCCCCTCACTTCCATGCAAAAAATTTATCGCCATCATAAAGGGTCAGAAAAACAAGGTCAGGAAAATAAATTATTCAGGTTTTGCACAAAAATGTTATTCATTTATCAGGTACATCAAATATTTTCCCTTGCCATGTAATTATTTACCCCCAAGGGGTAAATTTATCCCTGGTTGAGAATCACTGCTATAGAGCAAGTCAGATCGCCACCCCAAAGAAACTTATATCTTGGGAGATTTTTTTCAGAGGTCTCCAGGGATAAGGGACGTCAACCTCTGTTGGTAGAGAGTCTGTGTGGCCCAGGAAACTTCGTCTCAGCTTTCCACCACAGCTCATGAATATCACGAAGATGCAGGGAATTCGACTGTCATTCTCTGGGTAATCTGACATGCTTTCTCATGGTAGTCAGTCACGGTTGATGCCAGTTTGGTATTGCAAACGACGGATATCTTTTGGTCCATCTTACTCATCTGCATCTCTACTCTTTCGTTTGGCAATAATAGTGACCTTCAGATATTTTCTATAACAAGAGGAATGACTGAAAGTAAGTAGTTTCTCTTCAGTCTTGCATCAACTTCATCAGCTAATTCTTTACATATAGGTAGAACGTTCTTCAGGCAGAGCGTTCTCCAGGCAGAGCGTTCTCCAGGTTAGAGGCTCTATTATCCCAGATTTGAAAATAAAGGATACTATGGTATCGTACCTCCGATAGCAATAATGGTATATCTTAATATATGTTATATACTTTTACTCGTCCTGTTATGAAAAATAAATTTGTTGATGAAAAATTATGTCGGATGAAATTGTGGCCTTTTGAGTTAGGCTGCATTGTTTTTCTGAAGGTTCTATTTACTTTACCATGATCAATAACATGTTTGTATTCCATAGAGTAATGCAGATATAACAACAATTGGTAACGTGGCCGGACTTTGACCCTCTTGGAAATTCTTGAAAAATTGGCACGGCCGGAACTTATTGGAACTGTTTACCACTGAACTCAAAATTCTTAATGGTTATAATCCTGACCATAATTTTTAAGGGGGGTGGACCTGTAAGCCAGCGGAAGGCCTCGGTCAGATTATCGAAAAAGCTACAGTGGAGGGTCATCATATGACTAACACCGGGGTCAGGAAACACTTGTCCTGTTTCCTGACAAACCTTACCTAACCTAATCACTGGACATGCAGATATCTTCACAGACAAAAAGAAAAATCAAATTTTCCTATTTTTTCCCCCAGCTTGCACCCTATAATCTGTTTAATGTCCTGCATTATCTGTTTAGTCAGGTTAGTTGGTAATCTTCACTTTGCATTACGTGAAGTGGCAAGCCAGTGTGGGGTCACTCAGCTTAAGGAGTGGTGGAAGCTCGATCCTCCGTTCTCTTAAACTGTTTCCCGGTGGTGTCTGCTTAGTCAAGCCAGTTGGTAATCCCGCCGCCTTCGCAAAATATAACGGTAACCATAATAATCGTTTTCATAAGTAACTCTTGAGATAAATGGCCAAATTACTCCCAGATGACATTTAAGAGGCATTTATCATGTGAGTTATGCTTCGTATGCAAATTTTCACTTACAAACTGCTTGCAATCACGGCAAACTCTGGCTTTTTTTTTCCTTCTTTCTCTTCATCTTTTGGCCCTCCAGACTTTTATAATAAACATATGTTTGGATAATACAACATTATTACATTTTTTATAAATTTTGTTAATTTGATTATCGTTATTATTGAGGTTTTTTTATGGAAGGTTGCAGATCACAGTATTGTATGATTTTAATTTAAACTTCACATGCACAGCACAAGGGTACACTCCAGCACACCCGTAAGCACGCGCGCACATGCACAAACACACAGTGGAATAATCTGGAGAGTGAAATAGTGGAAGCAAGTTCCATACATAGCTTTACGAAGAGGTATGATAAAGCTTATGGAGCAGGGAGAGAGTGAATTAGTATCGACCAGTGAAGAGGGCCTTGGAGCTGAGTTTCGACCCACGGAAAGTACAGCTCGGTGAGAAACACACACACATACACACCAAAATCACCCACCTCTCTCCTTGGGCCCTGAGAGGGACACACACACACACCTCTCCTTGGGCCCTGAGAGAGGGACACACACACCTCTCCTTGGGCCCTGAGAGAGGGACACACACACACCTCTCCTTGGCCCCTGAGAGAAGGAGCGGAAGTACTCTGTGAGCCACTAGCAATAATCTTCAACAAGTCCATCGACACAGAGTAAACTATCTGCCAGAGGTGCGGAAGACAACAAATGTAGGCCCAATATTTAAGAAAGGTGCCAGGCAGGTAGAGTTAAAGTACAGACCGGTGTCACTGATTTTGAAGATTATCTGAAGATTGGTGGGACACCTAATAAGTAGAAGGTTCATAAACGAAAACCAGCGCGGCTTGAGATAGTATAACCTGCCTTACAAACATACTAGACTTCTACGACGACGTAACAAAATAAGGCGAGAGAAAGAGTAATGGACAGACTGCATATTTTTGTCTGTAGGAAGGCTTTTGAGAATGCACCACACAAGGGAACAAAAACTATAAGATCAAGCAGGAATAACAGGACGGCACTACAGTGGATCAGGAAATACTTAACAGGAAGGAAACAACGAGTTGTTTGAGAAGAGATGCTGAACTGGGCGCGAGTGACGGGTACGAATCCTAGTGATTGGTAATCTTCTTAAAACCCTTTCAAATATATTGATAATGTGGAATGTCTGGGCTATTTGCGATTGTATCAGCGGGATGACTCCAGTGTCTAGGTTTCTTCTCCATAAAGTATTTAAGGCACGTGAAAAAGTCTTCGTGTAATTCTTGATGAATGTCGAGTTCCATGAGTCTAGGCCTCGGGCAGAGTGCTTGGGCATGCAGTTAATGGCTATTTGGAAGTCAAGTGAAGTTATAGTTATTTCAGAGATTAGGGAGATGGCTGCAGCATTTTGTGTCTCATTCATGAAGAACTCATTCAGGTTGTTAATCTTTAGACCAGTTAGCGACTCAACACTTGAGTTGTACTGGGACTCAAGTATTTCACTTATTTCTTCGTTGTCGTCGGTGTATGTCCCATTTCATTTAATCAAAGACCCGATATTACATGTTGCTTTTGACCTGGATTTTGTATATTCAGGAAGTATTTTGAATTTCTCTCAGAATCACTTAAGGTTTTTAGCTTCCCGTGTGTCTCCTGACCTCTATGATGTATTCAATTTGAGCCTCGTTTTCTCTAATTCTCTAACTAGAGTTACTTTCGTTCGTCAGAGAGTCTGCTGCCTGTGAGGATCTCTGTTTCTCGCCTCTTCATTTCTAACCTGCACCTTCTCTTCCTCCTCCGTCATGGCATGCGTCTGAAACATTCTTCTAATGCCATTGAGCTCATCCTCTTAATATTCTGGTGTAGGTCATCGTTCATCATATTGTCTAACCAGTGTATTTCAGTAAGCTCACGATTTATTAGCTCCTAGTTGATGGCCTTGAACGTGGCTGACCAGCGGGTATGCATTCCTGAACTTCTATTAGGTTATAGTCTGAGTTTAATATCTTTTACAATATTTTTTCCGAACTAGGTTTTCATTATTAGTGAATTTAAGGTCAAAAGCCTTTTCTAGTCTAGTAGGATCTGTACTAGGACCGGTATTATTTTTATATATTCGTGAGTGATGTGACCGAAGGAATAAGGTATCCATCGCAGATGTGAAACTGAGGAGAGCACAAGACCAGGAAAGCCTACAAATGGACTTCGATAGGTGTAGAATAGGTCTGAGAAATGGGTACTGAATTTAACCACAGAAAGTGCAAAATGATGAATAGAGGGGACGGTTAAAAACGACCACAGAGTATAAGCTCTAGTGAAGGGGAGAGAGGACTACAAAACGAGTCCTGTACCGAGCATATCACCAAAGCACACATCAAACAAATACTACTGCAGCAAATGCGCTTCTGGCAAATCTAAGACCTGCTTCCAGAGACCTAAGCAAGAAATCATTCACGGCAATCTGTACGGCATGTCAGGTAGATATTGGAGTTTGCAGCACCAATATAGAACCAACACCTTGTCAAGCATGTCAAGAAATTGGAGAAAGTGCAGAGGTGTGCAGCAAGAGCAGTCCCGGAGCTACGGGGTATATCTTATGAGGCGAGATTAAGGAAACTAAACCTGATGATATCAGAGAAAAGGACTAACGATGATATTACAGCGTACAAAATAATAAGAGGAATTAGTAGGATGGACAGGAAGAGGTTGTTCGAGAGGCTGGAAACAATAACAGGAGGACACAGCCGGAAGTTAAAACCACAGATGAGTCATAGAGATGTTAGGAAGTATTTCTTTAGTCTTGGAGTACTCAGGAAGTGGAACGACATGGACAGTAGAGTGGTAGAAGCAGGTTCCATACATAACTTTGAAAAGAGGTATGGAAAGGCTCTCGATCTAGAAGAGAGTGAACCCATAGCGGCTAGAAAAAGAGGCGGGGCCAGGAGCTAACACTCGACCCTTCCAACCACATATAGGCGAGTACATATGAGTAAAACACACACACACACACACACACACACACACACACACACACGACCTTGAGCTCAAGGATAAAACGGCTGAGAGCAAAAAAAACTTGCTTGCAATCCCAGAGACAAAGCTAACAACAGTAAATTCCCAAGATGGTGTCACCCAGGAGGGAAGGAAGAGCAAAGTGGCCAAGATAGTAAGGTCTCGGTAGGTGGTTGGAGGCGTAACACAGTTACATAAGTAGAAAAGACAGAAATATGCAGAACAAATATGCTTTATCAAGTCACGATTAGGCTCTGCTTAGATATTTTGGGTATAAATCCTGTCGACTACACCAGCGTCATTTAGGTTGCATGTCACTTGTACACCAGCAGTCAAGAACACTTTAAACTTATAAATAGGGATTAAAGTAAATTTTCAGTGAACAGTATATGCAGTGAGAGACATAAACCCCTCGTTATGTATCCTGGGTCTACCAAGAGCTACACATAGTCCCAATAATGATTTATTGTGCATCCTTGTTCCTTTTTTTTTCAAAGAGTCAACGTAGACACTAAAACACAGATAATACAAAGGTGCAAAAAATATATGAATACTTTTCAGGTCTAGGAAGTAAGTAAAGAAGCGAAACGAGCGCCATTGACCATAGATAAAAACATGGAGAGATATTTATATAATTGAATTTATAGGCTACGGCTTGTTAACTTATCTTAAGTCACTTCATAGCCCAGTCCTATGCAAGCCACGATACTACCACCCCTGGGGATGAGACCTCAACAATCTCCTAATGAACAGTAAACCGCACTTGGGTGATTAAAACCCCGTCTAAAGTTTGTCTCCTCAATGCGGGTAATTTATGTATTGTTCCGGTCACGGTATTGTTGCCTTTTTAATCTTTAGTTACTGCTAGGTGAAGAGGGGGACGCAGATGGAGGGAGACATTTTTACACGTCCCGGCGAACTGAGGTAAATAGGCGTTATCAACAACATATGTTTTTATCTAAACATGACGTGGAAGGTGTTACTTCAACGATCCTTCGTAAATTATTTATATATAATATTGATGGCAACTTTTGGAAACCTTGACTCATTTCATACGCTTTTAGTTGTCAATTGTTTCTTTAACTAGTTCAATGATTAATCTTCTTATCTTTTAAATCAACAATTGGTTCTTAAATTGCTTTTGGATGACTATATAAATTGTTAACTTAATCAGTCGGACTATCTATATGTATTTTTTTGTATTAAATTATGGTTTGCTGTATTATTATCATACGTAACTATTGTGGATTAATAAATACCCAAAACAACTTGAGGTAGGATGAAAAGAAAAAGAGGAAACACTTTCACCGTCATTCATGCAAACACTGTCTTGCATGTGATTGTATTATTATTCATTAGCATTATAATTATTATTATTTATCCGCGTGGATTAAGATTTGTTTTTAATAAACTAATAAAAGTAATAATTTTTGTAACAATGCATCGAAGAGAATGTTTTGAGCATCGATATTTTTTGTTTTGCTTTGTGAGGATGAATGAAGCGCTGGATGCGCATATGATTAGAAAGGCATAATGTCAAGGGTTGAGCGCGTTGCGGTAACACTGCCGGGTCGGGCCCAGAGTTGTCGTTGCAAAAAGTTGCCTTTTCTGCGCTTTTGTTGCAGTTATATTATCCGGTATTGCAAAGAGAGAGAAAGAGAGAGAGAGCAAGCAAGCACTTAAGGCAGGGAGAGCGGAGAGGTAACAATCTATTGCAAATTAATAAGGAAACTTTAGAGGAAACTTTTCAGAACATATTAACCCACAATAAATCACATTAAATTTGCTTGATAAGTATGAGGGCAGGAGGGTGCATGTCAGGGCCGCGTTATTTGTAAAGTGATCACATACATCGTGGCAACAATTAGCAGACAACTAGCACGGGAAGACCACACAACCGCCCACCATCCTTATATCTTTACCTTCCCTCTGTCGTTTCTCACTCTCCTTGATGTTTGCCCCTCGCATATTATAAACTATATTAATTTATGCGTTGATTTAACTTTTGATAAACGAAAAATAACTTTTTGAATCCATTAAGCAATTTTACGTTTATTCTATTTCTTTTTATTTAATATTCTGTAATGTATTTACTATTCGAGAACTGGCATATTAATTTGTGTACGTTTAAGGGGTAATATGCGCGTGCTTTGATCTTCTGTCTCCCGTTTAAATTATTCCCTTTAAGATCCTGGCTGGAAATTTCTTGCCTTTGATAGAGATCGGTGAGAGATCAAGGTTAAAATAATTTGAAATGTCTTACCCAGGGCTGGCAGTGCCTCGCCACCACGAAAGCTTAAATAATTAAAAAAAAATCAGAAGACTGGAGACGTCCATTGTAAGAAGTTAATAGATTTTGTGTCTAAAAATATCGTAGGTCACTCCCAGGTCAGACTCTCACATTTGAGAGATCATAACCAGAGAACAGAAACTCTAAAGAAATTTGTAACTGAATGTTTTCTTTAAAAAGTCTTAAAGAAAAATTGTTCACTGTAAACAATTACAGATTAATACCACGCAAATACAAAATATAAGTCATGCCGAATAGGTAAAACTGGTTAATTAGCAAGAACTCATTTAAAATTGTCCTTTCTAAAAAAAATTCTTATAATTTAATTTTAAAGATATTTTTTTTCCTTTATGTTAATATAAAAATAAATGACATTGTACAAAAAGAACCTTAGAAAACTTACCTAACCTTATTGTAACAAGCGCAATATAATTTAGCATAATCCAACTAAATATATTTTATATAAGTTTATATAACTTAATAATAAACAAACAAAATTAAATATATATTTTTCGTTGGGCTCAGAATGATTTTTGCGAAATTATTGCATACACAATTTTTCGCTTGCTTTATTCGGCAAGAAGAGCGTTGATATTTAAGCCAAAATCTCAAGTTTTATGTATTAACACATCGGCCGTTTCCCACCAAGGTAAGGTGGCCCGAAAAAGAAAAACTTTCACCATCATTCACTCCATCACTGTCTTGCCAGAGGCGCGTTAACACTACAGGTATAAAACTGCAACATTAACACCCGTTCTTCAGAATGCAGGCACTGTACTTCCCATCTCCAGGACTCAAGTCCGGCCTGCCGGTTTCCTGACTCCAAAAATATTACCCTGCTCACACTCCAACAGCACGTCATCCTAAAAAACATTTGTCTCCATTCGCTACTATCTAATACGCTCACGCATGCTTCCTGGAAGTCCAAGCCCTTCGCACATAAGACCTCCTTTACCCCCTCCCTCCAACCTTTCCTAGTCAGACTCCTACCCCGCCTTGCCTCCACTAGAGATTTATGCACTCTCGAAGTCATTCTGTTTTGTTCCACTCTCTACATGTCCGAACCACCTCAACAACCCTTCCTCACCCCTCTGGATAATAGTTTTGGTAATTCCGCACCTCCTAATTTCCACACTACGAATTCTCTGCATTATATTCACACCACACATTGCCCCAAACATGACATCTCCACTGCCTCCAGCCTTCTCCTTGTTGCAACATTCACCACCCATGCTTCACACCCATATAAGTTCGTTGGTATAACTATACTCTCGTACATTTCCCTCTTTGCTTCTATGGACAAAGTTCTTTGTCTCCACAGACTCTCAGTGCACCACTCATCTTTTTTCCTCGTCAGTTCTATGATTCACCTCATCTTTCACAGACTCATCTACTGACACATCCACTCCCAAATATCCGAATACATTCACCTCCTCCATACTCTCTCACTCCATTTTGATATCCAATCTTTCGTTACCTAATTTTTTGGGTTATCCTTATCACCTTACTTTTTCCTATATTCACTTTTAATTTTCTTCTTTTATATACCCTACCAAACCCATCCACCTAACCTCTGTAACTTCTCTTTAGAATCTCCCGAAAGCACAGTGTCATCAGCAAAGAGCAACTGTGACAACTCCCACTTTGTATTAGATTTTTCATCTTTTAACCCCACACCTCTTGCCAAGACCCTCGCAATCACTTCTCTTACAACCCCATCTATAAATATATTGAACAACCACGGTGACATCACATCCTTGTCTAAGGCCTACTTTTACTGAAATAATCTCCTTTTCCACACACTCTAACCTGAGCTTCACTATCCTCAAAAGCTCTTCACTGCTTTCAATAACCTACCTCCTATTCATCATTTGCAACATCTATATATTTAAGCAAAATTGCAAGTTTACGTATCACATCCATATATAATATATATATATATTATTATTACTTGTATATATTATAATATATTTTTCGAATAACTTTCGTAGCCCTAGCTCTCTTTCTTAATTTACAACTGGAGCTCTTTATCCTATGAAGACCCGTTTTTTATGTTAGATAGATTCTGGCGAATTTACATTACAGAAATGTCTAACTCAGATGACTGTATACCAGGGTTACACAAGGACCAGAAATCTGTAGTTGTTTTTTTCATAGACTTGAGGTCTGCAAAGGAGTTAGTAAAGAACCCAAATCCTGTACAGGCTTATTCCAAGAACTAAATTATCTTATATTAGAACAGCAACCATTGACAAGTTGTTTGATCAACGACCTTGCGAAAAGGTTTTTGAGAATGTCTCACAAAACGCAAACAGAGGTTAATGTTTAACTTTACTGCGTATAGATTTCGAGTTGGTATAACGTAACTTCAAGACCGAGTCGATAACAAATAAATCGGTCTTAAAATAGTCTTTAAAAAAAATCATACTAGACTAGAGCCTCAGATTTTTTCCTCTCGACGAGTTATTCCTAAAGTTTCTTTTGCTTTCTCCTCGTTAGCTCAAAGTTCACGGGAACATGGATCATTAACATGGCTTTTAGGTATTAAGGTCAGACTTTCAGATCAAGATGTGACCTTCAACTGGTTGTTTTTTCTTGGGAGACTTAATGTGAATTTCGCAAATTCCGTGTCCATGGGAAGGGAGAGACGAGGTATTTAAATTTGCTGCTATGTGCATCTGAAAGATAAGTTTGTTGTTTACAAGCGCACGTGTGTGTGTGTACTCACCTACTCACCTATTTGTGGTTGCAGGCATTGAGTCATAGCTCCTGGAACCGCCTCTTTTTTGTGTGCGCGTGCGTGCCTCCGTGTACGTCCATGCATTACTTTTGTCAGCTGATTTTTAAAGCACTCTAAGGGTTTATTCCTTCGATTTTTCTGCACATTAGATTCCTCTTCGCCATGGCACTAGTCTCAGAGTGATTCTCTGCATTTTCTTCTGTTTCTTGAACTGCTTGGTCAAATGTGGATTCTGTGTTTGTACTCCGTACTCTTATTATTATTATTATTATTATTATTATTATTATTATTATTTTATTATTATTAATCATTATTATTGTTATTATTATGGTTATTATTATTATTAATCATTATTATTGTTATTATTATGAATATTATTATTATTATTCATTATTATTGTTATTATTATGATTATTATTATTACGATCAGAACTAATCGCTAAACCCAGAAGGGTCATACAGTCCGTACTCAGTGATACGCTTAAATACGCTGTATGTTGGGTCTTGAAACAGTGATGACGTTCCTAGACACCCTTCATACTCCGCTGGGTTTTTTTTTCGCTTTGATGTGCTCTTCAGACGAAATGCTTAGTGTACTCACCTAGTTGTACTAACCTAGTTGTCTTTCAGGAATCGATTCATAGCTCCTGGTCCCGCCTAACTCTTATCAACTAACTTTACTGATTCCTGGCCTCCAGGGTCTTATACCGACTCCTCAAGATGTTGCATTGTCTTTTGACTCCATCTCCTCATCGCCAAAATTAAATCACTAACCAGATATTGAGAAGAAAAACGTTTTCCTGCATCCGTGTGACTGACCTACGTCTTAACCCGTCATCTAAAATCACTGGCTCCTCCTCGCTTCTCAAACTTACATATTCTATATAATCTACTGAGTATTTTGTATGTTATGATCGTGTCCTCACAGAGCCTCCTCTCTTCTATGGTTGCACCAGCCCCTTCACTCCCTGTACTAACCCCATTACAAACTTTTGTATTTTACCTATATTTTTTTAAGCTCGATGGACCTAATGCATATGGTGAATAATGTCCTAAATTAATCTTTATTAGGTTAGCATGTTTTACATATGACTTCTGATGATATATTAGTGGGATGCTTCCAGATCTTCCTCCTTTGAAGTTGTGTGCAGCATCTCTCCATCCCGGCTGTGTTCCGTGTCCGGTCGTCTCTCACTCCATCTCTGGTTTTCATTACTTTGTACTTATCAGGATATAATTTACGCAGTTGTCTTCCTGAGCAGGTTTGCAGATTGTCATTGTGTCTTAGAGAATCTAGTTCTCTGAGTATTTTGCACATTCTTTAAGTTTTCCCTTTTCTCTCTAGTCTTCAGGTTCACTTCTTTTAGTAAACCCTCCCTCGAGGATCAGTTCTCCCAGCTCCAGCGACAGTCTTATTGCGACTTTGTAAACTTCCTTGAACTTCTTTATACGCTTGATTAGGTGTGAGTTCCATGCAGGTGCTTCTTACTTTGTTGTATGTTGCATGTAGAGTACTGCATTATTCAGGAGGTTCCTGGAATAAGTGATCAGGTTCATTAGGCTCACACATGTCGCTGATACTATTTTGTTACCGTGCGCTCCCGGTGATAAGCTCACTGCTATACTTACTCTATGGTAATTTTCCTTATTCTATTTTTTTCAGCCATTGTCTTTTCGTTGCTTGTCTTAAACCTTAACAGCTTTCACAGCCATTTTTCTGGCCCTCCTTGTAGTCTGTTCAAGTCGCCTGGTAGTGTCCCCATCTCTAACCATTTTGAGTCTCGCTACTTGTTTTACATCACATGTGAACAGTTGAGCTCTTTCGAGATGTCGTTTATGCATATGTGGGTATTTTGTGATCCACTGGAATGACTTTCCCGTTATAGATGGCTGCTCTTCTAGTTTACGTATCAGTCTTGATGAAGAAAAGTATCAAATATCTCGGTAAAAATGCAGCTTCCACCCTTTTCTGCCTGTGGTAAACATCAGTGTTTTCGTGAAACTAAGAAGTACATTGTTTTAAACACTTGTTAGACGCCTGTTAAAAATCCTCTGTTATCCAGGAGGTCCTCCATTTTCCTGTGTATCGTCTCCATCAAGAATGCTGTAGTTCAGCACTACTTCTTGTGCCTTTGCATGAATATTAGTCTTTACATTCGCTATTTTTCAGCTTATTTCGTTTTTGCTGCATTTTCAGTTAAGTGGTTCTATGTTATTTCTGTCCCTGTTCTCAGAACCTATGAAGATATAAGACCCGATTGCTTACAATGTTTCCAGTTCACTCGGGAGTTTCTTCCAGTTTCTTCCAGTTTACGATTGGTCTCCCTGATGTTTCTTCTCTTTGGTATTGTGGCTGAGTGCACAGGATTCATCGCAGATCTTTCCTTCAGCTACTCGTAGATCTTGTCATTCAAAGAAAGCGCTTCCCTCATCTTTAATCTTATTACTTTGATCTTTAAGATTAGCTATTTTGTGATGTGGTTGTATAGGAATTTCATGTTAAGATACAATGAGCAGTTTATGGCACTTTATTAGGAGACGTTTCGTCCACCACGAAATTTATCAGTCAAGAATTAATAATGTCGTGGTGAATGGAACGTCTTCTCAATAAAATTCCTAAACCACAATCACTGTCTTAGTAACATACTTGTCGGTATATTCTACACTGATATACGTGGCAGCTTCAGTTCTGATTTGACCTTTACCATTATATCGTTCTTGTATTGTCTCTTCCTTTTCTTTTCACCGATGCATATTTCCTCTTGGTAAATCCACTAGTTTCGCTTTCTGTCGTCCTCTCTTTTCTGTAGTTATTCCATGATCTGGAACTGTTATGCTTTACGTTCTTTCTGTTGCTACATATAATACTTTTATATAAATTGATTTAATGCATCAGTACTTACCAAATAGATATTCCTTTTTTTGGTTGAATTTACTTTCACTTATCCCAGAGTAGGTCTCTGTTGCTCATCTGTGTGTTTCGCCCAGACAGTCGATGATCAGGACTTTCTAGTTGCTCGTTTCCTCGGGGCTTTCCATAGTCGACTTTATTTAAAGACCAGGTCCGATCTTGCGGGCTCATCCCCTTCTCCTTCTGTCATCGTGTTTTTGTTATAATACATGACAATGTATATCACTATCTGCATTATCTTAGCATTACATTTGCCTTGGCCTTCGTGTGTTTCCAAGTTTTACCAGTCTCCTTGTGGTTTCAAAGACTCCCATTATAAAGAGTTTTAACTGTTATATCCCTATTGGAGGATTATAAAAAAAACTGACTACTGCAGCCGTGGGTTGCCCAGTCGTATTACCATAATTTAAGTAGTGTATCATGTTCCTATTTAGTCTTTGGAATTTCTGAAAGCGGTTGTTAGATGATTATTGCATTTGCAACTTAAGTTATACTACTGACGTGGGCTTCTTGTGGTCTGCTTGGTGTGATATTTATTTCTATAACTTTCTCTTTGTGCATTGTCTGCTTCGACAAAGCTATTCTCAGGTTTCTCACTCCTATTCTCATTATTTTTATATTTGTCAGAATTTAATTCAAGTATCAACCTCTCTGAACACACTTATACCTATTAGTTATTTAGGGACGTATCCCCATTTTCTCCAGTTCACCAGTTATATACTTTTGCTAAAAGTTTCTACCTGGTCCTATTGCTTTCATTGCATCTAAGCTCTTTAGGAGCTCTCTCACTTCATCTTTTTATTAAATTTCATTCAGTCTTTATCGTTCACCTTTCCCTAATGGCATCATTCTTTATTCTTAAGTAAAAGCGTCTTTGAACCTTCTATTCAGTCCTGTGTTTACCTCCGTGGAATCTTTCATCAGTTCAACTCCTCCCATTTTTGTTTCATTATTTGATCCATTGCTGTTTTTCTCGTCTTATCTAACTTTATTTCAGCTTATGGTTTGTTTTAACTAGTGGTTTGTAAAGTACCACTTATATTATCTTATTTTCTCTTATTGCCATTATTCACTCTGCATAGAGTATGAAATCTCCACTACAGAGGATGTTTGACTTATCGAAACTTCTCCACATATCTTTGCCACACCTCTTACCAGCTCCTTCCCCTTTTCACCTCTCTCTCTCTCTCTCTCTTTTTTCTTTTTCTCTCCTCTCCTCTCCCTCTCCTCTCCTCTTCTCTCCTCTCTCTCTCTCTCTCTCTCTCTCTCTCTCTCTCTCTCCCCCTCTCCACTTCCTGTGTGAAAGCCCTTAAGAAATATGATTTTAGCACCCCTATTAGCTGTGTCTGCTATGTCTGACTTCCCTCTGCTGTTTTCAACTCGTCACACAACTTTTGCTTGCAGTGTGTGTACTCACTTATTTGTAGTTGCAGGGGTCGAGTCGCAGATCCTGTGTGTGTGTGTGTGTGTGTGTGTGTGTGTGTGTGTGTGTGTGTGTGTGTGTGTTTGTTTTTGTGTTGGGGAAAAAGTAGGTATGGGTGTTTTGTCACAGCAAAGATGAAATTAGTAATACTTTGGCATTACTGTCTCACAGGATGAATTATCTCATACAGGGGGGAATGTATTATTATCTTTATTATTGTCATTATTTTATTATTATTATTATTATTATTATTATTATTACATCTAAGGGGAAGAGCTAAACCCATAAGGACTATAGAGCGCCTGTGAGAAAGGGCAGGCATTGAGATTCGATCCAAAGAAAGGAAGGTTAGATGCAGTATATAAAACATCTTCACTGAACCAGACCAACATACACTATACAAGAAACTGAACATACCAAATTAGGTTTGTATGTTCACAAATACATAAACATACGCAGTGTTGCAGCAGACCCCGCAAAAAGCAGCCTCGGAATCACGAAATAAACACTATTTCAGCCATGCCAAGCAACACCACTGGTGGGAGAGGCGAGGGCAGAGTGCACAAGGGCAGGGCCGCATCTGTCCGTCCTCCTGTCCGGGTGTACACATTGATTATGACCTTAGTAAAATATGACTTTGATGTTCATCACTGCCCGAGGCCGCTGGGGCATTTCACAGTGTGTGGGGGTATGTGGGGGGTTATGTGTGTGGGGGTTTGTGTGTGGGGTGTAAATGTGTGGGGTTTGTGTGTTATTGAAATTATGTATAATTTTTGTATTTATTTTAATTTTTGATTGTATTTAGTTATTATTATTATTGATTTATTATTATTATTATTTATTATTATTATTATTTAGTATTTATTATTATTATTATTTAGTATATATTATTATTATTATTATTTTATTATTATTATTATTTGTATTTATTATTATTATTATTATTTATTAATATTATATTTGATTATTATTATTATTTAGTATTATTTAGTATTATTATTATTATTTATTATTTATTATTATTATTATTATTATTATTATTATTATTATTATTATTATTATTATTATTATTATGGGGTAGCACTAAACTCGTAGGGATTATACTACGCCTGGGGGAGAATGGAAGGTATTCAGGCTTAATTCAGGGAACTGGAGCACAGATACAATTCCCTAGATCAAGAGCCCCTAACCAGCGTCAAGGAACCTTCCTTGAGGGATGGATGGCTAAGTGATTTGATGCCTATCGGCCACACAAGGGCCGTAGACTGCTTATAACTTATTCACCACCAGTCAAGAATAATATAATTCGTGAACCAGAGTTAAAGTTACCTTTCAGTGTATATGCACTGAGAATCATAAACATCTCAGTGTATATGCTCGTATACTCATGCGCTTTACAGACTGAGCGAACCTTTATTGACGCCCACCACCTTATTCAATAAAAACTGAACTAGCCCACTCATGCAGGCTCACTCCACAAGTGTGCTTCATGCCTGGGAATGCACTTATGACTTCATTCTATTTTCGCAACATGGAAAAACATGTTTACAGTAAGGTCGACCCCACACACAGTCATGGAACACTGCTCTTCCAGGCGGCCTGGCTTACACCTGCTCAGGCCGGCCCATCCTCTTAATCAAAGTCGATATTTCAAAGCTGCTAAGACAGTAGCATTAGTGACTGTTACACGAGCCTTAAGCAGTGATTATCTGACCGTGCATTACTGAGTGACTGGTTTCTGTTGGCGTTTGAAAAAAAATTGTGACCTGTATGTAATAACTGTATGGCGTTTTAGTGAGTTTTAATTTTAAATGGACAGACGATAATTTAGCTTAATCTTACCAAATCCAAGTAATGTAAATATAAATATTTTGAAAACAGAATTTTCAGAAAAATTACAAGTCGTGAGATGCGTATCCTCACTAATTATTTGTTTTCAGACTGTTTTATTTTTTCGCTTAATTTACATTTATGCTGAATCACATATATAGCGAAAGCCTGTATTTTTGTATTTAATGATTTGTTGTTTTGTATCTATAGTGAGACAATGTGTATTGAGTATTTTTTTTTTTTCACAGATTTTATATTTACTTTTATTTTTTTCTGGAGGTTATATTCGTTTGTAAATAAATCTCGTGTTCACGCGTAAAGAACGTGTTCTTTTTAATGTTCTCGTACTGTCAAGGGAGACACCCAGGTGCCTGACGTACACATCCAGCTGTGTTTGTGAGGGTCGAGGCAGCGTCCCTGACCCAGCCTCCTAAATTGGCTTGACCACCACCGATTTAGATTTTAACATCCAGGCTTCTGTCATACCTACTCTTGAAGTTGTGAATGAATGCAGCATCTACCACTTCCTCCTCTAGTTCATTTCACTTTGGAATCGCCATAAGGCTAAAACACTTTTTAGCTTCCCTATAATTCACCTATATCTTTAGCTTTCATCTGTTTCTCCCCTTTGATCAAGTTGACTATTAAGACGCATGTGCAAAGTTGGGTATTTTCATTGATGGACTGACTATTCATTCTCACTAACCTTTGCCCTGTATGTGACTAAGATATTGTGAGAAACATTTCAACAATAAAGATACCCAACTGTTGAACATGTGTCTTAATCATCAACTTGTCTATATTTTATACCATTTTCAGCATACTCTTTGATCCAGATCCTCTCCTTTCGAAGATCCTCTGCGTCCTGGTGATTCCTCTCAGGATTTTATACATCATGGTCATGTACCCCTTTTCTCTCCTTGCTTCCATGTTCGTCAGATTTGGGTCAGGGATTCTTTCTAGGTCTCGCATTTTTCTCGGCTCTGGGACAAATTTTATTGTAAATTTTTAGAACCTTCTTTATCTTTCGCACATGTTAAGTGTCTTTTACGTTGGTCTCATTTAATTTATTGTTTAGTAATTTTTTTGTGTTCCTGAATGCTATTGTGAGATTTGTCAGCTTTGTTTATGCTGCCAATAAAGGTTCTTGGTGGGCAAGACGTTTTCGGATAGATACCAGTTATTTATTAACTTGTCGGTATTATATACCTTTGCGGTAATTGTAATTACTCTGTGCTTTGTCGGTACCTTGGTTCCGGTATCATTTATTGGTTTTACTTGTTTTGTGTGTTTGTACTAGTAAGGTTTATTATCACATAGCTTTATTTTTGGTGATCTAAAGTTCTTTCAGGTTTTTTTTTCAGGAGTACTGAGTGATCTCGTAGATTAAAATGCTTTTTAAATTTCACAACTTACTTTTCTTGTGGAGCTTAGTTTCTCCTGGAACTCTCACCTGGAACACTTCTGAAACTTTCTATTTTGGAATTCTCTCTTGGAATTTTCTCATAGAACTCTAGCTTCTGGAACACTTTCCTAGAACTTTCTCTCCTAAATCTTTCCTAAATTCTCTCCTGGAACTTTCCTGAAGCTCACCTGAACTCTCTTCTGGAATTCTCCCTTATGGAACTCTTTCTCAAGGAACACTCCTGAACCTCCTTCCAGGAACATCTCCTGGAACTCTCCTGGATGCCCTACGGCCAGTCACTTGCTGCGCACGACTGTGGTGAAAGCGACTCCAGTTGACTCGATGTCTTGTTTACATTTTAATAATTTAGAATTTGCTGTATCATCTCCTAATCTATGTTGTGTATAACTTCGAATGTTGATTGTTAGCGTCTACCTTCAGCACGCCTGCGCACATTGCTACTATTCTTCAGTCGCAGTAGCGACTGAAGCCTTGCAAAGAATACCAAGGAGTCTTATTACCAGTGTTATGGAAGGGTTTCAAATACACATGTCACCACTAAACGACTTTAGACCACAAAGTTCCTGCCTCACTTTACTTAATTATTATATGAAATACAGAGGCATGGAATAAAAAAAAACGATGTTGTATACAAAGATTTTGCGAGAGTACTTAACGAAGTAACCATGGATCGAAAAATATATGTTTTTTAAAGGGGCAGCAAGAAGAGAGATTAATTTTGTTTACCAAACACAGTCATAGTGTCAAGGCAAAATCGAGTCGTAGTACAATAAAAAGGTTTACTTGTGGAAGGCCCAGCTCTCTCTCTCTCTCTCTCTCTCTCTCTCTCACTCTCGTTTACAGTAACTGCTAGTCATAATACTGGGCTTGCAACAATTTACAGCTAACTCACGAATTGTAAATAGAAAATAGAATGACGTTTCTACGAATCATCGTCAAAATTTATTATGAATTTCTTTGTGAAGCGCTAAATCCATTGGGTCATTCAGCGCAAGGAGTGGCGTAGGCTTGATCCTCTATCCATTAATCAATCAGACAGACTATGAAGAAAATAATCAAGTATCTTAAACAGAGACTTGATAATGGCCCCAGATGGAACTGGAACGTTGGCAGGGAAGAAAAAATTCAGACTGCAGCACAGTGTGCCGCACGTGGAGACAGTGTGCCGCACGTGGAGACAGTGTGCCGCACGTGAGACAGTGTGCCGCACGTGGAGACAGTGTGCCGCACGTGGAGACAGTGTGCCGCACGTGGAGACAGTGTGCCGCACGTGGAGACAGTGTGCCGCACTGGGACTGATGACCTCGTATCTACATCTCCACGAATTTTTGCTTGTATTTCGACTGAAGAAGCCTGCTCAGCAGGCGAAATGTCTTATCAATATAGATTTTAAACTGTTGCTCATAATTCACTCATTCTATTGTATCATTTCTTTACTGAATTCGAAAAGCGAAACGTCTTGAAATATATAAATACAAGTGTTGCACATGTCTAAATCTTCATAGGTTAATAGAGTTATTGAAACTAAACTTGTGGGTAGTTTTTAGAGTAGTTGGACAGATAATTTGGGCAGTAGGCCTGCTGCAGTGTTCCTCCATTGTTATACAATATCTGATAGACTGAGCATATCGACTCCAGGCTGAGGGACTGATTACCTCAAACTCTGCTTCATCTTCCACCGTTCTTCTCTGTAATGGACTGAAGAAGCCACTGGCTCGCACAAGTGTTTCATTCTTCATCGTGTTCATCATAACCCTCCGCTGTCATCTTCATTGCCATAGATTGAAAACTTGTCCCCCACACCAGCCTGCATTTTTATTTTATTGGGAGGAGCGTTAAACCCGTGAAGGTGATAGAACGTCGGTGGAATGGGACTGAGATTTGATCCCAAACAGGTATATATGCACTGTGAGTAGCTCTGCTGTTTTGCATGACTGATCACGTAACATTAGTCACATAAAATACCCAGAACTCACCAAGTGGAAATGGTCGCTCTTAGAGACTTGATGACATAGCCAGGTCATGACATCTAACTCGTGTCAGGGATGTCAGAGGATCCAGCCTCTTAGTTATACACACTGACACCAGCCGGTGGTTGAACCCCCGTCTCAGTCTCCCTGTAATCTGCGTACGAAGGGTTTGGTGTGTGTATTTTCACCTATTTGTGGTTGCAGGGGTCGATTCACAGCTCCTGGCCCAGCCTCTTCATTGGTCGCTACAAGGTCCACTCTCTCCCTGCTCCATGAACTTTATCGTATCTCTTCTTAAAGCTATGTATGGATCCTGCCTCCACTACATTATTCTCCAGATTGTTCCACTTTCTGTTAACTCTATGACTGAAGAAATACTCCCTAACATCCCTGTGACTCATCTGGGTCTTCAGCTTCTAGTTGTGATCCCTTGTTGCTGTGTCCCATCTCTGAAACATCCTGTCCCTATCCATCTTGTCAGTTCCTCTAAGTATTTTATGTTGTTATCATGTCCCCCTGTCCCTCCTGTCCTTCAGTGTCTTCAGGTCGATTTCCCTTAACCTCTTCTAGTAGAACATACCCCTTAGCTCTGGGTTTAGTCTTGCTGCAAACCTCTGCGCTTTCTCTAATTTCTTGACGTGTTTGACCAGGTGAGGGTTCCATACTGGTGCTGCATACTCCAATATGGGCCTGATGTACACGGTGTACAGAGTCTTGAACGATTCCTTACTCTGTGTGTGTGTGTGTTCTTACCTATTTGTGGTTGAAAGAGTCGATTCATAGCTCCTGGCCCCGTCTTTTCGCTGATCGCTACTAGGTCTACTCTCTCCCTGCTCCATGAACTTTATCGTATCTTCTTAAATCTATGTATGGATCCTGCCTCCACTACATCACTCTCCAGGCTGTTCCACTTCCTGACTATGTGACAGAAGAAGGCTTCTTAACATCTCTGTGACTCATCTGAGTGTGTGTGTGTGAATACTCATCTATTTGTACTCACCCGTTTGTGGTTGCAGGAGTAGATTCACAGCTCCTGGCCCCGCCTCTTCGCTGGTCGCTATTAGGGACTATATTTGCTGTATATAATTGAACTGCGTTGTAGTTTCATAAAAAGGATACCGATATCCAAATCCAGTACCTCTCCTCATATTGTGTGTGTGTGTTAAGTGTGTGATGAACCGTGTGTGGCCAGGGAGGGAGTGAGGTCGTTGTGATGGGCCACGTGTGGCCAGCCTGAGAGGGAGGGGTAGTAATGGGCCATGTGTGGCAAGTGGGGCATTTCCTGTGTCCGGGTGCAGGTGCGGTCCGCTCCTGAATTTGCCGCACGTCTCAGTCCACATTAATCGAGGAGGTTTTAGTCTTGTGTATTAAGAGATGTAATTAGGGGGATACTCAGGAAGTCCACGCCTGACGCAACGATGTTGTGTATGTGAATATGCTTTGGTAAATGAGTAAGTTTGTTGTGTTTGCAATCTGTCGACTACACGAGGGTCATAAAGGACCTGAATTCACATAACTTCTTAGATAAATAAAATTTAACATACCTGAAGAGATTTGTTGCCCTTATTTAATCTTATTTAGTTGGAACAAATGCTATGTTACCCTTTCCTATTCTATAATCATCAAAAGAGAGACTAACAACCGACAAGTGTGCAACTCTTGACCTTATTTCTCACTTATAGGGAATAAAATGCTTATAGGGAATAAAAGCCACCGAAGTGGCTAGTTTATTGTGCACTCCGTATCCATCCTGTGGACGGTAGCGCAAGAGCATGTGGATACACAAAAGGCCTAGGAACTAGGCCCCATAAAGGTTACAGGTGTGCATTTGTATTTATATCTACAGTTCACTTATCTGTTACAAGCAAATTTAGGAAATTTGCTTAGTATATCTGGTATCTTATTTTCATTAATAAGATATCTTGACATGTCACATAGGTTATTATACTGTCTATCTCTGTATTGCTCAATAATGACGCTCGTGCTATTACAAAATTAGGAAATATAGTAAAATCTCTACACAAATAACCTGCACATAGAAATAAACCTATGACGACGTTTCGGTCCGACCAGGACCATTAACCAATTCAAAGTCGAACTGAAATGTCGTCATAAGTTTTATTCTCCTCTGAGTGGATTATTTGTGTATTGTTCCAGTCACGGTATTGTACCTTTTCTATATATCTAGGATAAGTAGATGTAGAAAGTTGGAATGAAGTGGTGATGGGGTGGGCTTCACGTGCATCTACGTGGGGTTGGGGGTTAGTGATTCCTGGGATCATCGGGTCCCCCAGACTGCAGTCTGGTCTCTGACAAGGTCTTATAAATCTGAAAAGAAATATTGAAGGAATGAGAAATATCAACACAAGAACGTAAAGATGTGTGAATACATGGAAAAAAAATAAACCGGGAATCCTTATACCTGCTGCCCCTGTTCACCTAGCAGCAAGTAGGTACCTGGGTGTTAGCTGACTAATGTGGGTCGCATCCTGGGGGACAAGATTAAGTTGCCAGAAATGCTCTACATAACCAGAGACTTAATATTATGTCAATGTCAGCTAGGTCTGTATAGGTTGTATCATGTACTTGTAGAAATAAAGTATTATTATTATTATTATTATTATTATTATTATTATTACCTTTGCTCTTGCTGATGTAAGTATTGGGGTACGAGGTAAAATTTGGCAATGACGGTAGAAATACCTGCAAAATGTTACGTAAAAGGACACAAATGCAACCAATGTGACATTTTATTATGGCAACGTTTCGCTCTCCTTATATTGTGTGTAAAGACTTAACAAAGCTCATGGAGAGCGAAAAGTTTCCACAATAAAATGTGACATTAGTTGCGTATGTGGCCGTTTATCTAACGAGGTAGAATTTGTTGCTCATCTTGATTAAGAACGAATTGTAAAATTTAAAAAAAAAAAGTTAGTCTTAGAAATCGACCACAGTTTCTATGCCGACAATATTTATAAAAAAAATAAAAGTCGCAAAGACGTGACTTGGGCAAGTCACAATTAGCTTTACGGAGAGGAAACGTTTATTTGCGACGTGTTGATCCGTATCGGACAGTTCTTGAATCGCGAGATTTGTTACTTAATCCATGAACCCAGACGAGATTTTTCACATGTCAGTACTACCCAAAATTAGTATTACAAGCTATTATTGAATATAATAACCTCGAAAAATATTTAATCTAATAACTAAGTCCACCAAACTAAGTTAGTATTTTTTTTTATCGTGTACATCTGGGCGTGTGCCCATTTCGGCAGTGGACACACGCCTCCACCCGCAGACCCTCCCTCACTGCAGTGGCTCTCAGCCTCGCTGCCCCAATTCACGCGGAATATACGTGTTTTTGCGGCGATGTGCAAACCTACTGTGTAGGCGAAATGTTTCGGAATGAAGATACCTAAGTGTTGTACCTGTGTCTTACTTGTCAACTTCTCGGTAGTGTATACCATTATCATGTTTACCCTGGCTTGGTGATGACATTAACTCCCTGGCTTGAATATTTCGACACCCTGGCTTAGTGATGACATCAACACCCTGGCTTGGTTTATATCAACACTTGTACGCTACCCCTTGGTTATAATGTTTACTAAATCGACAAGCTGAAGACTGAGACACAATAAAATTCCCAAAATGTTGCTCAAGAGTTCCATTCTTCACTACCTCTTGTATACACCTTGGTCTGATGTACAGCAACACCCCCGGGACACTTGGTGTACAGTCACACAGTACCACCAGGCCATAACTTGGTCTTCATTTGTACAGTTCAATATTTTCCCTGGTCTCGTGTACACTGCAGTAAATCTTCCATCATCGTCTACCTTTCTAATCTCGGCTTATCGACCTTTGGTTCTTCTCTTTCTCTTCGGCATCTGTGGAGAATAGAAATCTAGCTGGAGCGTCGCATCTGAGGTCCTGGCAGGCGCGAGGTGGCCTTGATGACACCGCATACAGACACCAGGAGCCCTGCCATTTGACATGGGCAGCACGGCACGCCACGGTCCGCCACTCTTGTTAACCTGATGGGGGACGAGCCGCAGGTGGTGGGGCCGTGCAGGTGGTCACCCCACACGCCGTCCCCAGACTTGAACCTAGTGCCACGCCTCGCAGGAGACGGGTGGACATCATTCCCGCCGTTCCTTGTGTGAAAATAAATAACAAAAAGGCACAATACCGTGACTGAAGCAATACACAGATAACCCGCACATAGAAGAGGGGAGCTTACGACGACATTTCGGTCCGACTTTGACTTTGTAAATGGTCGAAGTCGGACTGAAACGTCGTCGTAAGCTCCCCTCTCCTATGTGCGGGTTATTTTAATTGTTCTAGTGTGGACCGCGGGAGGTCACCCCACCCGTCGTCCCCAGCCCTGTACCTAGTGCCACTCTGGCAGGACGCGGGGTTTCACAACAACCGTCGTCCCCAGCCTTGTACCTAACGCGTTGCCTCCTGGGGCTCATGTGGTCGCTTCCGGGTACTCATCTCACCCTCGTCT
This sequence comes from Cherax destructor, assembly GCA_009830355.1. Taxonomy (NCBI): domain Eukaryota; kingdom Metazoa; phylum Arthropoda; class Malacostraca; order Decapoda; family Parastacidae; genus Cherax; species Cherax destructor. The sequence continues at coordinate 230,420 of WNWK01001429.1, forward strand.
GTTTCAAACTTTTCTCTCTCTCCTTTCTCCTAATCTGGTATACGCTATCACTATCTTCCCCATGCATGTGCACCGTACAGCTTGGTCATTTCTGGTCCACGGGGTTCCTCACCAGTGTGACCACCTGTGTTCCAGTGGGTACATTGAGACCCTACCCTGATGTTCAGTGGGCGCCGCCTATCCTGGAGCATGAGGTAAGACTCATCCTGGTCGTCCTCTGAGCTTAGTGTGCTCCACCTAGCCTGTAACAGGAGGTGGGACCCACCGATCTCTGTGACTGACAGAAACGGAATACAATATTCGGTTGGTAAATGGACTAAGATATATTCTGAATACTAATATAGACTGCTTCCAACGCCTACAGAGGTAAGTTTATTCCAATGGAACGAAAATGTGATTGTTTGAACATTAGGAATCAAAACAGTGACTGAACACTTGCATATTCAGAACCATGCTTAAATCTTCAAGGTTTTTTTTAAGTCAGACAAGCTCTTGCTGTAAACCTTGTGGAGGCAGGCAAAATTGAACACCAGTAAATAAGACAGTGTCAAGTATTATTGCTTCTTTATACCGACGGTGGGAAGCGCCCATCATTTTTTTTCACATGCGTCAAGTTCATTATAAACCTAGACTTAGATTTCAACTTGCAAATAAATAAATAAAGGCATGCCTTAACAGCAGCAATCCTGGACCCATGAGACCAACTATTGCCTGGTAATTTCATAAGCAATTGATGAATAAGACACATGTGCAATATCAGCTTATCTTTATTGAGAAACATTTTTCCTACGCAGCAGGACTTATCAATTTAATATAGAAGCATGAGGATGAAGTCTTGTATACTGAAGGAAGTGGAGAGATGCAGCAGTTGAAGACATTGTCACCTGTGTGCAGAGGAACTATTACTATAGTGGAAGTGGGTCAGGACCCCAAGGAATGACCAGGGAGGCTGTGAGCAGCTGGAAAAAATAATTTAGGAGGTAACCTCAGTGGAATCATGAACATTGGCGGAATCAGAGAAAGTGCACTGGTGGGCCATGACATTACCAGTGTGGATGTAGAAGATGAAAGATGCAACAGTTGAAGATGTGGTCACTTTTAGCCGGGGACCACTATATTAAGTCGGCCCCAACAGGTGGCTCGGAGATTAAGCGATATGGGTGAAGATATTCTCTCCACTAAGATTCATTCTGATAAATTTAAGTTTAAAATATACTAGCTATATATTGTGTATATATATTTAATGTCGTGCCGAATAGGTAAAACTTGCAATTTTGGCTTAAATTGCAACGCTCTTCTTGCCGAATAAGGCAAGGGAAAATTTGTGTATGCAATAATTTTGCAAAAATCATTCTGAACCTAACGAAAAAAATATATTTCATTGTGTTTATTATTAAATTATTGTAAACTTATCTAAAATATATTTAGTTAGATTATGCTAAATTAAATTGAGCTTGTTATAATAAGGTTAGGTAAGTTTTCTAAGGTTCTTTCGGTACAAAATTATTAATTTTTACATAAACATAAATGAAAAATATATATATTTAAACGTATAAGAGAAAATTGACCAATTTTACCTATTCGGCACAGCATATATATATAAATATATAATGTCTTCAGGAAAAGCAATTAATTCGTGAAAGTTGTTGCTGTGAAAAAAAGCAAATCTATTCATCATTATTTATATTCGTCTCACACATCTGCTCCCAGCCGCTGCCGCTAACCTTCTCTTCTTAATATGATATTTCTAACAACTAAACAATAGGCAAGTTTTCCTTAATGGTGATTTCTATTTATTTCTATCTTCCTAAGAACTTCAACTCTAGCAATCAGTCTTGCACTATCATTCTATTTACGTTAATACTTGATTATTCGGGTTGTCAAAGCATTCTGTATATAAGGAGTAGCCAAGAAAAAAGACAGACAGACAGACAGACAGACAGACAGCAAGAGCGAAAGAAGAAAGAAAATGATTGAAGAGAATAGTTACTCGTTAGTGAAACTACATAATAACCCCCAAATTTATTATATTTAACCACACAGTCACCCATTTATATGCATTGAATTTTTTACGAATTTCATTGGTTGCAATTTTTAATATCTACTGCTCCGAACTTTGTATTAAAGACAAGAAAACTCTCATGCAAGGAGAACGGTTAATGAATAAGACAGATATGCAACACGTGCGTAACAGGTTTTTTCATTCTAATACAGATGTGACTTAGATACTGGAGACTGTCCCCAGTATGGAAGTTACCATCATTAGATTGAAAAATCCTGCTACGCAGTGAAAAGTCTCATCAGTATAGATACTTTGGTGTTGCATATGTGTCTTATTCACCAACTCGTCGGTACTATATAGCATTAATGTGACGATACTTGTCTGAGATGGCAACGTAATGAAACCTTGGGACAGATGATAACTTCTTCAACTCTGTTCCCAGCCGCTGGCCCAACTTTTCGCCATGACCAACTTCCACTAGTGGGTCTTGCCCACCTGTGACGCCGTCATCAACTGCTGCATCTCTTCTCTGGATCCGTTATATTAAGTCTTCATTCTTATGCTTCTGTTTTAGATCAAAGATAGGGGACTGAATATCTTAATATTGCCACTTCTTCCACTGCCTCCATTATAAAAGTCATCTCTATTTCATATTAGAATAAAGCTGTTGCGCAGGAAAACGTCTCATCAATAAAGATGTCCAGGAGTTGCTTATGCGTCATATTCATAGGTTTGTCGGTACTGTATACATTAATGTAATGTTTGACTTGTACCTTCCTCGACGTCAGTGACCCCGCAAGTGACCAACCAGGATACAAAAAGAATGTATACACTATCCTCATGGCCACAACAGTTTTACTCTCCCCTAATTACTACCGGCTTATTAGCCACCCTATTGCACAACAATTACACAGTTTAAGGGTAGTGTACAGTTTTGGGACTATAGATGGTAACCGTACACTGTTGACTGGTGCATTATTCAACGATACATACTACATTGATATATAGTAGAAAGAATCAACGATACCACTTTACTGTTGGTTACCTGGACCCATACAGAAGAATTAATTGACAGCGACATAACATTACAAATTTTGACCAGTGTTTTACCGGGCAGCGCTGCTTATCCTGTGAGTGTTGGTACCACTGGAAACAACCAGGTATAAGATACCAGAACCATTGCTAACGTGTACTATTCCTCATCATACTGATAGTAACGTTGACACACCAAAATTGGCAATGTTACCTCCGCTAGTTGTCTCAGTCTATTACCTGGAGTATACTTGGAGAGGGTTTTGGGGTGTCAACGCCCCCGCGGCCCGTTTTTGGTATCACTACTTACATAATTTGTCACGTGTCTTCTACCTTTACATATAACCTTTACAAATTACTGTTATCTAGTTGTAGCAAATCATGCATTTTTTTTTTTTTTTTTTGGGGGGGGAATATTAGAACTTTAGTTACAACGCTCTTACATAATGCAAAAATGTCTGAGGTATTATACGGTATTATGCCTTTTTGTTCTTTATATCTGGAGTATATTAGGTCTATGGTGGCATAATCTACTGCACTGAGCTCCTTCCATGGAGGACTTCTTGATCTTTGCTAACATCTAGGAGACAGTAGAAGCTAGTTTGAATGCTTCTTCATTTAGAATCTTTCTAACTTGTACATTTTGTTTAGCTTGCACATGTACAGTGATATTTCTAAATTCATTCTATAATTGGCTTTTAGCTGAACTGAGATTTTCGGACTGTGATTAACAGTCAATAAAACTTTACTTGGTGTTCTCCTAAGTATTTGGTGCTAAATCTTTGCTATGGGATTTTATCCTCCGGTAAAGAACATTTAAGACTAAGCTGGAGCTTCTTGATAGAGAACATAAGCATTTTGACTAAATATTTCTACAAAAAACTGGAAAATTATAAACAAGAGCCTTAATAACCACAACTGTGGTGGTAGCATCTTGAGCTCTCACACACTGAGGCATCCGGGATCGATCCCCGACACGGGTGAAACGTTAGGCATGTTTCCTTACATCTGCTGCCCCTGTTCACCTGCAGTAAATAGGTACCTGGGTGCCAGATCACTGTTGTGGGTCGTATCCTAAGGAAGAAAATTACCGGCGAAATACTCTGCATAACCAGAGGCTTTATATATAGTATGTCAGTGATGGCAACTATAAGTCTGTATCAGGTACTTGTAGAATTATGATTATCATTATCGCTATTATAATAGCGATTACAATAGCGATAATGATAATCATTATTTCTATTGACCCCTATAAATATATCATTATTTCTATTGACCCCTATAAATATATTCTAAAACCATATATACACTGAGTGCCATGGATGCAAAAAAATCATTTTCTCTGTGAACTGTATCGTTTAGAGGATTTTATTTAGTGTATTTTTTTTTTTTTTAATTGAAGGAGAATATTTTAATTTAGTTCAGTAAGTTATATTATCGTATCTTGTGGTTCCGTGAATTATTTTAATGGGTTGGAGATGTAGCCTGCATGTGTATGTAATAGTGTGGCTGTGCTTTTGTTTTATACTATAGAGATTAATGAGATCATTTCTTCCTGTAGCCAGTACGTTGTAGGCTTTGGCATCCTAAACCACTTGATCGCATAACTCACTTCCGTTACGATTATTATTATTATTATTATAATCAAATAGAAGTGCCAAACGTCCAACTTCGAGCGCTCTTTATGCGCTAATTTGCTAATGTATAGCTATTCCTCTGAAGATGTGTGTGTGAGCGCATGAAATCGCTCAGGTTTTATTACCTACTTATGTTAAGGTACCTATGTTACCTATTTATGTTAAGGTACCTATGTTACCTATTTATGCTAAGGTACGGTCATTTGCATGATAATTATCAGTTAAGCGCATTAAAAAATCGACTTAGACATTTGTTAACTAAATTATCTAACATGCTTGCCCAAAGTCTATCAAGTGAATCCACGCATAAACTTATACTAAATCAGCTTGAAGGAATATATGCAGTTATGTTCATGCACTGATGCATTTAAAGCTAAATCCGTTGCTACAGCAAGAACTTATCGTTTCATAAACTCGCATTGACCTGAATAATGAATGCATAACATGGGCTTGAATCATGTTTAATTGCAACGAGAAAAAAGAGAACTATGGCCAATCCAACACCACAAAGCGAAATGTCAACACGGCCGTAGATCACGAAGGGCAAGCAAGAGGATCAAGGAAAAAAACCTGGGGGAAAAACAAGGGAGCAAGGAGGATGCCCTGCCGCACCTCGATTACCGCGGGACCATGAATAATGCCAATGATAAATAAGCGGAAGTAAACAGCAGACCCGAGTACATTAATTAGAAAGATGATTTACAGTCACGCTCTGGATTACCGCCTTATTGATACCTATGTCCGCGTGGGTGTTTTTTTTTTTTTTCCTTATCTCAGAATTAATCGAACACATACACGGGCCCGGATTTAGACGTGGTGTGCGCCCATGCATGGCCTCGGCCTGTAGCATACGAGTAGTCTATCTCCACAATTAATACATACAAATGATTGTTACACGCACCCACACGCAATTAATCGAAGCAAATAGTTGTATGCAACAACACGAATTATGTATTCAAATAATATTTGTATACTGCCACACGCATTTGAGAAACAAACACGCTGGTGTTCCGTCAAATAATAAATAGGACACCATGAATGGTGCACTGCGGACGAATAAAGATAAATTGCAAGAAATAAGCATTTACTTGGACAACCTCTCGCTCTATGTGGAATTAATAAAGTTCTACACGCAAAGAAACGTTTTCACAATAAAAACTCGTTCTGTAACGTGATTTCTTTCCTCATTAAGAAAGTCACTTTCGCTAATTTGCTTTGCGTGTAGCACAGTCGACAACATCGACACCAATAAACAAGTTGCATAAGCAACACCAAGCGGCAGGTCTAGAGGTGCAGTGGCTGCAACTTATTACCTGCAATAATTACTCACTCGTATTTTCATTTTTTTCATCACCTGGATTTTAGAAATGAAGACCTTCAACTTGACAGTTTTGATGAATAATGTCAGTAGAGGAAGAATGAATGTGTGGAGATAATCTTCACGTGCTGGGTATGGAAGAAGCGACAATACGGTAATTCCATGTTAAAAACACGACTTGACCAACGTATTAATGGAAACAGAACACCGAAGTATGTCAGCTTTGAGCTATTCTGTTTGTGTTCCTCGTGAGACAGGTTTAGGGAAAGTAATTATTCCTGTATCTGTTTCAGTGGTTTATTCTCTCCCAAATAAGTTTGTTGTCGACTTCCTTTCCCCGTCTCCCAGCTAACCATTCCGGTAACCATATATGCCTGAACTTTCTCTAGCCTTTATTTTTTTTATCTTTCTCTCGTGTTAAGTTTGTATTCCTTCATTATTTTGGCATCGCCCGCAAACGAAGAATGTATAGGAGTTAACTACTGAAATCACGTCATTTACGTAAACCAGGAGCACTACGGGTTCCATCACTGATCTTTGTGAAACACAGAAAGTTACACTCTACCGTTATGAGGTTTCATCCCATACACCAAAAACATTATAATTTTTCTGTTGGTTGAAAAATTTCTCGCTCATGTTAAAACCTTTAATTTTGCGCAGTCTCAATCCCTCAGTTTTTTAAGTTGCTCTTGTGGCATCGTATCCACAGACTTCTTACAGACTTTGTTATTATATTCAGAGTAAAACGCTAAACCCATACGAGTCATTCATCGTCAGGTTAATTAGGACTGATCCAGGGAGGAGAGAACTAGATTTTTTTTAATCAAGAGCCCTTCAGTGACATCAAGGTATTTACCCTTCAATTGCCCTCTTATTCAGATGTTTATTGTTACACTGGTTATTCTTCTGTTATTTGGTGGTGGGTTGTAGATGGTATCGACCGGCTAGCGTTCAATAATAGAGCTAGGTATATAATCTGGGTACTCGTCACAGGTTGTAATCAATATTTCTTCAGATCTCAACCTGTTTCAGAGCAGAAGTATTTCTCCACATTTTTTCCCCATCTTCCAAAGTATAGTCTGGGAAAGACTGTGTCCACATCACACTAGTTAGGTTGGTCTCTATAATGGCTATTATGTCTGCCAATTTTTGTTTTGCTCTTTTAATTAATTACTGGGCTTTATTAGTAATTCCATCTGTGTTCATTATGTTGTGTGACGTCACTGTTCTGCTGTCATCGGTCTAATTTGTGGAGAGTGGATATCCTTCCGGGATGATGGTACAGGAGGTGGAGTCTAGGGATGTGCTTTCATTACATGGGAAGGAATGGAAGGGGAGGAAGGTGCAGTGTTTAATTTTGGGGATGAATGTAATACTATTGAATACTATTGTCATTTTTTTTTAAGTGGCGAGATGGTGCAAGAGAGTGGATAAAAGACATCATATCGACTTAGGGAAGAACATGTGCTTTTGGTGTCAGAAAGGGAAGGGAGGGAGAAAATTGATTGATTCTTTCTGACCCTTTGGATCACTTTCTTATACTTGTCATATCCTTTCTTGAAAAAAAATGGCAAGGCCTGATTATATGCCTTAATATTCTCTTTATGCAAGACTGAAGTCTATACTTCTTTGATCACTAACAACATATAAAATGTCTTTCTGGAGTTTCCTTGTATTTTCCTTTTATTTTAATGTGTAGATCTTGAACTCCATCCTCGACCTCCAGATTCCATGAGACTACGACTTTTAATCCTTAGTCATTTTTCTTCCAATGAGCTTCATTTCTGGGTTTTGGTATATCCACTATACAGGTAGTAATTTATTTGTTCCTGTGTACATGTTCCTGTGGTAATTTTCCAGCCTGGCTTAATCAGACACGTAGTGTTGTTTCTTCAGTTGCCTGGGTATATTTGAGGAAAGAAACATGGTCCAAGTTTGACCGAAACGTTGTCATAAGTTTCTACTATGTGAGGGTTATTTGTGTATTGATAAATAAGACACTTGTGCAACATTATTATTCTTCAGAAGTTATGCCACACAGTGGCTTCTTCAGTCCAATGTAGAAAAAGGTGGAAGATGAGTTTGAGGTAATTAGTCCCTCATCCTGGAGTCGATGGGTTCAGTCCATCAATCCTGACAAAAATTCAGCATATTCGCTGAGATGGGTCTTGTATACTGATGACAGAGAAGGTGGATCAGTGGTAAGTGGAGTCACCAGCGAATATGTTGCACTTTTGTCAAGATTAATGTACTGAACACATCGATTCCAGGCTGAGGGACTTGTTACCTCAAACTCATCCTCATCTTCCACACCTTTTTCTGCATTGGACTGATGAAGCCACTGTGTGGCGAAACGTTTCCAGAATAAAGATACCCAAATTTCGCACAAATGTCTCATTTATCAACTTGTCGGTTTTGTAAATAATTTATTCACATATTTGGGCATTGTTCCAGTCAGGATATTCTGCCTCTTTATTCATTCTGGGTATATTTGACTGGGTACCCTTCAAGGGAGGTACGTTAATGCTTGTGACTGCTCCTTAATCTAAGGAAGTGGAACTAATTTTCCTTGGGTCAAATTTGATAACCTATCCTTTCACAAGCGCTGAGAGACCCTTACTAATTTAGTGCTTACAACGAGTATAATAAAAATATTTAATCGTGTGAAATAAGTGGTGCTGAGTACTCCATGATAGGTCTTATATATGCAGTCCTGAAAGCTTTTTTGCTTCGATATTTTAATGTAATTTTTCAGTTTGCCAGGTGCCATAAGCTTTTCAGCTGATATACCCATCTATATATGTTTGATTTTATGTAGAGTCCCCTCGGTCACTTACCTCCTCTGAGGTCTATAGCCTCTGTTCCCAGTCTGTATTTCAAATTCGATCCTCTGTGTCCTTACTCGACTTTCACAACCTTGCATTTGCTGAGGGCGACGTTCAGTAGCCACTTGTCCGACCATTCCTAAAGTCTGTTCAGCTCCTCATTAACTTTACATAACCTGCAAACAGTCAGTTGGTGGGCGAGTGCGTGCTTGTTACATGTTCAGATGGGAAAAATATATGCATGTAAACATTTGCAGACTTAGAGGTTGTACTCAAGACAGTAAAGCCAGAGAAACACATCATAGTCAGAGAACTCCATCATAGCCAGAAGAACCCCATCATAGCCAGAAGAACCCCATCATAGCCAGAAGAACCCCATCATAGCCAGAAGAACCATCTACCAGAGAACCCACATCCAGAAGAACCCATCAGCCAGAAGAACCCATCTAGCCAGAAGAACCCATCATAGCCAGAAGAACCCATCGTAGCCAGAAGAACCCATCATAGCCAGAAGAACCACATCATAGCCAGAAGAACCACATCATAGCCAGAAGAACCACATCATAGCCAGAAGAACCACATCATAGCCAGAAGAACCACATCATAGCCAGAAGAACCACATCATAGCCAGAAGAACCACATCATAGCCAGAAGAACCACATCATCAGCCAGAAGAACCACATCACAGCCAGAAGAACCACATCACAGCCAGAAGAACCACATCACAGCCAGAAGAACGACATCACAGCCAGAAGAACCCCATCACAGCCAGAAGAACCCATCACAGCCAGAAGAACCGCATCACAGCCAGAAGAACCACATCACAGCCAGAAGAACCACATCACAGCCAGAAGAACCACATCACAGCCAGAAGAACCACATCACAGCCAGAAGAACCACATCACAGCCAGAAGAACCACATCACAGCCAGAAGAACCATATCACAGCCAGAAGAACCACATCACAGCCAGAGAACCACATCGGAGCTCCAGGTGAACCTTATCATATTTTCTGCTTGTAACTGTTGTGTGTGCCGGTGACCTATCTTCTTCCATCCTCTCTCCCTACCTCCTCTCCCCAGTACCTCCTATCCCCAGTACCTCCTCTCCCCAGTACCTCCTCTCCCCAGTACCTCCTCTCCCCAGTACCTCCTCTCCCCAGTACCTCCTCTCCCCAGTACCTCCTCTCCCCAGTACCTCTCTCCCAGTCCTCCTCCCAGCTCCTCCCAGTACCTCCTCCCAGTACCTCCTCTCCCCAGTACCTCCTCTCCCCAGTACCTCCTCTCCCCAGTACCTCCTCTCCCCAGTACCTCCTCTCCCCAGTACCTCCTCTCCTCAGTACCTCCTCTCCTCAGTACCTTCTCCCCCCAGTACATCTCTCCAGTACCTCCTCCCCCTGTACCTCCTCCCACCCCGTACCTCTCTTCCCGTCCTCCTCCCCCGTACCTCCTCCCCGTACCTCCTCCCCCAGTACATCCTCCCCTACCTCCTCCCCAGTACCTCCTCCCCCGTACCTCTTCCCCGTCACCTCCTCCCCCGTACCTCCTTCCCCGTACCTCCTCCCCCGTACCTCCCTCCCCGTATCTCCTCCTCCCAGTATCTCCTTCCCCCCAGTACCTCCTCTCCCCAGTACTTCCTATGTGCCTGGTTGTCTACTGCGAGAGTAATATGAAGAAAGACGGCATAATAACCTATGGGATATACCAAGGTATGTGATAAAGTGTTTAAAATCGACAAGTTGAAGATTGAGACACTTATGCAACATATGGGAAACGTTTCTTCAATAAAGATTCCCATATGTTGCATAAGTGTCTCAATCTTCATACCAAGATATTTTATTGGATATAAGATATCAGACATATAAAGCAAATATCCCAAATTTGCTTGCAACAGACAAAACAGGATTTGTAGATGAGTATCAGGTGTAGTTCTGCTAACTCTTTGAAGGCCTAGCTCATAGGCCTTTTGTATATTCATACATTCTTACGCTTCCATCCACAGTCATGATATGGGATGCTTATTCATCCACAGGATGGATATGCAAGATGCATATCAATCCACCACGGCGACAAAATCTGTGAATTTAATTCCAACCCATTTTCATTCTCCCTTCCCTATTTTCACCCCTTCTTCATTTTATCTTTTTGGCTTTCATTTTATCCAATTTCCTAATCCCTTTCTCTTCACCACTGTCTCTTCAGCTCTTTCCTACTTTCTTCTTCCCTCTCTCTCTCTCTCCCTCCCCATTCTTCCCATCTTTCTTACTCCCTTCCCTACTCTCATTCTCTCGACCTTCTCTACGTCCCTCCCTCCTTTCCATTCTCCCCACCTCGGTCCTCTTGCCTACCCAGCTCCTCTCCTCCTGGGTGGGTCGTGTCCTCCCTACTCCCTGGTTAAGACAAGTTCCTGAGTGGTGGTGTCGCTGGAGAGTACAACAATACCTACAAATGAACCACTTTGACCCAGCGTACTTAAGGCAATACTGATCATCTTGATGTGCTGGTGGCATTATAGCAATGTCCTCACGCTGCTCTCTCTCTCTCTCTCTCTCTCTCTCTCTCTCTCTCTCTCTCTCTCTCTCTCTCTCTCTCTCTCTCTCTCTCTCTGGGAGTAATAGACCTATGGACCTGCCAAGCATAGGCCAGGTCTATAGGTCTACTGCGGTGGACTTCTACATTCGTTCTTACGTCTCTAGTTGCTTCCGTTTCCTTATTATTGTTACATAATTCAATTTTGTCTCAGCTTAATGGTAAGAGTGAGAGATATCAGTGGTTATGGGAGACGAATGTTGACATATTGTGTTCTTTACTGACGATGTTTTCCCACAGTGAGTTTCAAGTCATGCATCTATAAACCTGGTACAAGAAAGTGAGTAATATAAACCTGGTACAAGAAAGTGAGTAATATAAACCTGGTACAAGAAAGTGAGTAATATAAACCTGGTACAAGAAAGTGAGTAATATAAACCTGGTACAAGAAAGTGAGTAATATAAACCTGGTACAAGAAAGTGAGTAATATAAACCTGGTACAAGAAGGTGAGCAATATAAACCTGGTACAAGAAAGTGAGCAATATAAACCTGGTACAAGAAAGTGAGTAATATAAACCTGGTACAAGAAAGTGAGTAATATAAACCTGGTACAAGAAAGTGAGTAATATAAACCTGGTACAAGAAGGTGAGCAATATAAACCTGGTACAAGAAAGTGAGCAATATAAACCTGGTACAAGAAAGTGAGCAATATAAACCTGGTACAAGAAAGTGAGCAATATAAACCTGGTACAAGAAAGTGAGCAATATAAACCTGGTACAAGAAAGTGAGCAATATAAACCTGGTACAATAAAGTGAGTAATATAAACCTGGTACAAGAAAGTGAATAATATAAACCTGGTACAAGAAAGTGAGTAATATAAACCTGGTACAAGAAAGTGGTAATATAAACCTGGTACAGAAGGGAACAATATAAACCTGGTACAAGAAGGTGAGTAATATAAACCTGGTCAGAAGGTGAGTAATATAAACCTTGTACAAGAAAGTGGGTAATTAAACCTGGTACAAGAAAGTGAGTAATATAAACCTGGTACAAGATGACAATATAAACCTGGTACAAGAAGGTGAATAATATAAACCTGGTACAAGAAGGTGGTAATATAAACCTTGTACAAGAAAGTGAGTAATATAAACCTGGTACAAGAAAGTGAGTAATATAAACCTGGTACAAGAAAGTGAGTAATATAAACCTGGTACAAGAAAGGGAACAATATAAACCTGGTACAAGAAGGTGAGTAATATAAACCTGGTACAAGAAAGTGAGTAATATAAACCTGGTACAAGAAGGTGAGTAATATAAACCTTGTACAAGAAGGTGAGTAATATAAACCTGGTACAAGAAAGTGAGTAATATAAACCTGGTACAAGAAAGTGAGTAATATAAACCTGGTACAAGAAAGTGAGTAATATAAACCTGGTACAAGAAAGTGAGTAATATAAACCTGGTACAAGAAGGTGAGTAATATAAACCTTGTACAAGAAGGTGAGTAATATAAACCTGGTACAAGAAAGTGAGTAATATAAACCTGGTACAAGAAAGTGAGTAATATAAACCTGGTACAAGAAAGTGAGTAATATAAACCTGGTACAAGAAAGTGAGTAATATAAACCTGGTACAAGAAAGGGAACAATATAATTAGTGAATAATAGTGTAGTGAAGAACAAGGCTTCCAGGGCTGATGAACTGATCTCGTCAAAACAACTACTACTAATACTGGCTGCTGCTGCTGCTGCTGCTGCTTGCTGCTGCTTTCTGCTGCTGCTGCTTTCTGCTGCTGCTGCTGTTGTTTGCTGCTGCTGTTTGCTGCTTCTGCTGCTTGCTGCTGCTACTCCTTGCTTCTGCTGCTGCTGCTGCAATAACTACAACACCAACTGCTACCACTGTCTCTGGTGTTATATTCGACTGAAGATTCCTGTTATACAGGCGAAACGTTTCGAGAATATAGACACTTAAGTGCTGCACATGTGACTTTTTCACCCAAATGTTGACGTTGTGTACCACACTGACATGAAAGTATATACAAGAAAATAATATAAAAAGAGAACCATTAACATGTAACACGGACTCTTCACCTGGAATAAGTAAGATACAAGTTTCTAAATTAAACACATGCGCAACACTTGCGAATCTTTATTGAGGAAACATTTGGCCACACAGGGCTTCATCAGTTCATATAAAGGAGAATGGTGAAGAACAGGAGGAGTTTGAGGTAATCAGTCCCTCAACCTTGAGGGAACTCTTCACTTGCCTAACCTTTAGGCAGGACCTACTTCCACATTTGTATTTGTCAGATGTGATACCACCAACGACTGCTTCACCACACCTGTCTACAGTATGTAAGCCACTTCTTCGCACATATGCTGTATTCTTTTCAAGATTGATGGACTGATTACATGGACTCAAGGCTGAGGGACTGATTATCTCAAACCCCTCCTGTTCTTCACCATTCTCCTTTGTATGGACTGATGAAGCCACTGTGTGGCGAAACTTTTCCTCAATACAGTTATCCAAGTGTTGCACATGTGTCTAATTTATTAACTTGTCGATTCTCTGAACCATTTATTTAAGATGCAATTTAACCAAGAACAAAAAGATGGTAAAAAGACTCATATGCAACAGAGGGAGAGGGAGAGGGAGAGGGAGAGGGAGAGAGGGAGAGGGAGAGAGGGAGAGGGAGAGAGGGGGAGAGACTATTCCTTGAAAACTTGCCCCTCGCGGGAGATTCCTTGTTGCTGGTGGAGGGTTCTTGATCCATGAAATTTCCTTTTTTATTTCTTTCTTGGATCGCATCTGATTACCTCCCATTTCCCAGGTGCGATACGTTTTTAGCGTTTCCCTTCGATATAATAATCCGGGTGGAGTGGCCCGATAGCTGGCAGACTGCAGCAGCTGAGGTGGAGTGGCCTGATCGCTGGCAGACTGCAGCAGCTGAGGTGGAGTGGCCTGATCGCTGGCAGACTGTAGCAGCTGAGGTGGAGTGGCCTGATCGCTGGCAGACTGTAGCAGCTGAGGTGGAGTGGCCTGATCGCTGGCAGACTGTAGCACCTGAGGTGGAGTGGCCTGATCGCTGGCAGACTGCAGCAGCTGAGGTGGAGTGGCCCGATAGCTGGCAGACTGCAGCACCTGAGGTGGAGTGGCCTGATCGTGGCGACTGTAGCGCTGAGGTGGAGGGCTGATCGCTGGCAGACTGAGCAGCTGAGGTGGAGTGGCCTGATCACTGGCAGACTGCAGCAGCTGAGGTGGAGTGGCCTGATCGCTGGCAGACTGCAGCAGCTGAGGTGGAGTGGCCTGATCGCTGGCAGACTGCAGCAGCTGAGGTGGAGTGGCCTGATCGCTGGCAGACTGCAGCAGCTGAGGTGGAGTGGCCTGATCGCTGGTGAGACTGCAGCAGCTGAGGTGGAGTGGCCCGATAGCTGGCAGACTGCAGCAGCTGAGGTGGAGTGGCGTGATAGCTGGCAGACTGTAGCAGCTGAGGTGGAGTGGCCTGATCGCTGGCAGACTGTAGCAGCTGAGGTGGAGTGGCCTGATCGCTGGCAGACTGCAGCAGCTGAGGTGGAGTAGCCTGATCGCTGGCAGACTGCAGCAGCTGAGGTGGAGTGGCCTGATCGCTGACAGACTGCAGCAGCTGAGGTGGAGTGGCCTGATCGCTGGCAGACTGCAGCAGCTGAGGTGGAGTGGCCTGATCGCTGGCAGACTGCAGCAGCTGAGGTGGAGTGGCCTGATCCCTGGCAGACTGTAGCAGCTGAGGTGGAGTGGCCTGATCGCTGGCAGACTGTAGCAGCTGAGGTGGAGTGGCCTGATCGCTGGCAGACTGTAGCAGCTGAGGTGGAGTGGCCTGATCGCTGGCAGACTGTAGCAGCTGAGGTGGAGTGGCCTGATCGCTGGCAGACTGTAGCAGCTGAGGTGGAGTGGCCTGATCGCTGGCAGACTGTAGCAGCTGAGGTGGAGTGGCCTGATAGCTGGCAGACTGCAGCAGCTGAGGTGGAGTGGCCTGATCGCTGGCAGACTGCAGGAGCTGAGGTGGAGTGTCCTGATCGCTGGCAGACTGTAGCAGCTGAGGTGGAGTGGCCTGATAGCTGGCAGACTGTAGCAGCTGAGGTGGAGTGGCCTGATCCCTGGCAGACTGTAGCAGCTGAGGTGGAGTGTCCTGATAGCTGGCAGACTGTAGCAGCTGAGGTGGAGTGGCCTGATCCCTGGCAGACTGTAGCAGCTGAGGTGGAGTGTCCTGATAGCTGGCAGACTGCAGCAGCTGAGGTGGAGTGGCCTGATCCCTGGCAGACTGTAGCAGCTGAGGTGGAGTGGCCTGATAGCTGGCAGACTGCAGCAGCTGAGGTGGAGTGTCCTGATAGCTGGCAGACTGTAGCAGCTGAGGTGGAGTGTCCTGATAGCTGGCAGACTGTAGCAGCTGAGGTGGAGTGTCCTGATAGCTGGCAGACTGCAGCAGCTGAGGTGGAGTTGCCTGATCCCTGGCAGACTGTAGCAGCTGAGGTGGAGTGGCCTGATCCCTGGCAGACTGTAGCAGCTGAGGTGGAGTGTCCTGATAGCTGGCAGACTGCAGCAGCTGAGGTGGAGTGGCCTGATCCCTGGCAGACTGTAGCAGCTGAGGTGGAGTGGCCTGATAGCTGGCAGACTGCAGCAGCTGAGGTGGAGTGGCCTGATCGCTGGCAGACTGTAGCAGCTGAGGTGGAGTGGCCTGATAGCTGGCAGACTGTAGCAGCTGAGGTGGAGTGGCCTGATAGCTGGCAGACTGTAGCAGCTGAGGTGGAGTGGCCTGATCACTGGCAGACTGCAGCAGCTGAGGTGGAGTGGCCTGATCGCTGGCAGACTGCAGCAGCTGAGGTGGAGTAGCCTGATCGCTGGCAGACTGCAGCAGCTGAGGTGGAGTGGCCTGATCGCTGGCAGACTGCAGCAGCTGAGGTGGAGTGGCCTGATCGCTGGTAGACTGCAGCAGCTGAGGTGGAGTGGCCCGATAGCTGGCAGACTGCAGCAGCTGAGGTGGAGTGGCGTGATAGCTGGCAGACTGTAGCAGCTGAGGTGGAGTGGCCTGATCGCTGGCAGACTGTAGCAGCTGAGGTGGAGTGGCCTGATCGCTGGCAGACTGCAGCAGCTGAGGTGGAGTGGCCTGATCGCTGGCAGACTGCAGCAGCTGAGGTGGAGTGGCCTGATCGCTGGCAGACTGCAGCAGCTGAGGTGGAGTGGCCTGATCGCTGGCAGACTGCAGCAGCTGAGGTGGAGTGGCCTGATCCCTGGCAGACTGCAGCAGCTGAGGTGGAGTGGCCTGATCCCTGGCAGACTGTAGCAGCTGAGGTGGAGTGTCCTGATAGCTGGCAGACTGCAGCAGCTGAGGTGGAGTGGCCTGATCCCTGGCAGACTGTAGCAGCTGAGGTGGAGTGGCCTGATAGCTGGCAGACTGCAGCAGCTGAGGTGGAGTGGCCTGATCCCTGGCAGACTGCAGCAACTGAGGTGGAGTGGCCTGATCCCTGGCAGACTGCAGCAGCTGAGGTAGAGTGGCTGATCGCTGGCAGACTGCAGCAGCTGAGGTAGAGTGGCCTGATCCCTGGCAGACTGCAGCAGCTGAGGTGGAGTGGCCTGATCGCTGGCAGACTGCAGCAGCTGAGGTGGAGTGGCCTGATCCCTGGCAATAACTGGCGACATTGAGAGAGAGTCGTGGTCAGGAACATACTCTGGGGGTCACAGCAACCACGGGAGGAGAATGAAAACCTATTGGGGATCCGAAACCCTGCTGAGAGCACACGTTGCCAGTCCCTTACCATTCAACTCCGTATTGGGAAGAATTTCCTTTTTTTTTCTTTCTTTTTGACCCTTTTTCGTCTTGTCACTCTTTTTGATGTCTTGCTCTCTGCTTCTCTTCTCCCTGCTTCTGTTCTTGTGGTTGCTCTTTTTCCTTCTGCTCTATTGACCTTTCTCTTCCCTAAATATTACTTCTTTGCCCCTGTCTCTTCTAATGGTCCCAAGAGAGAGAACTTTGATTAAAACGTATTCATCGAATTAAACCTGCCATTTAAACGATCGTTGCCAATATTTATATTTTATCAAGCTGAATTCTTGAGGCGTTGGCACAACTGTAGGATGAGACTTCTGATCCTCAGAAGAGTTACTGGCACATTTTGGCGAGATTATTCTAGTGTTAGCGCTTCCTTTAATCTTCATAGCATAAATGCACTGCACTCTGCACTGCAAAGAGCGAGGTTCCTGATGTGTAAGATTTTGAGCTTGGAGCGGTGCTCTATGCTTGCTAACTACATCTGTCTTGCTTGCCTCCGACCACACATACCATACATCACATTAATTTCCACTAAAAGATTTAATGCGTACATGACGTTGCTGAAATCTATTTAGCTCGGTTTAAGGATTCAAGAAGGCAGTGAGACACCCACCAACGCAGCACGGGTATATATTATTAACATGAACAGATCAAAAAGCCCATATTAAATTGGACTTTGCCAAGGCCGTTAACTTAGAAAGGATGCTGTACTCTGTGCAACTGCATTTGAAATGGTTATAATAACCATGTTTTTAAAGGGGTGGGGCGGTAAGCCAGTGGAAGGCCTCGGTCAGATGACGAAAAGCTCCAGCTGCGGGTCATCATATGACTAAGACCAGCGTCAGGAAACACGTGTCCTGTTTCTTGACAAAACTTCTCTTAACCTAACCTATGCAGTTTTTAGATATATCCCTTCCATCTATCCATTCCTCCAGTCATGTCTCGTGAATATGAAATTGACTTTGTGAAGGTGTGCGACGAGGGGATACCTTCCCCTCGCCCCTTTTTTTGTCTGGTCTTCATGGTCACAAGGAACTCTGTGAAGCGAACTCAACATTTGGTTTTTAATGACGGCACTCTAGCTGGCACTTAGGAATCCCTCCGGAAGGACATTGAGAAAAATAAAATATTTTGAAGAGAGCTTAAGCCTAGCCTTAAACCCCACCAAATATTTATCATATTTGAATAGAATACCACAATGAAAATGCACGAGTAACTCCGAGCTTTCGCGTGCTTACACACACATCTTCAGTAGAAAGTGCCTCTGAAGACTGGGTAACCAAATGATAATGCCAACCTCTGTGGCTGAGTGCAGTATTCTGTTCATTTGTGGATTTACAGTATATATGATGGCGCAAATAGCATGAAGTGGATATAAATAGTTTATATGAAAGGGATATAATACTGTATTTGACAGTATATATGAGAGTGATATAACGAATGTTGATATTTATATATATGTGGGTTAGAGCGTCAGGGGTTTTCGCTCACCATGAGGCGGGCCAAAGCAGCATGGGTTCGAATCCTTGGCAAGTCGCAGTGTTGTTATTGATCAATACCACTTGTTCATGGTCACAATAATATCAAATACTGCTCGTTGAGGCTAGTACACCAAACGGGGAGGAGAATGAAATTAGCTCAGAGGCACCCACACCACCGTATGTTCTCGGACCAAGGGTAACACACCTAGTTTGGCTGGGTGCTTGGTTCTTGTAGGATTGCGTGGTCCTGTGGGGTAGAGTGTCATTGGTTTTCGCTCACCATGAGGCGAGCCAAAGCAACATGGGTTCGAATCCTTGGCTAGTCGCATGTTGTTATTGATCAATACCACTTGTTCGTGGTCACATAATAATATATATATATATATATATATATATATATATAATGGTGATGGTTAGTGATATAATTGCTGTAGTTAAAAATGTACAATTCGAAAAGAAGTCAGTTCTGCTTAGTATATCTTCGATGTTTTACCCATGTTGCTTTATTTACAAATTATTTACAAAAAAATATTGATTTCTGGGAGGCAGTCTAGCATGCTGTAGTATCCCAGAACATATTCCAGGCTAGAACAACATTCTAGGAAAGCTGGAGTCTTGTAGAACGTACTACTGGTATATACAACATCTTGAGGTACTGGAGTATCCCATGACACGCTCCAGGATATATACTTGCTCTTCGATACAATCGCAATTTGACACCTGATGAACCTCCAACATGTTGAATTCGTATTCATTATTGAAGATAATTATTACTTCCAAGATTATTCGGACAAGTCAACTTGTCTACGTCTCTCAGAATCTTGGAAAAAAAAATAAGCGAACGCTCCAACTTTGCTTTATTTTTATCAGTTTGAAATTAGCACTTTTCTTAAAAAAGCTCCCTTATATATTTAACGGCATACCACTTTATTGATTCCCGCTGGCTTTATTGATACTTTATGGGAGTATAAATCAAGGTGTTGGGCGTGTTTGTCAGTCATACTGACCAAAAATCTTGTCTGATGGGGAAAACTCGTTCCCTCAGCATCTTTCGTTTTGGTGTTCAATTACTCAACTTCTAGTTTTTTAAATAATCAAGATATTGCATTCCATAAACGACTCCGCCACTCACACGAGATCAACAAGTGACGTTACCACTCGTTCGTAAATGACGTTGCCCTGTACACACGAGATGAGCGAATGACGTCGCCAGCTTCCCCTCCCTCACCCAAGATCAGTGAACGACGGGGCCCATCACACGAGATTAGCGAACAAAATGCGTTTTTTAGCCACAACAAACTCCAAATCCACTGACGCATATGCGTATGGCGTTTCGATTGAGATAATGATTCTATCACATACAAGAAGAGGCTTGGCTTTCGGCGGACACAAAAGGATACCGCTACACATATATTGTTTAATATTTATGGTACGTGTAGACCTTGCTACGGACACGAAGGATGCCGATGGGGGGTAATTGTACCCCATCGGCCGCAGATGGCTATCCATCACAGCTGAAATTAAGTTTTACAAAGTCGATTGCAAATAGTAATGTTGGATCGCATCGAAGGGTCTTCCCGAGATGTTGATACAGAGATGATTTATTGGTTGTAAATGTCCCAGAAGGTGAATATATAAGCATATCGCAAAATGCTTGTTCTTAAGACTGTCTAATGGGAATAGCGGTACTGTGGATCCTTCTGAGAAGCTCGCATCTGTATAGATACGACACGATGTTCTACAGGATGTGCATATATATATATATATATATATATATATATATATATATATATATATATATATATATATATATATATATATATATATATATATATATTATAATGTCGTGCCGAATAGGTAAAACTGGTCAATTAGCAAGAACTCGTTTAATATCAGGTCCTTTCTAAAAAATCTCTTATACGTTTAAAGATATATATTTTTAATTTATGTTAAAGTAAAAATTAATAATTTTGTACCAAAAGAACCTTAGAAAACTTACCTAACATTATTTTAACAACCCAAATTTAATTTCACCTTATCCAACTAAATATATTTTAGACAAGTTTGCAATAATTTAATAATAAACAAACGCAATGAAATGTATTTTTTTCGTTAGGTTCAGAATTATTTTTGCGAAATTATTGCATACACAAATTTTCGCTCAAGAAGAGCGTTGCTATTTAAGCCAAAATCACAAGTTTTACCTATTCGGCACAACATATACACATCATGTATATATATGCGTGATGTGTGTATATATACTACGTGATGTATATTGGCTCTTGTTTGCTACATTTGTTAATATCTTTATGATATTTTCAATTTTCAATTATTTGACAGAAACCTTATTTCGGGTGATTCTGAGTACGTCCTCCTTACTAGATTGCAGTGAGCTTTTAATTGGTCACATTTCCTCATATGTTTCCAGTTCCAGTTCCCAACTTTTGGGTTTAAGATAATGTGGCAAGATTTCACCCCTTTTTAATTGTGGATATTCCATGGATATTTTTTAATTTTCCACAGATATTCCTGATATCTTCTGAGTTCCTCCTATTTATCTACATCCTAACTGCATGATCATTGTTACTATGGAAAATTGTACAGTTTTTACGATTCAGTTTAAATCAGAAATTTTAAGTAGGTATTCGTAATTTATTTGTAATAGGTAAAATAAGGCAGGGTGACCTCCCTCCCCCCTATAAAAATAAGGAAAACCGTCATTCAATCAATAGCTGTATTGCCAAGAAGTGCGCAGACTTGATACTTCAACTAAGCCTCAGACCTGCAACATCCTCATCGTTCCTTCAGAGTGTAGACACTGTACCTCTCACTTCCAGGACTCACCCCAGTCTAACTAGATTCCCAGAATCGGTTTATAAATAGCCCTGAATCTGCACTCTCTAGAAAGGCGTAAAATTAGGGGGGATATGATTGAGGTGTATAAATGGAAAACAGGAATTAACAAAAGGGATGTAAATAGCGTGCTAAAAATATCTAGCATAGACAGGACTCGCAGCAATGGTTTTAAATTGGAAAAAAAATTAGATTCAGGAAGGATATAGGCATTGGATTAATCTGGTGGGAGAATTGGACTTGCCTCGAATGGGCCAGTAGGCCTGCTGCAGTGTTCCTTCTTTCTTATGTTGTTATGTTCTTATACTCCAACATCTCATCAAATATTTAAAAGTACATGCCTCTACTCATTCTGATCTAACACTCGCACACGCCTGCTGGATGCTCAAGTCCCTACCACTTAATACCTTCACACACTTCCTCCAACGTTTCCTGGGAGATGCATCCCCTCACCCCGTTTTTTTTTTTTTTTTTTTTTGGGGGGGGGAGGGCAAAACATTTAACGAAACTTATGGTTATTATTCGCCAAGTTCAAACGAAATACTCAGGTGGCTTCCATAGCTGAGTAAGAAATCTCGACATGAGTGATAAGCTAGCCAGTTTCTAAGTCGCTGTCTTATACAATGTCCCAGTTGATCAAGCCACCAGCCTCCTGTAGGTGATTATTGACGATGTAGTTGACAAGATTTTGGGGACTTGGTTGAACTATGACTACGTTATAACTGCTTGAAACCATGGAACCTGCTATTAAGTTCACTCTAGATGAGGAAGACAACCAATTTTCGTTTATCGATGTGCCACTACTCACATATGACAACAAACTCTCGTATAAAGTTCACCGCAAAACTACCTTGTAAGAACAATTAGTTGTATTATTTCTGCCACCAGGACTGAAGACAGTTGCAGCTATGGACTTCTTCCTCAAGGCTTACACAATTTCCAAGTTTTAAATTCCTCAGAGAAGAATATATATGTATTAATATTGGTAGAATTACCGACAATGTTAAGTAAAAGGACACAAATGCAACTAATGTGACATTTTATTGAGGCAACGTTTCGCTCTCCAGGAGCTTTGTCAAGCCGTTACGTTACGTAACGGCTTGACAAAGCTCCTGGAGAGCGAAACGTTGCCTCAATAAAATGTCACATTATTGCATTTGTGTCCTTTACTAAAGATATATATATATATATATATATATATATATATAATATATATATATATATATATATATATATATATATATATATATATATATATATATATATATATATACACACATACAGTACTTCATACATTCATTCATCTTGCTACACTTCCTCTTACATTTATAAGGGATTGCAGGAAACGTGCGGCACGCCTCAACAAGACAGACATCACCCTGGTGATGGTAACTAATGCCTCCAGCCTACCTGACAATAAATTTTGTTAAAAATGGCCCAACTCTGTGAACACAGGTACGCCTGCAGCGGTAACGAACATAACAAAAAAAATACCTCTTTTCAACATAAGAGATGTAAGACACCTTAGATTTACGTAGATAAAATTGTATGGCAGTCCCCTTCATTACTGTCACTAACAGCACTTCTCAGAAGTCCGGCAGTTTCGGTATATCCAAACTCTTGACCGAACAGAATATTGCCTCTATTTGAGACGGCAGTAATGTAATAAAAATTTAAGTTAAATGTACAGAAGAGCACTGCAGCAGACCTACTGACCTGCAGCAGATCCTGCAGTGCCTCGATAAATGTCTTAATAGCGTAAGTGTCGTTTTCACAAAGAGTATCGCCATATAATTTGCAGTGACCTAACATATGTTATACGAATGTCAGAAAGTGCTGCTTCACGCCCAGGAAAATTTACGAAGTGTAACGATTCAGATGAGGAAGTGGAAGCAGATGTCACTGGGTAGTTACAAGAAAGTCCATGAGGAGAGGAATTTCGAGTGATCTTTACTAATAAATGAAAGCCGGACAAGAAGCAGAAATATGACCCTGTAACCATAGGTAGGTGACACACACACACACACACACACACACACACACACACACACACACACACACACACACACACACACACACACACACACATACACACAGTGGTAAAGCTGCTCACGCACGGAGGAGCGGGTTCATTCCGGTGGGCAGAAACATTTCGAAGTGTTTCTACACACATACACACATACAACAGGCCTAGTGTCTAAATGACATGTGCCTAGGACAAAATGGTAACTAACACGTGCGAGCGCGCGCTCCACAGGAGACTAATTTACAAACCGGAAAAACAGGCTGGGGAGACTGTGATGGTCCTACAAAGGTTAAAGAATTCGTACCAAACAAACGGCAGTCACAGCGAATGTGGTAGTACCTAAATGGAGAGAAAACGCTAACACTCCCACAAGGAATAGTCCTTGGACCCAAACTGTTCCTGGCATATGTAAACGATACAAACGACCTACCTGGGGAAAATACTCATCATGTTAATGACTGTGGACCTCTCGTACCACTGAGGAAGAAACTACGGAATAGCTCGCATGGTTTTAGCTCTTTGTTAAGTACATTAGAACAAAAAACATAAGAACATAGGAAAGGAACACTGCAGAAGGGCTACTGGCCCTGTACTAGGCAGGTCCTTTTCAAACCCAAACCCACTAAGAAATACAATAATACAACAGCACAATTCTAACAGCTTGAAGAAATGACCCAAATAGTTACTGCTAGAGTTAAAACCCAGCAACAATATAACGAGGGTGGAAATAGGAAGTGAAGGGCATGAAGAGACAAGGGATCTGTAACCTCTGGAAGGTCAGAGGTACCGCAGTATCTAAAGCGATATAACACATTAAATCAGAAAGGAAAACACAAATAATTCTGGGTGAACATCATGTGGAATTACTCGCATGAGGAACACAAACAGTATAACATCAATAACATACGCAGTTCTTGGAAGTATGATAGTCTTCAGATACTTGGCTGTGTAAATCGCTGAAATTATTGGAGTATTGGGAGCCAGCATGGAACCCTCCTGTCATTAATGAAGGGCAGAGATTTTCCACAAAACTGGTGTTAATTTAAATGAGCTGGGAAACATTAAGAGAACAAAACCTTAAATCACTGTTGAAGAACCTAGGAGAGACATGATCATATCGTACACGATACTCGGAGACATCTGCTGAGTAGACAGGGGCAGACTCAAATGAGCCTCAGGGACATAAAAAAAACACGTTGACTGTGATGGCAGTGAGCAAGAGGAATGAATAAATCCAAAATTGTGTGACATCGACCATTTGGACCTTAAGAAAACACGCCAGACAGCTGATGGTTTTTTCTCTCTCTCTCTCTCTCTCTCTCTCTCTCTCTCTCTCTCTCTCTCTCTCTTCTCTCTATCTCTCTCTCTCTACTACCTCTTTATATCACTCCCTGATAAATAACCAGAAGAGGGATGTACATAAGCGAGAGCGTTTATTTCAACGTCGCTTGAGAATCATTTATCATAATCAAATGCTCCTCAACAGACATCCGGGCAGAGTTTGACACCAACGTTCTATTCTTAGGTTTAAGACTAAAATGTAAATTCATAGTGTCCCTCCCGGCTCATCCGGAGTATCTTATGCATTTGTAAAACTCGTAAATGTCATAGAGAACAGAACACGGTGTGGTTGGCTTATCCACCCATGTGACTGGCTTATCCACCAGCTTTCTTACTACCTTATCCACCAGCAGTACCCACCAGTGTTGCTGACTTATCCACCAGCAGGACCCACCAGTGTTGCTGACTTATCCACCAGCAGACCCCACCAGTGTTGCTGACTTATCCACCAGCAGGACCCACCAGTGTCGCTGACTTATCCACCAGCAGACCCCACCAGTGTTGCTGACTTATCCACCAGTAGACCCCACCAGTGTTGCTGACTTATCCACCAGCAGACCCCACCAGTGTTCCTGACTTATCCACCAGCAGACCCCACCAGTGTTGCTGACTTATCCACCAGCAGACCCCACCAGTGTTGCTGACTTATCCACCAGCAGACCCCACCAGTGTTGCTGACTTATCCACCAGCAGACCCCACCAGTGTTGCTGACTTATCCACCAGCAGACCCCACCAGTGTTGCTGACTTATCCACCATCAGGACCCAGGGAGTGTGGGCGGTCCAATTTCCTCAGGACGAAAACTTATCCAATCTTCAAGTCGGTCAAATTTAAGGATTTATAGACGAGTGCGATATGGAGGCGTATGTTGACTTGGGCCAATAAGTACGGGAAACCGCGGCATGCCAGGTATTGGCTTATTATACCAGAGAGCTGAATGTAGCATTAAGCTGTCATCAGCACTGGATTTGGGAACTTTATGGCCCCGAAGGTCAGCCCAGAACTCGAGAGGGTAAAACGAAATCGTTCGCTCGAGCACACAATGTTTTTTTTTTCTAAATCCTGACTCAGTTACACAAACTCAGACCGAGGCTGCGATAAAGGTTAAGCCTGAGTGTATTATTTATTAACAGATTGCAGGGATGATGGACAGCACCATTACTACCCAGCCTCACTCCCGAAAAATCCCAGCTACGGGCGGGGCGTGCCGCCCCATAAATCAATACAGCACGTCACTCGGGCAATAGCAATGATTGAATCAGTACCCGGATACCCGATCGACGATCTTCAAACATTGCTGCTGTAATGAGACGTCGTGTTGATATAGAGATGTAGTAACAGAAACAAACACTTCAGTATGTTATCTGATGTTTGGCAGTCTAAGAGTAGTATTGTTTCCCACCTCGAGTGTGGTGTCTTCATAAAACTGGTTTTAAGAATTGATGCCAGTGTGTCAGGTTGCATTGGGAGCTGTATGACCTCCTACGTGTTTAGCACTTCCCAGAGAATATGGACATGTGTACGAAATAGTTTCATTTCTTGTATTGTTGTTATTTATTTCA
Source organism: Cherax destructor (assembly GCA_009830355.1). Lineage (NCBI taxonomy): Eukaryota > Metazoa > Arthropoda > Malacostraca > Decapoda > Parastacidae > Cherax > Cherax destructor. The sequence goes on from WNWK01001429.1 coordinate 256,832, forward strand.
AGGTGTCAGTAAGTTCTGCTATAACAAATATTGACCAGTCTCTCTCTCTCTCTCTCTCTCTCTCTCTCTCTCTCTCTCTCTCTCTCTCTCTCTCTCTCTCTCTCTCTCTCTCTTTTCTTTTTCTCTCTTCTCTCTATTTCTCTCTTTCTCTCTCTTTCTCTCTCTTTCTCTCTCTTCTCTTCTTCTCTCTCTCTTTTCTCTTTCTCTCTCTCTCTTTCTCTCTCTTTTTCTCTCTCCCTCCCTTCCTCCATACCTCTCTTCTTCCCTTCCTCCCCAATTGTCTTCTAAAATTAGCTTTAAAATATATTAGAGAGGTATGCGTCTGGGAGTAATAGACCTATGGACCTGCCAAGCATAGGCCAGGTCTATAGGTCTACTGCGGTGGACTTCTACATTCGTTCTTACGTCTCTAGTTGCTTCCGTTTCCTTATTATTGCTACATAATTCAATTTTGTCTCAGCTTAATGAGTAAGAGTGAGAGATATCAGTGGTTATGGGAGACGAATGTTGTCATATTGTGTTCTTTACTGACGATGTTTTCCCACAGTGAGTTTCAAGTCGTGCATCTATAAACCTGGTACAAGAAAGTGAGTAATATAAACCTGGTACAAGAAAGTGAGCAATATAAACCTGGTACAAGAAAGTGAGCAATATATACCTAGTACAAGAAAGTGAGCAATATAAACCTGGTACAAGAAAGTGAGCAATATAAACCTGCGACAAGAAAGTGAGCAATATAAACCTGGTACAAGAAGGTGAGCAATATAAACCTGGTACAAGAAGGTGAGCAATATAAACCTGGTACAAGAGAGTGAGCAATATAAACCTGCGACAAGAAAGTGAGCAATATGAACCTGGTACAAGAAAGTGAGCAATATGAACCTGGTACAAGAAAGTGAGCAATATGAACCTGGTACAAGAAAGTGAGCAATATGAACCTGGTACAAGAAAGTGAGCAATATGAACCTGGTACAAGAAAGTGATCAATGTAAACCTTGTCAAGAAAGTGAACAATATAAATAGTGAATAATTGTGAGGTGAAGAACAAAGCTTCCAGGGCTGACAGACTGATCACGTCGAAACTACTACTACTACTACTACTACTACTACTACTACTACTACTACCACTACAACTACCACTACCACCATGCACCAAGCTGGAGCATGTTAGGTCCAAGCACAGGAATGTTAGGTCCAAGTTAGGACATGCAGTTGCCTTATGGAGTCTACGTTTTAAGAAACAAAAGGCTATAAACTAAGCAGTTGGTTGTCAAAAAATTTAGTAAATGTATTCGAGAAATAAATTAAAATTTGAGCTAAGAAGGAAGACTGTAAACACTTTAGTTTGTCTGTGCTGAAGGACACGAAGGCAAAAGGCGATACCACCACTTGAAAGTTGGAGCCAGTGGTGTATAAAGTATGTTTTGATCTGCGTAGGACATCGTCAATCCATAACCTGACAAATTCTTGATAAAAAGTTTATCGAAGATCAGCTAACTCATGCCATTAGCAACGCCGATAACAAGGACAGTATTAAACTACGGAAGAAACCATGTCAAAGAAATTAGTTAGAGCATTTTTTGAAGAGTTGTAACATCCGGAGGAGGTGCTTGTGCCCAACAACAATTAGAGAGTTTAAAGACTGGTTGGTTGGATGATTAATTGGACTTAAAGTCTCTTAAAGAGTATTTAAGGCTGCATATCATCTGTTCACTGCCAGTCATGAATACTTTAATCTCTAAAATAGGGATTAAAGAAAACTTTTATTCTATACACACTCAGAGATACACAACGCTTGGTGTATATATCTTGTGGTTGAAAATTATGATGACAGATCAATAAAATACGAATGGGACACACACACACACACACACACACACACACACACACACACACACACACACACACACACACACACACACACACACACACACACATACACACACACACACTCACAAACACACACAAAGAGTTAATTCTTATCAGGCACTCTATCATCGAAGCGGCCAGTGTGTATATTGCAAATTGTTACAAGATTGATATTTCCTTTATCTCTCTCTCTCTCTCTCTCTCTCTCTCTCTCTCTCTCTCTCTCTCTCTCTCTCTCTCTCTCTCTCTCTCTCTCTCTCTCTCTCTCTCTCTCTCACTTTACCCATCTTTGATGACTATATAATCAAGATTGATTAAAAGTTTTGTTTACCCTCAGGAAGACCAGGAAAAATTCATTTTAAGTCTTCAGAGTAAATCTGATAACTAATTCTGTTTAAAACATTGTGTGGTGAGGCTGGGGTGTTGAAGTATTTGTCTTGTTGACCTCCTGTCTGAATATACATGAACCTATGGATTTAGCGCTTCTACTGATTAAAATGAAAATAAATGAATATATAGATAAGTAACCACACAAGAAGGTAATTGTTAGATGATAATCTTAATAATAATTTATTTTATTTAGTAGTACGATTATTTAATTGCTGTTTATGTTATTTAACTATGATATATATATATATATATATATATATATATATATATATATATATATATTTTTTTTTTTTTTTTTTTTTTTTTTTTTTTTGCATATGAATGCTTTATTGATAGACAGAATACATTTATAGAAAACACAAACATGAATACAATGGTACAATATGTCAAAGATTATGAATCTCCTCCAGTTCCTCCGAAGCCGGACGCGAGCCAAGTATGCAGCATGCGTTTCCCCTCTGGATGGCCACGCTGAGACGCTGGAACATGAACGTGGCTGCCCTTGGGTCCCTGGTGGTGTCGATGAGTCTGGAACCCAGTTCTTTAAGGAAACGTGTTGCATTTTTTCCCCACGCTCACAAGGTCTCTGATCCCACTGGGACAAATTTATACTGTTGGCTTATGTCCCTGTACTTGCCGATCTTGTACTCCTCTCTGTGGTCAGCAGCTCCTCCCTGTCCCCCGACACTGTGATGGATGTAGGTGTCAGCCAGTGTCGACACACAGGTATAATCCCATGCTAAGAGCTTGCCATTCTTCCAAGGATAGATGGTGATCCCGTCGGGGCGGTTTGCTGGGTTGTGGGCGTTGTTGGCTGCTAGTGATCGAGGCTCTCTCTCGGCTGGGCATCCAGCTGTAGCAAGGGTTCTCTTTATGATGTCGTTGACCTCATTGTGTCTTGCATGCCAACCCTTGGTTTTAGAACAGTTAAGACCATGTAGACCATATTGGTCGGCTTGCGCATCGCTGCAAATACACGTATATTCCGTGTGAATTGGGGCAGCAAGGCGCAGAGCCACTGCAATACGAAGGGTCTTAGGGTCCAGGCGTGTTCCCATGGCCGAAATGGGAACTGTTTGGAGGAAGTCCCCAGAGTGATGTACACTCACAGCTAGGAGACGGGCAGTCTCCCTGTCTGATGTTACGGCCCTGAGCATATTGGCAAGTATCTTTTCAGCAATGGGGCCGTCCCAGCTTGACTGTTTGTAGGCCAGTTCTTCACTAGGTTTTGGTGTTGGAGCAGCAAGAGTCTCCCATTCAGTGATGGCATTGGTGTAGCTAGGGTCCTGTATTCCTGCTGAATCACTGAGGTTGTCTGGAAGAATTTGTTTTATTAGCTCATTTGATGCTATGGAAGAGGATAAGAAGGCTGGTAGGGCAATCTGGGAGGATTTGCGTACTCCCAGCCCCCCAAGTCTGACTGGAAGTGAGGCTTGCAACCACTGTCCATCATCGAGGGAAAAATTAAATACACTCTCTAGCATGGTCTTGAGGAGAGAGTCGTATTCCTCGAGTTTCGGGCTGTTGAAGGCTGGGGAGCATCTCAGGAAGTATGTAAGTTTTGGGATTGACAGGCACCTGGTGAGTAAGTAGAAGGCATCATGTGTATCGATGTCTTTCATCCTACCTTCCATCGTCCTGAGGTCGGAGATTTTTTTTTCCAGGACCAGATCGATGGCATTGGGCCCAAGAGGAGCACCAAGGAGAGTGCTGTTGGCTGGATCGATGGCTCGTGCCCCTGGTAAAACAGCCCTAATGTCCTGGATCATCTGTGGATTGGTGGAAACTATCTCACATTTGGTGGGGTTTAAAGATAGGCCCAGGCTACCTACCATATCTTTAATTTTCCTGATGTCTCCTAGGAGAGATTGTGCAGTGCCAGCTAGGGTGCCATCATCCAAGAACCAGATATATATAATATATATATATATATATATATATATATATATATATATATATATATATATATATATATATATATATTATTTATTTTTAAGAAGGGGAAGCGCTAAACCCATTGGGATCACATAATACTTGGGAAATGGGAGGCTTTCATGTTCAATCCAAGAAAGGGGAAGATAGATTCAGTTCCTCGGATCAAGAACCCTTCATCGGCATCAAGGCACCTACGAGGGGGTTTCTTTGGCCTCTAATCAATGTAATATACACGGATATTCTTATATCTGTTTGTATACTTAGAAGATGTATACACCGGGAAGTAAATTTCTCTAGGTGACTACGCTTTTAAATCCTTTTAAAGCCTTTAGTGATAGGCTTTAAATCCCATTAACCAGTCAAGCTAACTTTATTATTAAGCATTAAGGTATATTTGAATGGTTGGGTGTTAAGGTGACATGCAGTTAGTGACACTCTTGTAGTTGATAAACCTCAAGACCAATAAACAACTAACCTGAAATCATGACCAAAACTTTGAACTTGGAAGGTGTACAAGATGCTTCACAAACCTGTACTTACTAGAGGCTTCACAACACTGTACATACTAGAGGCTCCCAGCAATGTACATACTAGAGGCTCCCAGCAATGTACATACTAGAGGCTTCACAACACTGTACATACTAGAGGCTTCACAACATTGCACAAACTAGAGGCTTCACAACACTGTACATACTAGAAGCTTTACAACACTGTACATACTAGAGGCTTCACAACACTGTACATACTAGAGGCTTCAAAACACTGTTCATACTAGAGGCTTCACAACACTGTTCATACTAGAGGCTTCACAACACTGTTCATACTTGAGGCTTCACAACACTGTACATACTAGAGGCTTCTAAACACTACATACAAGAGGCTTCACAAACACTGCACATACACCACACGTACAAGGTGCTTCATAAACGTTGTAGGTACAAGAGGCTTCACAATCACGAAGAATAGGTATCGCAAACACCTGAAACTTGTCTAGAACGTGTTCAGTAATTTACAATATTAATCAGTCAATGAAGGCCATTTATGATGATATAAAATCCATAATGCACGTACGTCAGTAAGTCACAATCTAAGTACTATCACATTTGTCATTCAACTTTGTGATAGGAATCACTTTTGTTTACACATGTAGCTTTCCAATCCCTGAATTATCATAAATCAGATATAAAAAAAGGTGCATCAATAACTACTGATGACTCATGATTAAAGGGCAACAGGTCGTACGTAACAGCAAAACAACATCAACAAACAATAAGAAAAGGGGAAAGAAGCAGCAATATGTAGTACTGCATCCAGGTTCGCCTTGATTCTGTGCTAGAAAATTGTTTACCTCACCGCCTGATAGAGGGGTGAGATAAGCAGTAGCTGGGGATCACATGTAACATGTCATTTTGGCACCGTGAACCCTGACCCCCGTGCGCTATGTTTGGGTGTAGCCGGGTCACAGGTCATCCCCTGATTGTGTTCCATGCCGGGGTCCACACGAGACCTCTCTCTCTCTCTCTCTCTTCCCTTCTCCCAGCTGTGTAATTTTGACCCATTGCCAACGAAGGGGATTGTTTACCTCCCTGCACATAACCAGTCGTTTAGATTACCCATCAGGTTCGCTTCCTCAAACAAATGACTATCGGATAGAAGCATCGCTCTTGTTCGGACGATGTGCTGGCCTTGGTTTCTAGCTAATCTTCTGTTACCTTTCACATCTTTATTTCTTGGCATCAAATATAATATTTAACGACATATTTAATGCTTCGCTGATATATCTTCTATTTCTCGTAAAGCGTGAGGAGTTTATATTTTCGTAAATGTTTAGTATGTGAAAGGGTTTGGATAGGATGGAACAGAATGCCATCTACGCATTGTTGTACCAAAAAAGTGACGATCGAGCCATCAGGAAGGACATGCGAAACTATTCATTTTGCATTGTTTTATCAGATCCATTGTAGTTAAGATCATATTTCATTCAAATTCCTTAATTTTTTTTTTAGTTCGCGTGCGTGAGCACTTTCCGAAGTTGCTGAGCAGAATTACCATAACATGAGGACCCTCCGAGCTTTTGATTACAGTTTGAAGAGGAAAAAAAAACCTGTTGTTGACCAAAGAAACTGTGATGTATGGATTTCGCGGTTTTGGAACCTGTTTGGCGGCGGCGGCGGCGGCGCTTCAAGGACGGTGAAGGGAACATAGAGTAAGTTAGTAAGTAAGTATCAAGTGTAATTTGTTACGGGACTATTATGCAAGTTGCCACTCTTGCCGTGTGAGGAGGCGGGTCTACCTACCTACCTACCTACCTGGAGTCTACCAGGAGGACATTCCGGGGATCAATGCCCCCGCGGCCCGGTCCATGACCAGGCTTCCTGGTGGATCAGGGCCTGATCAACGAGGCTGTTACTGCTGGCCGCACGTACTCCAACGTACGAACCACAGCCCGGCTGATCTGGCACTGACTTTAGGTATCTGTCCAGCTCCCTCTTGAAGTCAACCAGGGGTCTATTGGTAATTCCCGTTATGGCTGGTGGGAGGCTGTTGAACAGTCTTGGGCCCCGGACACTTACTGTGTTTTCTCTTAGCGTACCAGTGGAGCCCCTACTTTTCAGAGGAGGGGGGTGAATGAAGTCAAGGACGTGCCACCAGGAAATATGGCACTCCTTAAACCGTTGTGACGTGGAAAACAAAGACAGCATGAAAAAGAAGACTTTCCTCGCCTTAAAACCCAGATAACTAAAGAAAGCCAAGCACTGTGGCTTATTCATTCGGGTTCTTTGGCTCTCTTTCCTAAGATGCAACCTACAACCTTGAGGTAAAACGCAGATACCTATTTATTACTAGCTGAACATGAGCAGTAACGAGACTTGGCCATCTGTCTGGCATCTCCTGTGACTAATCTTGGACTCACTGGTAAGCCGAACGCGCTACCACCGAACGACGTGTCGTCTTTCTCCGGGTCACCTCAAGGGCAAGAACCGACCCAGAACTACTGGAGAATCACACACTAGAACTAGTGTCATCCTTAACACCAGAGTTCATCATAGCGCACAAGCGTTGTAAAACTTGTCACTCGGCAATCTTCGCCATGAAGAGAGAGCGAAGAGAGGAAAACGAAATCTTGAGAGAGGATCTAAGGTAATTAATTGGTGCGAGCGCCATTCCTCATCCGAATGAGATGTTGTCTCGGTGTTTTGCTGGCGTGTGATTGGTCGGGGGAGCGGATAATCGTCTGGTGCCTGGTTCCAGAGTATTTCCTGCCGCCCAATTTATCAAGGACGTCAGAATTCCAGGATATTTATGATATACTACTTTTAAGTGATTAATTTTGACTTTTGACCCAGAGTGATGGATGTGGGAGTCAGAAGAGGTATTTTGCGTATAGCAGATAATTAACTCAGTCATTAAGGGAATTTTTTTTTCTTAACTTCAAGAAGGTAACTTCAGAGTGCTTCTTCAAGTGAAGTAATTTATGAGATGACCTAATTACGCCAGCAGCATCTCGCATCAGAACCATTAATGCTGCCAGTCAACACCGTGGACACAATCACCAGGAACTACTAAAACATTTTGATGAACATCAACCATTCTTCATTTTGTTTACAAGTGCATCGATTTGTTCTTACATGTTCATCGTTTCAACGTACCTTAACATATTTCATGTCAATAATTTCAGTCTATAAAATTTTTATCATTAAAATGAATATTTTAAATCAATATATATTTACAGCTAACTCATAATTTGTGTACTTTAAGCGACGTTTCGCTCCATTTCCGGTGATAATAATGAAGGATGGGGTCAAAACATCGTCTAACGTTTCTTTCACAAATTTTGGACGAGTTGAGAATTGTTTCAGCCACTGTACTGCCATTTTAATCCCTCACTATAAAGCTCAGGCTATTTAACGTGTGAGTGAATTTTTTAATGTATTAAAAAAGCAAGATGAACTGGGAAACGGCACTGGTGAATCTGAATTCATGCATAGATTTTTTAAATTTAATACGGCAATAATAATTTGTGTGAATTAGTCAGCAGTTAAAAGGCCCGAATTTAATAAAAAATTATAGCAATTCGACCAAGGCAGATCGTATCTGAACTTTCCCGGGTTAGCATCCTGGCCAGGTCGAGATATATAGGTAGGTCAGGCTAAAGATGCTGTGCCTGCTCACCTGGGTGTGTTGGGAGTGGTCTCTTGAGGTTAGTCTGGTACTTGGTGTGGGACCTCGAAGACACGAGGGCTTCCGTCACACACACACACACACATGTATTGAAATATACAACGTATGCACACACGCACGATACCCACGAACACAACACACGAGTTGGTAAATTAGACACATATGCAACACTTGTGTATCTTTATTGAGGAAAGTCGCACACAGTGCTCATCAGTCCATACACAGGAGAATCGTGAAGAACAGGAGGAGTGTGAGGTTGTCAGGCCCTCAATGGACTGACAACATCTACTCAAGATTGAGGGCCTGACAACCTCACACTCCTCCTGTTCTTCACGATTCTCCTTGTATGGACTGATGAGCACTGTGGATTCCTCAATAAGATACACAAGTGTTGCATATGTGTCTAATTTACCAACTCGTCGGTTCTCTGAACCATTCATTCACAACACACGAACATAATACCCAAGAACACAAAACACAATACAATGCACAACACAACCTATACGAACCGAGCCTCCATGAACACAACGTACACGAACACAACGTACACGAACACAACGTACACGAACATAACGTACACGAACATAACGTACACGAACATAACGTACACGAACATAACGTACACGAACATAACGTACACGAACATAACGTACACGAACACAACCTCCATGAACACAACCTCCATGAACACAACGTACACATGAACACAACCTCCATGAACACAACGTACACGAACACAACGTACACGAACACAACGTACACGAACACAACGTACACGAACACAACGTACACGAACACAACGTACACGAACACAACGTACACGAACACAACGTACACGAACACAACGTACACGAACACAACGTACACGAACACAACGTACACGAACACAACGTACACGAACACAACGTACACGAACACAACGTACACGAACACAACGTACACGAACACAACGTACACGAACACAACGTACACGAACACAACGTACACGAACACAACGTACACGAACACAACGTACACGAACACAACGTCACGAACACAACGTACACGAACACAACGTACACGAACACAACGTACACGAACACAACGTACACGAACACAACGTACACGAACACAACGTACACGAACACAACGTACACGAACACAACGTACACGAACACAACGTACACGAACACAACGTACACAACCTCCACGAACACAACCTCCACGAACACAACCTCCACGAACACAACCTCCACGAACACAACCTCCACGAACACAACCTCCACGAACACAACCTCCACGAACACAACCTCCACGAACACAACCTCCACGAACACAACCTCCACGAACACAACCTCCACGAACACAACCTCCACGAACACAACCTCCACGAACACAACCTCCACGAACACAACCTCCACGAACACAACCTCCACGAACACAACCTCCACGAACACAACCTCCACGAACACAACCTCCACGAACACAATGCTATAGTACCCAGGTCGCAATAATTGCATTCAAAGACACACTTACACGCATACAAGCACTCTTATACATATGTATTCACTGAACTGGCGATTATTTTAATTCTCTCTAATTTCTACATATCGTCTTTCTTCACATGGTTTCTTTCCTAATCATTTAACAAGCTTAGTTTCTTTCTTAGTGATGGTACAAGCTTAGTTTCCTGCTTAGACTACTAAATGCGATCTGTACGCAGTGGAGCCACCAGTTAAAGTGTAAAACAAAAGTTACACTCAGTTCCTGTCTGCTTTTGTCAATACCACCGTCTCTACCACCCATTATCCCTCAAGGGAGAGTGCCTTGATGTCGGTGAGGGAAGGAAAGCCTTTGATCCAGGGAGGTGGCTCTGTCCCTCCCTTTCGTGGGTCAGATGTGAATGCTTCCCATACCCCCCCAACCCATGAGCTTAATGACCCTCTACGGGTTTAGCGCTTTTCTTTGATTATGATAATGGATTTACGACTGATATGCCAGCGAATTCGAACGTATCCTGGAGATGTGCAGACACTTGAGTTGACACATTGTCTGGGCTGTTGTATTTATTTGCATCGTTATAGTTAAATACACGTACTATATAGATTTATGTAACCTAATTTAACATCTAATATAGACAGCAATATTCGTAAGTTTACAGTGAGCGTTCAGACACTGACGTTGTAAATCACTTTAGAAAAATGTGTTAGAATAATAATAGGTTGGTTTCTACAGCCCAGCAAAATAGCGCCGAGGTAGAGAAAACAAAAGTTCTACCCCATGTAAAATGTCTATGAATTACTAAGCCAGCGATTGTTTGCAGTCGCGCCCCAACCGTTTGGTCCCCCGCACCACTGACCGGGCCATCGTAGCTCATGGTAGACTCTCGTGTCAGGTGACTTATCCCTGATGAATAATCCAACAACAGCATATTGAGTGGCAATGTTTTATTTAACACAAATGATAATATACGCTATGGGTGTTAAATCACACTACTTGAAATTTACGAAGGATCTCTGCTGCGAGTCTTCATTCATCTGTTACATGTACAATTGTACTCTCTCACACGGCATTGTAGCTTGTTACTGGGTCTCTACTACCAATGCTATTATTGTCTGTTGCATGTAATATCCCCGGTGTGTTTGTTACCTTGTCACCTGTGTATGTGTCACATTCTTCATAGCAACACATGTTACATTAAACGTATGTCAATTTTTGTTTATTTACATAGAATTTTCTTGTCATAGTCCGGTATTAATTAGTCAACCTGGAGCCCTGCTTAGTGTTACCTCCAATGGATTATTTCGTTATTCTACATTTGATATAGACCTTGGCTAAGCGCGTTTGTTTTTAAATTAGCGGACGGAGAATCGAGTCTGCATCATCGTTGGTGCAGAGCACCTGTGAGTTTACTCTGTTGTACGCTTTTCTTATACCATGTCCACTGACATATTATTGCCTTTCGAGCCACCAGCACGGGTTTAGCACTTCAAATGAATATACAAACTATTTCGTTATGTTTCCTGTACCGTACACAGATCTCTTCCCCCCCCCCCCCACACAGTACTAGCCTCTCTATACACACAGTTCTCTCCCCACTGCACATAGATCTCCCCGCCACTGCAAAGATACAGTTCTCATCACAGCTACCCTGTCCACAAACACACTTGTCGCCCCACCGTAAACACCCAGTTCTTCCTTCGTCGTGACTTTAGTCAGTATGGCGGCCAATATTTTCCCAATTACGCATCGGGTATTTTTCCTCTCTTCAGTTTAAACAGGTTCTAAACACCTTCAGTTAACAGAATGCGCTGAAACTGATTTTTCACTGTTTATATCGTGAACTAATGTCGCTCAAGTTGGTCAATATGAGACAACGATGGTGTTACTGAAGATTCTAATGAGCAGCCACGAAAGGCAACTTGTGACGGTTTGATTATCGCGGCCGCGCTGTACCTTATAATTATGCTGTGTAATCTGATTGCAACTCCATAACTGTATGTTTACTCTCGGCTGATCAATTTACATTTTGGTAACCGGGTAAACATCGTAACTTCAAAAGCAACAGTTCGAACGTTGAGGACAAAAAAAGTTGTAATAGAATGATAAAATTAGTAATATTTTTTGCCTCGCTCGGTGATCTGAGGGACAAAGTATATTTCTGCCAAAACTAACTTTTTTTTCAAGCTAACTCTCCTGACTTGTTAGCAAACAGAAGAAACAGCTGACAGAAAACTTTAATAGCATATGTGGTCATGGACTTCAAAATTAAAAAAAAAACATTAAATATAAAACGTTTATGAACTTGATTTCGTAGGATAAATTTATTACACAAAGTTACCAGACAAGAGCAGTCTAAAGCGAGTCTGGACAATAGTAAATTAAACGAAATTAAAAAAAAAAAAAGAAAAGAAGAAGTGTTGTGAAAATTAAGAATGGATAATTGTGGTTGAGATGGTAAGTAGCGTAAGAATAAAGTATCCTCGTAAATCATGCTAAATTCACGTATATGGGTCTTATAACTCACAATAAGCCTCTACTAACACCCATCGTTTTTTTTAAGAATTACTCAGCTTGAATTTCTGAACGTTCTCACATATATCGTGCTTAAGAGGTAAAACTTGCTATTTTGGCTTAAATAGCAACGATCTTCTTGCCGAATAACGCAAGCGAAAATTTGTGTATGCTATAATTTCGCAAAACTCATTTTGATTCTAACGAAAAAAATATATATCAGTGTTTATTATTAAATTATAGTAAACGTATCACATATCCCCTCCCACACACACAAACAACTCCCCCACACACACAACTCCCCCACACACACAAACCCACACACACCACTCCACACACACAACAACTCCCCCCACACACACAACTCCCCACACACACACACACACACACTCCTCCCACACACACACAACTCCCTCTCCCACACACACACACAACTCCCCCCACACACAACTCCCTCTCCACACACACACAACCCCTCACACACACACCCCACAACACCACCCCACACACACACACACAACCCACTACACACACACACAACCCCTCACATACACACAACCCCCACATCACACACACCACACAACCCACCCCACAACACACAACCCCTCTCCACCAACACACACAACTCCTCCCCACACACACCACAACTCCCTCTCCCCACACCACACACACAACCCCATACACCCCCACATACACACAACCCCCCACACACAACCCACATACACACAAACGTAATCGTCAATAAGCAAATTTCATAAACGGGATGGATACCGCTGGCAGCGGGGAGACGCCTGTGAAACATTAGCGCGTCAATAACTTCACGTTCTTCACCTTCAGGAAGGACTTGCTGGTAGTTCAACTCACGTCTGATAGTCTCATAACTTTTAGTTAAATATAAATTTTATTGGTTTACGCAACTTGCCTAAATCCACTCTAACCCAACCTAAATTAACTCCAACTGCCTTAAAATATAGAAGATATTATTTGAGAAAAACTAAAAGCAGTAAGAAACTTACGTTGAGTACTACTTCAAAAATCAACTTAATAAATGGGATAATTGGTAGCCAGAGAGTAATGTACTCTTCATAGCTATGATTATTATACCTGTGAGCCGCTACGGCATAGCAATAAATTATAGATGCTATCAGTTAACCACAACTATAGGCTGAAAACGGTATAGCCATATATAACGCACTTGAGTAACGCAATATATTCCGGTGTAAGACTTCATATTAAGCTATGAAAAATGTCTTAATCAATGCTTATTGTTTTTGCATAGTGGCAACTGCCAACCCTGGCACCTGAAACTTTCTTATTTTAATTTATTAAGGGATTTTATAGAGTTAATGTGACACTTGGGTTTGATTTTAGTGTTTTACATCGTATTTAGAAAAGGAAAATATTCTTGTGTAGACTACTGAATGTGAGTGCTAGTTACCATTTTGTCATAGGCACTTGTCGATTAGACATTTGGCCTGTTTTGTGTGTGTGTGTGTGTGTGTGTGTGTGTGTGTGTTGTGTAATGCTGTGTGTGTGTATGTGTGTGTGTGTGTAGTGCTCTATACACAGTGTGCCCACTCACAGCGTACCTAAACATATTTGTGGTTGCAGGGGTCAAGTGTCAGCTCCTGGGTTTGCCTCTCAACTTGCCACTTAATGGGTTTACTTGTTAGCCTCGTGACCCCTATCCTTAATGTACTGACCCTTCCTTCACTGCTGCTCTGTTCAGTTCTTTCCACTTCCTGACCACTCTGAGGCTGAAGAAATATCGGATATACCAATGTGTCTTTAGCTTCCAGCTGTGCCCTCGTATACCTGTTTCCCTCCTCTCGAGCAGTTTATTCCTATCCATTCTATCAAGTCCTCTAGTTCTGTGATTATTATGTATGTCGCTATTATATATCACCTGGTTCTTCTATCCTCTAACGTCGTCAGATTCAATTCCTTTTACTTCTACTGACTCAATTCAATTAGCTCTCGGACCAGTCTTGATGCTTACCCAGCTTCTTAACATGTTTTATCAGGCGAGGGCTCCATGCTGGTGCTGCATATTCGAGAGATGTGGCTGACTATGTGGTTTATGGGACTGTAAATAACTTGATATTCTGGAAAAGCATTCGATTTTCAGTATCAAGTTATTTACAAGTTTTATAGAATAATTCAAGTGAAGGAAATTATTTTGATTAAGCAATTAGCTCATTTTGGACTCGTGAGATTTTTGGACCTTCAGACTTTTAGATGGGCCCTGGGCTCACTGTGTCCATACCCCGTCACGGACGCCGCTCACAATACTGACGGTGACGCCACCAAGGACAGGTAGGTTTGCCAAGACGGGTCCTGGCACGGGTCTTCTCCATACGGTAACCCGGCAACTTACGCCACCACCGCTGCAGCTGCCGCTTGAATAGTCCATCACCTGGAAAGAATCTTGGACATAGGTTGTGCTGCGACTCGTGAACATAAATTTGCTTGTATTATCACTGAAGGTAGCTGTAATAGGAGTCATGATAGTCGCAGTTTGTAGTGATGGCATCAAAGTGTTAAACTTCCTATATATACACACATGAGAAACCTGTTTGTGATGCAACTATCGACGTTTCCCAGGTGTTTGATGCGTTTAGTAATGCAGACAGGAAAAAAAATTGCTTGAAGCATTTTCTTTAAAGCTTCCATTAGTTTAATAATTTGTAAATTGCACAACTTTACTCAATCTTTTTATTTACAACAGAGTTTAAGGTCCCCCACCGTGATTTACATCTGGCATTTCAAACTGTGCTGATGAAACTACAACAGCGTCTTCGCTTTTGTATAGATTTTAAAAAAAATCTCTTAATTTTCCCTAAACATTTGCTTAATAACTCACAAACTCTCTCTTCTTTACACTCTTCTAAGTTCATCATCGCTGTGTAGTACCCACTTCTCAAATTCTTCTTTTAATCTAAATCATAAAAATGTTGAAAGTAAATGTTAATCTGTGTTGTTAATTCATTAAATGCTTATATACACATTTAATGTTAGTATTTTTTTTCTCTCTGCTTTAACTGGCTTTCTTTTTCTGCCTTAACTGACTTGCTATTTTAAATGGCTTTCTACCTTTAACTGGCTTTTTATGACTGGCGTTCTCTCTCTTTCTAACTTGCTTTCTGTGCTTCAACGGGCTTTCTACCTCTGTTTTAATTTTTTTTATCTCTGCCTTTAATGGCTTTCTCTGCTTTACCTGGCTTTCTGTCTGACTAGCTTTTCTTGTCGGCTAATTTTTCAGATACTCTGATAACCTCAGACACGCATAGTTTAGTCTCCACATACATGGTGTTGCAGAACATGGCTGAACTACCAACGCTCTCAACATCTGCACTTGATATGGTCAACCCTCGCCACTTACTGAGGTTTCCAGATCTGTCCACCCCTTTCAAGGGGTTTCCTTGATGACGTTGATGGGCTCTGAATTCAGGGGATTGGAGCCACCCTCTTTTTGGGGGCTACTTTTCATTACCCCAGACGCTGTGGGGATCCTTGGGAGTTTTGAGCTTCCAGAGGATTGTGGCGGTGCTCCAGGTTCAGTTGAGATTCTGTGCAGTTCAACCTCTTGACCTCTAAAATCAGGTCAAGAGAATAACTTGTTTGCTAGATCAGCTGGCTCCTGAGGTCAGCTGGCTCGCTGACGTACATCCCACGAGGTGCATCCCACGAGGTGCATCCCACGAGATAATCCACCGAGGTGCATCCCACGTGGTAATCCCACGAGGTACATCCCACGAGGTACATCCCACGAGATGCATCCCACGAGGTATATCTCACGAGGTGCATCCTACGAGGTGCATTGGTTTCCAACTTGAAACCATTCCGAGACTTGACTTTTTTTCACATCACAAAATCACTCGTGTTTTGCACCATGTAAGTTCGTTCTCAGTAATCTTAAGTCACTTAGTGCTCCTGCAACCTGCGCTCTCAACAATCCACCGTCTCTCTCTCTCTCTCTCTCTCTCTCTCTCTCTCTCTCTCTCTCTCTCTCTCTCTCTCTCTCTGCATAGGTTTCACCCACGCAGGAGCTTTATAAAGATAACTCCCGTGCGTAGGCGACACGTTGTCGTTAGTAAAGGAATCCACTGCCGAACAGACAGCTGATTTTATGCTATGTCCAGGAAGGCCCGTGTGGGGTCGGAAATTATGTATAAAGGTGGCGTAGCAACAGTTAAAGGTTCACCCTCGTTATGTACGCTCTGTTGCTGAGTCGATACAACTCTAGTCTTGCATTTCTAACATTCATTGACAGTCATCGTTGGTTTATCTATTTTTTTCCTCTTGAGACAGCTGGGAGTTGATTGTGTGAGTGTTGTGTATGAGCCAAGGCTGTGGTATCTCCAGCTAGTGTTCCTATCACAAAGTGTCACATGAAACTGGTTGCTGTCAACTGAGATGCCTTCTCCTTTATCCCTCAGATGCCACTTTTATCTTGTTGTTGGTTCTTAAGCTTCTGAAGCTGCTGTTGCTACTGGTGGTGCTGGTGGGATGGTGGTGCTGGTGTGATGGTGTGCTGGTGGGATGGTGGTGCTGGTGGTGCTATTGATGATGTTTGTGTGATGGTGTGATGATGGTGCTGGCCCTGGAGGTGCTTCTGTTGTTGATGGTGCTCATCTTACTGGTTAACAGTGCGTCTGTGGTGGTGTTGCTCTAGAAGCCGATGACAACGACTGTCTCTGACAGTGTGGCAGGAAGCTGGAGGATGTCTGTGGAAAGTATACTCAGAATAGAGCACTTGGTCACTATGAAATTATGAGGTGGAATGTTTACGGACGAAAAATTCTTAAACATTGTGGCCATCAGACTCCCGCATGTGTTTAGTTCACAGTGAGCTTCATTCAGGTTAATTTCTATGAAGTTTTGTTTATAATTTAGGTATATGTGGACTCGTCGGTTTCCTATACAAGAGATAAAAAGTAACCTATTTCCTACTGATGAGTATTATTACTGTTATCACTTGTACTGTTGCTACAATGACGTCATGGGGTAATTGCACTTATGTAGCTACTGCTTCTGCTGTTGTTGTAGTTGATAAAGACTTAAGATCAGTAATTGGTAACGATATTTAGACAAGGTTTCATCTGTGTTGCTGCTGCTGCTGCTGTTACTACTACTACTACTACTGTTACTACTACTACTGAAGCTACTGCTGTTGTTACCCACTTTCCCCACTACCTCGTGCTACTGCTCCTGATCTTCCTACACCACCTCAAATACCTTATACATGTATATACTTTGTGCACGGCAGAACGCAACAATACGCAACGTTGGTTTAAGTTAATTTCACCGTCTTTTGGATGTTTTCCTTTCTTTCGATTTAGTAATGTTGTTTGTTGAATCAAACCGGAAGTGTGCATAATTTTTTCCGTAAATAGGTAAAGAATTTCATTTGTTTAATATTCTCTCTTCATACAGAAATAAATTACAGTAGTCCGAAGTAAGCCAAATAAAAACACTGACATTTGTTCTTCACAAGCAATAACTTGGTAGAGAAAGTGGTAGTTGTATGAACAAGTATATACACGATCACAAACGAAACATTCTGTTCTCAAACAAGCCATTCTATTTTGTCATTATGCGATTGTGACTCCAATGCAAAGTTTTTTGTTTGTGAGTTTTACACTGAAAAATGTGATATGGCGAGGAAAATTCTCTTTCACCAGTCCTTAGTAATTTGTAGTTGGAATTTCTTAAAGCCAGACTTCGTAAGAGGATTCTTCCACACACAGCCAAGAATGTAGATAGAAAACAATTCCCACTTGAATTAAATAGTCTAACTTCATCTATAAAGTTTACTCTTGAGTTTCAAGAAAACATCTCATTGCCATTTTTATTACTGAGAGGAACCAAAACTTTAAATTCAAAGTATGCAAAAAATAATATCTACATTAATCTATACTGTAAGTCATCACGTCATTACAGAGTTAAACGTTTTGTGTTCTCATTGTGTTTGTTTATTATCAAATTATTGTAAACTTATCTAGAATATACTTAGCTGGGTTAAGCTAAATTAAATTGCGCTCGTTATAATAAGGTTAGGTAAGTTTTCTAAGGTTCTTTGGGTACAAAATTATTATTTTTTACATTAACATAAATGAAAAAATGTTAAACGTATAAGAGAAAAATTTAAAAAGGACTTAATTTTAAACGAGTTCTTGCTAATTGACCAGTTTCACATATTCGGTACGACATACATATAAGGTAGTAGGTTGGGAGACAGCAACCACCCAGGGAGGTACTACCGCCCTGCCAAATGTGTAAGAAATGGAAACCTGTGATTGTTTTACACAATGGTAGGACTGCTGGTGCCTTTTTTCTTTGTCTCATAAACATGGAAGAAAACTGGTACATTTTGCTTCCTCTAATGTTACGCTACATATATCTGTACACTCACAGGATACACACCCATTTGAATTTTCTTCTATTTTCTTAATAGTTCTTGTTATTTATTTCCTTTCATGTTCATGGGAAATAAAATACCGGAAGCAATGGGATAGTTACCCCATCTCCTGTATAAATTATTAAAAATAAGAAAAAAATATAAAGTTGGGATATTTGAATGTGCGTGAATGTAGTGCAGATGATGAGAAAAAGGTGGTTAACAATGTTATGAATGAAAAGAAGTTGGATGTCAAAGCTCTAAGCGAAACAAAGCTGAAGGGGGTAGGGGAGTTTCAGTGGGGAGAAATAAATGGGATTAGGTCAGCAGTATCTGAGAGAGTTGAAGCTAAAGGAACGTGTAGCAATAATGCTGAAGGATAATTTATGCCAGAAGAGGGAATATAAATATATAAATTCAAGGATTATGTGAATTATAATAAGTGTTTACGCACCTGGAGAAGAGAGGAGTGTAAAGGAGAGAGATTTGGGGAGATGTTAAGTGAGTGTTTAGGGAGCTAAGAACCAAGTGAGAGAGTAATTGTGGTCGTAACCTGAATGCCAAAGTAGGAGAAATGATTATAGAGAGCATGGTAAGTTTGAGGTGTCAGGGGTAAATGAAATTGGGGGCCTTTAATTGAACTTTGTATAGAAAGAGGTTGGGTAATATATAATACATATTTTAAGAAAAAGATAAGAATATGATATAGGGCGTAATGACAGTAGTTTCTTGGACCACGTAATGGGGGGATAAAAGACTGAGGGAGACTTCGGGATATGCATGTTTATTGAGGGGCAACAGAGATATCAGATCATTTTTTAGTTGTAGCTACGGTGAAGGTTTATAAACTAAATGAAATAGCAGTTAGGATTTAGGGTTGCCAAATGAAATTTTAAAATAGCGCTGAAAACCTCTCTATTTTATTTCGCTAGTGCTAGAAAAAGCGTTAACATATATATATTTTTTTACAAAATAATAATATGCGTTACTCTCACTCACCAGTATATAGGCGAGTATTCTAGATCTGCTAAATCCCAGTCAACCATTTCTTCGGTGTGTGTAGTTTGTTTCTTGTGATTGTTGAGAAGGCTGATATGCATCCAAAGAGGATGTTTTTCGTATGACTAACGTAGGCAGTTTATAATCATAGCAGCATTTACCATATCTTTTCAATCTGTATTTAATATTCAAAACAGCTCTCAAACTCTTGATACTCAGTCGGTTACGAAGGTTTAACTTCACAATGTTCATGTGGCTGAACACATGTTCCACATCAGCGTTAGAATGAGGTAAAGCAAGAACTGTTAAAGGTAAATCTGTGAGATCTTGGAAAGGGTTTTCTCCTGTGGCATCCCTGAATGAAGCTAGTTCTGCCCACAGTCTAAGTGTATCAGAGGTCTGTGCCCGCTGTGTGTAAAGTTTCATCCACTGAAACTCGATCCGGGTGAGAGTTAATGCATCTTCAATAAACTTTTTTCAAGATCTAATATGCAACTGTTAATTGGCTGTAGGCATTTACTTGCACTCAGACATGACACTGACTTCATCACTCGAATATTATCTGGCAAGCGTAGACGTAGACGCACTTGTGTCACAAGATCCTCTACAAACAGTAAGCACCTTCCACAAATATCTTTGTCATCAGGAAACTTTAGGTCTGACAGATAATAGTCTTTAGCTACATCATCTTTCTTCATCGTTTTTCCAGGGATAGAAATCTTTGAACAGATGAAATCAATTAGATTGACAAGGTCACTTAGTAACTTAGTCGGTTTTTGTATTTCTGTTTCAAATTCTCCAAGAATATGCTTTAGGAATATGAGAAATACAGAATTTTTCTTGCAACAGAACATCGAATAAAGTTAAGTTGTACAACATCATTCAGCATTTCTTGCAAAATCAAAATGAGTTTAAGCTCTACGGAATATTCTCACAGTAGAAGATTCAGTGGACATCCATCGTGTTTGGCTTAGATGAACTAGTTTCAATGTATGCTGGCCATCATTTAATAAAGCAAAAAGCTCCTTGTACTTGCCTTGGCGAACTGAAGAATGAGAGAACCAGTTATATGTTTCTCCGATCATGAAGTCCAAGTTCCAAAGGAGACACTGAGTTTCATGATGAAATACAGCAAGATGGAAGGGCTGACACATACACCTGACTAATGTCATATGAGGAACTTCAGATTTTAATTTTGCATAGTCTCCATTGTTGGCACCGGTCATAACATAAGCATTATCAGTGCCTAGAGCAATAAATTATTGTAATATTATTGACACAGGTCATAACATAAGCATTATCGGTGTCTAGAGCAATAAGTTTTTGTAACTCAAGTCCATTACTTTTCAAGGATTCCTTTAAAGCAGTGGTTCCCAGACTTTTTCAGGATGCCGCCCCCTGGGCTCCTATGCAACATCCCTAGCGCCCCTAAGGATGTGTATATATATTTTATTGAGATTGAAGTTCTTGGTGCAGCGACATCAACTTCTCAACATCAGGCTTTAAGTCTTAGATCCCCGCGTTCAGTAATTTTTCAGTCAGTTTCATTGCTTGGAAAGAGGCTTGGCGACTGCAGTGAAGGCTACCTCTACTATGTTCTTGGGAAGGCAGGATAGCTGTCAGCAAAATGTTCTTTGCAGAGTTCACTTATATGGTCAAGTACTCATAATGAACAATGTTCAGCAATGAGCAAATAATATTCCCCTCTGAGTATATTTCTTGCTCATAATGAGTAGTCAGCAAATAAAGCGACAATAATAGTAAGGGTAACAGATAACACAAGCGAAGGTCTAAACAAAAGCCGAACGGATGTGATGGTTGTTTCAAACACACTATTACACTAGGACACTATCACTCATGCGAGTCTTGTCCAACCAGAACCTCACAAAGGTGCCTGGTGAAACTCATTATTAAGCTTAGTTTTCATTGTTTTTCCTTACCTTTATTTATTTAGGTTTCTAAAAAATATATAGAAAAAACGTGCTAGATTTTGCTCTAAAAAAAAAAACTCGCGATAGAAAAAATCGTAGCACGCTAAATATAGCGCGCAAAACAATAATTTGTCAACCTAGCAAGATTTAAACAACTATTGGTACAAAGATGGGCTAGTGATAACATAGGCAATGAGGTTGAAGAGGTATTGGGTAGATTTAATAATGCACTGTTAGTGTGTTCAGCAGAAGATTGTGAATATTAAAGGTGGATGCAGAAGGGAAGAGGAGCGATTGATGGAATGAGGTAAAAGAGTAGTAAGAGAGAAAATGTTAGCATATGAGAGGTTTTTACTGCCAAGGACTCGAACCATGGGTTCGAGTCCTTGGCTAGTGCAGTGTTGTTATTGATCAATACCACTCGTTCGTGGTTACAATAATATATATATATATATATATATATATATATATATATATATATATATATTATATATATATATATATATCTTTTGGTGGATGATTATTAATTTATACACAGATATCGTTTAATATTCACATTATTTTATATAGTAAATGGCACTTGTATGTATGTATATATATATATATATATATATATATATATATATATATATATATATATAAAACTCTTGCATTCGTTTTTACTATATATACTCGTGACATTTACTATATAAAATAATGTGAGTATTAAACGATATCTCTGTGTATAAATTCTGAGGTTTGTTTTCATAAAATCTCAACTAAAGCTGTGATACTGTCTTCGTATATACCATTATGTCATATTCAAGTGTTCCAACAATGATATCTATGTAGCATCTTCTCTCTGCGTAAAATATTGCGAAATTAGAGACGAACGTAAGAATTATTTTAAGCGGGCTCTCCACCCGGCCATGTTTACGTTAGAAAACTTCCTTTGTCAATGTCGGTGCCTGCTGCTTCACACACACACACAGTGGAGAGGGAAGCAGGAAGGGCAGGACAAATGAAGCCAAACTACAAGAAAGGGGACTAAACAGGCATGAATAATTTCCTCCACGGGGTTCAGTGGGACAGAAAACTGGCAGGGAAGTCAGTAAATGAGATGATGGGATATGTGGCAACAATATGCAAGGAAGCTGAGGAGAGGTTTGTACCCAAGGGTAACAGAAATAACGAGAAAGCCAGGATGAGCCCATGGTTCACCCAAAGGTGTAGAGAGGCAAAAACCAAGTGTGCAAGAGAATAAAAGAAGTATAGAAGGCAAAGGACCGAAGAGAATAAGGAAAGCAGTCGTAGAGCCAGAAATGAATATGCACAGGTAAGAAGGGAGGCCCAACGACAATACGAAAATGACATAGCAGCGAAAGCCAAATCTGACCTGAAGCTGTTGTACAGCCACATCAGGAGGAAAACAACAGTCAAGGACCAGGTGATCAGGCTGAGGAAGGAAGGAGGAGAGATCACAAGAAACGACCGTGAAGAATGTGAGGAGCTCAACATGAGATCCAAAGAAGTGTTCACAGAGGAGACAGAAGGAACTCTAGAAGGACGGAGAGGTGGGGTACACCATCAAGTGTTGGACACAATACATGCAACCGAGGAAGAAGTGAAAAGGCTGCTAAGCGAGCTAGATTGTCAGAAGAGTGGTGGAGCACCTAGAAAGGAAATGAGATTATCAACGACAACCAGCACGGTTTCAGGGACGGGAAATCCTGTGTCACACACCTACTGGAGTTCTATGATAGGGTGACAGCGGTAAGACAAGAGAGAGAGAGAGGTGGGTAGATTGCACTGTCTTGGACTGTAAGAAGACGTTTGACACAGTTCCACACAAGAGATTAGTGCAAAAGCTGAAGGACCAGGCAGGGATAACAGGAAGGGGACTGCAATGGATCAGGGAATACCTGTTGGGAAGACCGTAGACGGAGTACAATCTAGGGGGCCAAAAACTACAAACCTCACTCAAGGAAAATTATCTTGTGTGTGAGTATAACATCAGGCACATCTCCTGAGGCGCACATCAACCAAATAATTGCTCATGGAGGAGGAAGAATGACATAGTAGCAGCCAGTGAATTGGCATGGACAGGAGCTGTGACTCGATCCCTGCAGCCACAACTAGGTGAGTACACACACACACAGGCAGAGAGGGTGGGTGGGTGTTTGGTTGCTTAGGAGAGGAAGAAATTGAAAGTCAGAAGTGGGTTGAGGAGTCGCTGGTATCGTACATGCTAAAAATAGTGAATAGTTTAGAAGAATATGGGTACCATAGCTGTTGCAGGGATATTTTTTCTGCTTATCCTCTCTTCTCACTACCACCACTACTACCACCATCAATATCACCACTCACCCACCATCACTATTACCATTACCACCACCGCCGCTACCACTACCACCATCATCACTATCATTACGACTACCACCACTATCACCACAACCACCGTGATGAATCAAACACAACGAAGGTTCGGCACAGTTTTTGGCTGTACGTTATTCAGGCTTTTACTAAAAAAATAAAGTTGTGTACTCAAGCACACTTTGCATGAATAACAATCGCCGTGAGATTCATAAAGATCAATCTATCAATTTCAACTTTTCTTGATATATCAGCGAGATTAAGCTCCCTAAAAAAACAAAAATTCCTTCCTCGTCTGTGTGTCATGTACTACATAAAACTCTGCTGATATTGCAGACCTAATTTCATGTGACTGAATTCGTATTATTAACGACGACTGGTCTGAGTTGCGTTGATCTACAGATCCTGGGCCTCCTGTGTTGATCAGTAGCGTCTGAGCTATTTCAGTTGGTAGGATTGTTGAGTGTGTTAAGCTAAAACTTCTGGGCTTCTTAAGCTAAAGCTCCTGGGTTTCCTATTGTTTAAGCATAGTACCTACCTCTCGTGAAAGAATTGAACTCTAGATCTTCGGCCTCTTGAGAGAATCGAGGTATAGCTACTAGGCCTATTTATTTCCCTGAAGTATAGTGTGGCTAAGTTAGATAACATCTTAAAGATCTATTTACTCTTAATATTTATTATTATTATTATTATTATTATTATTATTATTATTATTATTATTATTATTATTATTATTATTATTATGTATTATTATTATTATTATTATTATGTATTACTATTATTATTATTATTTTTTTTTTTTTTTGGAAGGACTTGGGGGAACAAAAATACATCACATCACTGCTAGTCCCCATCCTCCTTTTATGTGCCCCCTGCTTTATACAGGTCATGAGTTTACGGGGGTCAGTCCCCTTATTATTATGCTTCCTAGTGACCAATTTGCACTGGTCCACTGAAAACAGACGACGGAGGAAGACAAATTTTAAACCCGGGAACACGGGAGCAGGTGATCTGTGTTTTGTTGTGCTACCCAAAAAACTTTCCTTCTCTCTGCCCTTTATACTCACCACCGTTTTCTATACCTCAGTGTTTTGTACTCACCTAGTTGTACTCACCTTGTTGTGGTTACAGGGCGATTCACAGCTCTTGTCCCCCCCCTCTTCACTGGTCGCTACTAGGTCACTCTTCCATGAGCTTTATAAACCTCTTCTTAAAGCTATGTGGATCCTGCCTCACTACATCCCTTCCAGACTTTTCCCACTTCCTGACAACTCCCGTGACTGAAAAATGCTTCCAACATCCCTGTGATTCATCTGAGTCTTCAACTTCCAACTGTGACCCTTTTTGCTGTGTCCCATCTCTGGAACATCCTGTCTCTATCCACTTTGTCGATTCCTCTGTATTTTATATGTTGTTATCATATCCACCTATCTCTCCTGCCCTCCACTGTCGTCAGGCGATATCCCAACCCCTCATCATAGGACATTCCCCCAGCCCGGGGCTAGTCTTTTTAAAAACCCTTTCGCATTCTCTAATTTCCTTACGTGCTTGGCTAGGGGTGGTTTCAACTGGTGCTGATACCCAATGTAGGCCTAACGTACAAGGTGTACAGGGGCCGAACGATTCCTTTTGAGATGTCGAAATGCTATTCTTAAGTTTGCTAGGCGCCCGATCCTGCAGCAGTTATTTGGTTGATTACTACCTATTTGTACTCACCCATTTTGGGGTTTCAGGGTCGATTCATATCCCGGCCCGCCTTTTTCACTGATTGATGGTCATCTTCCCTGCTCCATGAGCTTTATCAAACCCCGTCTTAAAACATGTATGGTTTCTGCCCCTTAACTGAAGAAATACTTCCTAACATCCCTTTTACCTAGGGGTATTCAATTCCAAGGGCCCTTGTTTTTGTGTCCTCTCTGTAACATCTTGTCTCTGTCCACCTTATCTATTTCGCAGTATTTTATATGTCGTTAACAGTCTCCCAACCCTCCTGTCCCAGGTCGTCAG
>WNWK01001430.1:0-42500 GCA_009830355.1 Cherax destructor
AAGGTTCCTAACTTTATTGACAAGCTAAGAGTTGTTACCTACATCAGCTCATTTGAAAGAATTTTAATTGTTATGAAACATACAAGTATGGAACAGGATGAAGTTGGAGCCATCTGTGGGCCAGCTGTGAGCCATCTGTTGGCCAGCTGTGAGCCATCTGTGGGCCAGCTGTGAGCCAATTGTGGGCCAGCTGTGAGCCAGCTGTGGGTCAGCATTTTCATTTGATCAACTGACTTTATCTCGTTGACATCATAATGGTGTACGAATGTGTTCCAGACTCGAGTCATCCTGGGATAAATGATCTCACATGAAGTGATGTTCTGGAGAATGGTACAACCAGAGTGAAGTTGCTGCTGGCTGCCCGTCTTGTGGTATAGAAGCTTGCTTCTCGCTGTCCTCGGAGTGGAGTCAAGTGTGGTACTTTGACAATGTTGGCCTTGTACATAACAGTAAGGCCACCCACATCCCTCCTGTGTTGAAGACTCTGCTGAAATGACAGATCTATCCAGGATGGGTCCAGGCGAGAGATGAGTCGTCTTGCTCTGTTATCTACACTGTCAAGCAGTCGTAGATGATAGGGGGGGGAGCCAGGCAAACCAAGAAAGTGGAGGATACTCAAAGTGTGAGTGTACTTGTGCCTCATACAGAATCTTGCAACCCCTACTGTCAAGCAGATGCGAGATACGTCGAAGTGCTGTAAGCTTCCTGGCTGCCTTGTTTGCAAGATTTACACCTTGGTTCTTCATGGTCAGTTTGGAGTCAAATTTCATCCCAAGAATATCAACTTCTTCCCCAGGTACCAACACTCTCCCATTGATACTTACTACTGCTCCGGCATTACCATCATGGTGCCTAGAGACCATCATCATTTGTGTTTTCTCAGGTGCAAATGTTGCCTGCCATCGGTTTCCCCAAGCTGACATAGCTCTTAGCTGGTGATTGATGTAGCTTAGAGCAGCTGGCGTTTCTTCTCTTGGATAAGTAAATGTCAGAGTACAGTCGTCTGCATATACATGGGATTCTGGGATGAGATGAAGGTCATTGACGTAGACATTCCATAACAATGGTCCCAGCACACTTCCCTGTGGAACACTTGCCCCAGTAGGATGTCTTGCTGATTCTGTTCCATTGAGAACTACCCTTAGAGATCTACCATGAAGGTAATCACTGAGGAGACATAGTGTAGAGCCTGCAATTCCCAGTGCTTGCAGTTTTGCCAAGAGTCTTTGGTGCCACACTCGGTCGTAAGCACCAGCAGTGTCCAGTGCTACCACACAGCTGACTTTGGATTCTCTCTCTCTCTCTCTCTCACCCCTTATCTACCCAAAACTCCCTTTCATTCTGTCACTCACATTTCCCGTTTTCTTTGAACTTGCCAATGATAACGAAAACGGAGATAAATACTTCTTTTTATCCCACATATTCAACAGTTTTCAAGGGAAATTAGGCACAGTGAAAGGTCGTTAGGTAAGGTCGTTAGGTAGGGCAGATCACCGTCACAACAAACCAGAACGAGATGGGAAATGAAGGTCCTAATTGCTACCAGCAATTAAGATCGACAGTCACATAGGTTTGATGGGGATTTTCGGCTCTATGAGAGGTGTTGCTTTGCATTATATTAGTGACGAGAGAGAAAGAGAGAGAAATAGAGAGAGAGAGAGAGAGAGAGAGAGAAGAGAAGAGAGAGAGAGAGAGAGAGAGAGAGAGAGAGAGATGTAGTAGCCAGGCTTAGTCTTGGTTACAAGTCACTATCTTAATCACTATTATATGCTTCAATATCCACTTACTGATGTGTATAGAGATATTATAATGACCTATGTAATATGTCAAGATATCTTTTTAATGAAAATAAGATACCAGACATATTAAGCAAAAATCCTAAATTTGCTTGTGACAGATAAGATAATTGAAGATGTAAATCCAGATGTACTCCTGTTAACCCTTTTGGGGCCTAGTTCCTAGGCCTATTGTGTATCCATACGCTCTTCTACCGTCCACAGGATGGATATGAGGTGCACAATAAACTAGCCACTACCATCCACAGGATGGATATGAGGTACACAATAAACTAGCCACTACCATCCACAGGATGGATATGAGGTGCACAATAAACTAGCCACTACCATCCACAGGATGGATATGAGGTACACAATAAACTAGCCACTACCATCCACAGGATGGATATGAGGTGCACAATAAACTAGCCACTACCATCCACAGGATGGATATGAGGTACACAATAAACTAGCCACTACCATCCACAGGATGGATATGAGGTACACAATAAACTAGCCACTACCATCCACAGGATGGATATGAGGTGCACAATAAACTAGCCACTTTGACGGCAAAATCTGAAAAATCTAATCTTGTGTTAACCTCTTATCACCTGTGTTAACTTCTTATCACATGTGTTAACTTCTTATCACCTGTGTTAACTTCTTATCACCTGTGTTAACCTTTTGTCACCTGTGTTAACCTCTTATCACCTGTGTTAACCTCTTATCACCTGTGTTAACTTCTTATCACCTGTGTTAACTTCTTATCACCTGTGTTAACCTTTTATCACCTGTGTTAACCTCTTATCACCTGTGTTAACCTCTTATCACCTGTGTTAACCTCTTATCACCTGTGTTAACCTCTTATCACCTGTGTTAACTTCTTATCACCTGTGTTAGCCTCTTATCACCTGTGTTAACCTCACCCAGCTTTTTTTTTCAGTTTGTGGTCATGTATTGACTATGTTGAGCTGTGTTGACCGCGGGTGACCACCCCGTAATTAAATTCTGGCAAGCCTTGACCGCTAACAGCCAAATTTGAGGGTGCACTCTAGCCCATGTTATTATATATATAAACTTTGGCTGAACCACTTAGGTGTTGACCCCAGCTTGTTGGAGAGAGAGAGAGAGAGAGAGAGAGAGAGAGAGAGAGACTGTCAGAGTGCAAAACATGTGTCAGGCTTCGCTTTTACATATTTAGTGGGACGGTGCTTGCTGTCTACTATCCTACTACCAGGTGTGTCTTAGCGGTGGTGGGCAGCTGTCTTAGCGGTGGTAGGAAGCTTCTTAGCGGTGGTTGGCAGCTGTTATGGTGGTGGTGGGCAGCTGTCTTAGCGGTGGTGGGCAGCTGTCTTAGCGGTAGTGGGCAGGTGTCTTAGCGGTGGTGGGCAGCTGTCTTAGCAGTGGTGGGCAGCTGTCTTAGCGGTGGTAGGCAGCTGTCTTAGCGGTGGTGGGCAGCTGTCTTAGCGGTGGTAGGCAGCTGTCTTAGCGGTGGTAGGCAGCTGTCTTAGCGGTGGTGGGCAGCTGTCTTAGCGGTGGTGGGCAGCTGTCTTAGCGGTGGTAGGCAGCTGTCTTAGCGGTGGTAGGCAGCTGTCTTAGCGGTGGTAGGCAGCTGTCTTAGCGGTGGTGGGCAGCTGTCTTAGCGGTGGTAGGCAGCTGTCTTAGCGGTGGTAGGCAGCTGTCTTAGCGGTGGTAGGAAGTTTCTTAGCGGTGGTTGGCAGCTGTTATGGTGGTGGTGGTGGGCAACTGTCTTAGCGGTTGTGGGCAGCTGTCTTAGCGGTGGTAGGCAGCTGTCTTAGCGGTGGTAGGCAGCTGTCTTAGCGGTGGTGGGCAGCTGTCTTAGCGGTGGTAGGCAGCTGTCTTAGCGGTGGTAGGCAGCTGTCTTAGCGGTGGTAGGCAGCTGTCTTAGCGGTGGTGGGCAGCTGTCTTAGCGGTGGTAGGCAGCTGTCTTAGCGGTGGTAGGCAGCTGTCTTAGCGGTGGTGGGCAGCTGTCTTAGCGGTGGTGGGCAGCTGTCTTAGCGGTGGTCGGCAGCTTCTTAGCGGTGGTTGGCAGCTGTCTTGGTGGTGGTGGGCAGCTGTCTTAGCGGTGGTGGGCAGCTGTCTTAGCGGTGGTGGGAAGCTGTCTTAGCGGTGGTGGGCAGCTGTCTTAGCGGTGGTGGGAAGCTGTCTTAGTGGGGGTGGGAGGCTGTCTTAGCGGTGGTGGGCAGCTGTCTTAGTGGTGGTGGGCAGCTGTCTTAGTGGTGGTGGGCAGGTGTCTTAGTGGTGGTGGGAAGCTGTCTTAGTGGTGGTGGGCAGCTGTCTTAGCAGTGGTGGGCAGCTGTCTTAGCGGTGGTGGGAAGCTGTCTTAGCGGTGGTGGGCAGCTGTCTTAGTGGTGGTGGGCAGCTGTCTTAGTGGTGGTGGGCAGGTGTCTTAGTGTGTGGTGGGCAGCTGTCTTAGCGGTGGTGGGCAGCTGTCTTAGTGGTGGTGGGCAGGTGTCTTAGCAGTGGTGGGCAGCTGTCTTAGCGGTGGTGGGCAGCTGTCTTAGCGGTGGTAGGCAGCTTCTTAGCAGTGGTGGGCAGCTGTCTTAGCGGTGTTGGCAGCCGTCTTAGCGGTGGTAGGCAGCTGTCTTAGCGGTGGTGGGCAGCTGTCTTAGCGGTGGTGGGCAGCTGTCTTAGCGAAGGTGGGCAGCTGTCCCTAGGTTAAATATATGAGGTGGTTGTGGAAGGCAGCTGCCTGCTTCCTCCGGGTAATTTGAGCGAAACGAATTAACCACTCGTGTTAACTCTCTTGTTAACGAGTGGGCCATTAGTGTGAAATGTCCTGAGGGGTGACGGGAGTGGGGGAAGAGAGGGGAATGGAAGAGGGTTAAATACAGAAGAAATGGGAAACGGGGGAAGAGGGGAAAATATTCATGGTTAAATTGTGATAGATTTTACTCAGACGAAAATAATACTTTGCATTGTGGGAACTGTGGTTAGAGAGTGTGGGAACTGTTGTTAGTGTAGGAACTGTGGTTAGAAAGTGTGGTAACTGTGGTTAGAGAGTGTGGTAACTGTGGTCAGAGAGTGTGGGAACTGTGGTTAAAAAGTGTGGGAACTGTTGTTAGTGTGGGAACTGTGGTTAGAGAGTGTGGGAACTGTTGTTAGTGTGGGAACTGTGGTTAGAAAGTGTGGGAACTGTTGTTAGTGTGGTAACTGTGGTTAGAAAGTGTGGGAACTGTTGTTAGTGTGGTAACTGTGGTTAGAAAGTGTGGGAACTGTTGTTAGTGTGGTAACTGTGGTTAGAGAGTGTGGTAACTGTGGTTAGGGAGTGTGGGAACTGTTGTTAGTGTGGGAACTGTGGTTAGAAAGTGTGGGATCTTTGGTTAGAAAGTGTGGGAACTGTTGTTAGAGTGGGAACTGTGGTTAGAAAGTGTGAGAACTTTGGTTAGAAAGTGTGAGAACTGTGGTGAGAAAGTGTGGGAACTGTGGTGAGAAAGTGTGAGAACTTTGGTTAGAAAGTTTGAGAACTGTGGTGAGAAAGTGTGGGAACTGTGGAGAGAAAGTGTGAGAACTTTGGTTACAAAGTGTGAGAACTGTGGTGAGAAAGTGTGGGAACTGTGGAGAGAAAGTGTGAGAACTTTGGTTAGAAATTGTGAGAACTGTGGTGAGAAAGTGTGGGAACTGTGGTGAGAAAGTGTGAGAACTTTGGTTACAAAATGTGAGAACTGTGGTGAAAGTGTGGGAACTGTGGAGAGAAAGTTTGAGAACTTTGGTTAGAAAGTGTGAGAACTGTGGTGAGAAAGTGTGGGAACTGTGGTGAGAAAGTGTGAGAACTTTGGTTAGAAAGTGTGAGAACTGTGGTGAGAAAGTGTGGGAACTGTGGTGAGAAAGTGTGAGAACTTTGTTTAGAAAGTGTGAGAACTGTAGTGAGAAAGTGTGGGAACTGTGGAGAGAAAGTGTGAGAACTTTGGTTAGAAAGTGTGAGAACTGTGGTGAGAAAGTGTGAGAACTTTGGTTAGAAAGTGTGAGAACTGTGGTGAGAAAGTGTGGGAACTGTGGAGAGAAAGTGTGAGAACTTTGGTTAGAAAGTGTGAGAATTGTGGTGAGAAAGTGTGAGAACTTTGGTTAGAAAGTGTGAGAACTGTGGTGAGAAAGTATGAGAACTGTGGTGAGAAAGTGTGAGAACTGTAGTTAGAAAGTGTGAGAACTGTGGTGAGAAAGTATGGGAACTGTGGTGAGAAAGTATGGGAACTGTGGTTAGAAAGTGTGAGAACTGTGGTGAGAAAGTATGGGAACTGTGGTGAGAAAGTGTGAGAACTGTGGTTAGAAAGTGTGAGATCTGTGGAGAGAAAGTATGGGAACTGTGGTGAGAAAGTGTGAGAACTGTGGTGGATGTGTAAACAAAGTCTGCCACAGTTTTCTGAGATTAATTATATTTCGTGAGTGTCTTCACACTATCCAGAACTTGTATCAAAGACCAGGTCTTGACCTCTCCCTCTTTCTCTCTCTTCCCCTCTCCCACTACACGCCCTCCATCTCTCTATCCTCCTCCTCTCCTCCGTCCTCTCCATTCTCCCTTATATCTGGAATAAAAACGGAGAGAGAAAGAGAGAAGGAGAGATAACAAAGAAGCTGGATTGTCTTGTGAGTGGCTATTGACACCCCGAGTCTGAAGAGACACTCTCCACTCACACGTTCTGAGTGTCTGAGGACCGAGGAGAATGAGGGGGAGCAGGGAGTGTGAGGGGAGGGAGTTGGAGAGGAGAGAATAAGGGAAGAGAGAGACCAAGTATATATTCACACTGCCATCATATGTTGAGACACACAGTACACAAATAATAGTTCAAGACAGAGCGATACGTCGTGGAACGTTTCTCTTTCCTGTGTGTGCGGGTTGTGTATTGTTCCAGTCAGGGTGCTGAGTGTTCTTCTTCAAAGACGTACTGTACCTGGATGTTACCGCGACGTTGTTCTAGGGGGTCAGCGCCCCCGTGGCCCGGTCTTCGACCAGGCCTCCGGTGTATCAGGGCTTGATCAACCAGACTGTTACTGCTGGCCGCACACAGTCCAATGTACCAATCACAGCTCGGCTTATCGGGCACTGACTTCAGGTATCTGTCCAGCTTCCTCTTAAAAGCAGCCAGAGGTCTATTGATAAGCCCCTTTATGTATGATGGGAGTCTGTTGAACAGTCTTGGCGCCCTGACACTTATTGTGTTGTCCCTGCTGTACATTGGGGGGGGGATGTTGCACCGTCTTTCGAGTCTTGCTTTCGTAGGGAGTGATTTCTTTGCGGAGATTTGGAACCAGTCCCCTCTAAGACTTTCCAGATGTATATTATGATGTATCTTTCTCTCCCACGTTCCAGGGAGTACAGGTCAATAGACTTCAAACGTTCCCAGTAATTAATACGTGCAGTAAAGGTTCTCTGTACATTTGCTAGATCTGTAATTTCGCCTGCCTTGAATGGGGTTGTTAGTGTACAGTATTCGGGCCTAGAGAGAGCGAGTGACGTAAAGCGGATCATTACTGGCACAATACAGGGTGGCATCCTTCCCTCCATGACTCGTTCATACCGGGATTTACCAATACGGTAGCCAACTGTTGGTATATATTAGCTAGGGGAAGCAGCCTCTTCCAGCAACCAACCAGCAGTTTGGTTACACACTATACATCTCTTACCTCTCAGAGAGACTCATGGTGATTGTTGGTGAGACACTTGTCCAATTCTTCTTTAATGACACTAGTTAACCATTCTTAACACTGTCCGTCTACAACGGGAGCTGTTGTATATCTCCCGTCTAACCGGTTGTCCCTTCTTAATACTCAGTAGAGGTACCTATTTACCACCTATATAGTAGAGGTCCTCTAGTATTCTAATTAGGTATTACTTAGGTATATAACTTCAGAATGATACGTAGCACTATCAGAGTAATGAAAAGGGAAGTGAAAAAGCATTTATTGATAAACCATACCACGGGTGGGGTTCGAACCCTCGGTCACAGAGTCTCAAAACTCTGCAATCGTGTCATTACGATTTCGTGAGTCATTTATTGATAACAATTTAGCGAGAATACAAATGATACTCTAGTTTAATATGGTTAGTTGAATAATTTAAACTTTTTTCAAATCTAATCTAGGAAAATATTTCTAGGATGCTGCAATAATTAGATTATTGTGCACCTCATATCCATCCTGTGGATGGTAGTGGCTAGTTTATTGTGCACCTCATATCCATCTTGTGGATGGTAGTGGCTAGTATATTGTGCACCTCATATCCATCCTGTGGATGGTGGTGGCTAGTTTATTGTGTACCTCATATCCATCCTGTGGATGGTAGTGGCTAGTTTATTGTGACTTCATATCCATCCTGTGGATGGTAGTGGCTAGTTATTGTGTACTCATATCCATCCTGTGGATGGTAGTGGCTAGTTTATTGTGACCTCATATCCATCCTGTGGATGGTAGTGGCTAGTTTATTGTGCACCTCATATCCATCCTGTGGATGGTAGTGGCTAGTTTATTGTGTACCTCATATCCATCCTGTGGATGGTAGTGGCTAGTTTATTGTGCACTTCATATCCATCCTGTGGATGTAGTGGCTGGTTTATTGTGTACCTCATATCCATCCTGTGGATGGTAGTGGCTAGTTTATTGTGCACTCTCATATCCATCCTGTGGATGGTGGTGGCTAGTTTATTGTGACCTCATATCCATCCTGTGGATGGTAGTGGCTAGTTTATTGTGCACTTCATATCCATCCTGTGGATGGTAGTGGCTAGTTTATTGTGTACCTCATATCCATCCTGTGGATGGTAGTGGCTAGTTTATTGTGTACCTCATATCCATCCTGTGGATGTAGTGGCTAGTTTATTGTGCACCTCATATCCATCCTGTGGATGTAGTGGCTAGTTTATTGTGTACCTCATATCCAACCTGTGGATGGTAGTGGCTAGTTTATTGTGACTTCATATCCATCCTGTGGATGGTAGTGGCTAGTTTATTGTGTACTCTCATATCCATCCTGTGGATGGTAGTGGCTAGTTTATTGTGTACCTCATATCCATCCTGTGGATGGTAGTGGCTAGTTTATTGTACCTTCATATCCATCCTGTGGATGGTAGTGTGCTAGTTTATTGTGTACTTCATATCCATCCTGTGGATGATAGTGGCTAGTTTATTGTGTACCTCATATCCATCCTGTGGATGATAGTGGCTAGTTTATTGTGCACCTCATATCCATCCTGTGGATTTTAGTGGCTTGGTTTATTGTGACCTCATATCCATCCTGTGGATGGTAGTGGCTAGTTTATTGTGCACTTCATATCCATCCTGTGGATGTAGTGGCTAGTTTATTGTGCACTTCATATCCATCCTGTGGATGGTAGTGGCTAGTTTATTGTGCACTTCATATCCATGATACAAAAACTATCAGGCAATGTACTGGGAGTGCATACAGATAAATCACTACATACAACACTCTCTTAGTCTATCCAGAACACTGCTACAAGGACACCAATGGAAATAAATCAGGTTGTCTGTCTGTTGAGATTACTCTAGGTAATTTACACACATGTTACTATGTATGATAATTTGTGAAATTGTATTTATGTGTACTTGTATCTAAATACACTTACTTATTTCATTACAGAGTCCCCCACTGCCTGTCGGGTCCTCCCTACTTCCTTCTGGGAGAAAAAATATTGTTCCCACCGGAAGAGTCTGGACTTGGTTCCCACAGACTCCGACCCACACTGATTCCTGGAAAAGGGCAAATCCATTTAGAAATTGGACTAAGACTTAGGCACACACACACACACACCTTAAACTTCTATAGTTGCTTGCAACGTTAGTTAGAGAGAAGTGTCAGCAGTAATATACATGACACTGAGGTACAGTGCCTCTGGTTATAGCATAAGAATATTCCTGGATTACTGAGGTACAGTGGCTGCAATTAATGGATAAGAATACATACATTTCTAGGATCATACATGCTAAAAGGTATGATTCTGTGTCGCCCTACCTGGGTGTGGCCCTACCTGGGTGTGGCCCTACCTGGGTGTGGGGAGAGTCAGTGTTCTGGGAGGAGGGGGAAGAAGGGTAGGGGAGACGTCTCTCGTATATAACAACCTGTTTCTTTCATGTATTAGAGTTAATGGTCATTATCACCAGCTGGGAGGCTCTCTCTTCATTCTCTCTCTCTCTCTCTCTCTCTCTCTCTCTCTCTCTCTCTCTCTCTCTCTCTCTCTCTCTCTCTCTCTCTCTCTCTCTCTCTCTCCATCGTCTTTTATGTACCAGTACATAAATAAGTTTATTTATAATAATAATAATAATAACTTTATTTACTACATCAATGACATCAATGACATACTACTATATAGAAAGTCCCTCTTCTTTCTCTTCTTGCTCTTGTTCTACTTCTTCTTTCTTACTTTCCTTCCTTCCCTCCTCCTTTATTCTTCTTGTTCTTCTTCTTGTTCTTCTTGGAAGTGCTTGGTGGTCTTCCTTAAGGCGTATATTACGTTTCTTAACGCATGTGTTGCGTCACCTTGGCGGTGTCTTTGACAAAGTTTTGGGAGGTGGGAGCAAGAGTGCCGTCAAGGCCTGGGGGTTGAGGAGCCACGACTCGGGCTTAATTAGAGCCTTGAACCTGGCTTGGGGGTTGAGGAGCCACGACTCGGGCTTAATTAGAGCCTTGAACCTGGCTTGGGGGTTGAGGAGCCACGACTCGGGCTTAATTAGAGCCTTGAACCTGGCTTGGGGGTTGAGGAGCCACGACTCGGGCTTAATTAGAGCCTTGAACCTGGCTTGGGGTTGAGGAGCCACGACTCGGGCTTAATTAGAGCCTTGAACCTGGCTTGGGGGTTGAGGAGCCACGACTCGGGCTTAATTAGAGCCTTGAACCTGGCTTGGGGGTTCAGGAGACACGACTCGGGCTTAATTAGAGCCTTGAACCTGGCTTGGGGGTTCAGGAGACACGACTCGGGCTTAATTAGAGCCTTGAACCTGGCTTGGGGGGTTGAGGAGCCACGACTCGGGCTTAATTAGAGCCTTGAACCTGGCTAGAGACACAAAGAGGAGGCTGCGGCCATATAAATATATATAGTCAAAAAGACTATATATATGGCACTTTTCTTAAGCCAGACCCCCCCCCCCCCACATTCACAGGAAGCCGCCTTGACGAGGCAGGCGACTCGAATCCCAAAAAAATAATATTAGGTAAATGTCCACCAACAGGTTGAAGATTTTTTGCGTGAGGTTGTGGTCAGGTTTGGGGGGGGAGGGGTCGAGGGGTGGTGTGTATGCGGCACCTGTTTTGGGTAGGGGGAGGGAGGGTTGCATACGTGTATGGTAGTACTGTTTGGTATGTGTGTGAAGGGGGGAAGATGGAGGTGGGGGTGGTTAATATGTGAGGGTATAGGTGAGGGGAGAGATGGGTGGGGGTGGTTAATATGTGAGGGGAGAGATGGGAGGGGGAGAGGATGGTGGGGTAATGTGGGAGGGTATAGATCAGGTATAGATGGGAGGGGGAGATGGTGGGGGGGTGTTAGAGGGGGGGGGAAAGGCAGAGGCGAAGTCCATTTCAAACTTTTCGAAAACTTTTCAAATCTGGACAAAAACCTTTGAAAAAAAAATTTCCCCTCTCCCCGACTCTCCCCGACTTGGCTTCTCTTTGAGCTGGCGGTGTTTTCCTTTGATGGACCGACGCCCCGAGAGAGAGAGAGAGAGAAAGAGAGAGGACCCACCTTCACCCATGTTCACTTCCCATTTTTTGCTTTCCAAACTCTTCTGATCCGCCCATTAATGAGTTATCACAGGCTCCATTATGAAATCTCTCTCTCTCTCTCTCTCTCTCTCTCTCTCTCTCTCTCTCTCTCTCTCCCTCAGATAACTCCGTACTGACCTTATTGGTAAATCAGTGGAAATAAGTCACTTGGTCTGGCCTTTTTTTAGGTTATTCTGGCGGTAGTTTACACATATGTTACTGTGCAAACCACTGGGGGAGAGTTGAATGATATCCCTAGGCCTTTCGTGTTGCAATCAACACGTCTTCAGGAGCTTGCAGTGTTGCAGAAATGAGTAGAAAGTCCAGGTAGAGTCGTGTACCTGTACTTAAGTAAACTAACTTACGTATTTTTGTGGCTTCTTCAGTCCAATACGGAGAAAAAGGGTGAAAGATGAGGAGGAGACTGAGGTAATCAGTCCCTCAGGCTGGTGGGCTTTTATACTGCAGCCAGCCAGCCAGCCAGCCAGCCAGCCAGTGACTGGCTGGCTGGCTGAGGGACTGATTACCTCAGTCTCCTCATCTTCCACCCTTTTTCTCCGTATCGGACTGAAGAAGTCACTGGCTGGCGAAACGTTCCCTCAGTAAAGCTTCCTAGATATCGTACAAGTGCCTCATTATTGAACTTGTGGTTTTTCTAAACTATTAATATCACATGTATGCTTGTGTGACTGTGAAGGTTGTAAAGTGGGAGAAGTTGGCTTCACGTGTGGCCAGCAGTAACAGCTTAGTGGATCAGACGCTGACCCCCTGGAATACCCTCCAGATAGACTCCAGGCACCACCACCCCCATGTTTCCCAAACTTCAGCACATATATATTTTTTTCTATTTTTATCCCCCACCTCTCTTCTGGACTCTCTCAGACTGGTTTGCTCACACCCTTTGCTGGGTAATTAGGAGAGAGATCTGAGCTCAGAGCTCATTTTGATGTCGAGCTACGAGCGGTTTGATCCTGGGCGCTTTGTCCGTCCGCGTCAGAACCGTCCCACCCACCACAGGGTCGTAAGATCCAGCTAGATACACGACTTCTGGCCTCGTCTCGCCCTTATGGTCGAGGCTGAGGTTAGCTCCTTCTTGCTGCCGCTGCCGGAGCTTCTCTCCGACAGGGAATACTTGATCAAAGTGATAATACCGTACCTCTATACAAAGACGAAGAGCCTTTGGCCTGCCAGAAAACTTGCTTGATTCGCTTTGAATGTATTAAGTGCTCTCAGTGATTCTCCCGACCCGCCGGAAGTGACACTGGGTCCCCCCGCCCGGAAGTGACGTTCGGGTCCCCGCCCGGAACTGACGTCTGGGTCCCCGGCTAGAAGTGACGTCCGGGTCCCCGGCTAAAAGCGACGCCGGGTCCCCCGCCCGGAAGTGACGTTCGGGTCCCCGCCCGGAAGTGACGTCCGGGTCCCCGGCTAGAAGTGACGTCCGGGTCCCCGGCTAAAAGCGACGCCGGGTCCCCCGCCCGGAAGTGACGCCTGGTCCCCTCCGGAAGCGACGCCGGGTTCTGCCGGAAGTGACACCTGCACACCGAAGGTAACATCACCCGCACACCCATTCCTCCTTCATCCCTCCCACCCCCTACCTCCTCCCTCCCCCCGGTATTAATTCCACCAAAAGGTAGAAAACTAAAGAGAGAGAGAAAGAGAGATAGTCAAATATCCCCCCTCTTTAATCCATGCGTATCTCACACCGAAAGAAAACCTACTTAATTACATAAAATTAAAAAAAAAACGTTGATAAAAAGAAACGCAAGTTGAACGATAAATATTTCTTGCCAGATACCACCAGGCGGCAACCTCTCCAAAAACCACCCCAGTGAATATTTTTTTTTATATTTATCAAAAGTGCATATAAATAAAAACTGTTGAGGGGATTTCGGTATTTTTTGTAAATCAGGCGGAAGCTGGAAGTTCAGAAAGTAAACTTGAGGATAATTGGTAAATAGGCGCCTGCCAGGGCATCTACCAGCCGTACGATATGTTTGGAAGTGTTGGGTTGTGCTAGTGCCAGCCGTACGATGTGTTTGGAAGTGTTGGGTTGTGCTAGTGCCAGCCGTATGATGTGTTTGGAAGTGTTGGGTTGTGCTAGTGCCAGCCGTATGATGTGTTTGGAAGTGTTGGGTTGTGCACCTAGATGTTAGGGGGGGCTACAGCCGTATGATGTGTTTGAAGTGTTGGTTGTGCTAGTGCCAGCGTGATGTGTTTGGAAGTGTTGGGTTGTGCTAGTGCCAGCCGTATGATGTGTTTGGAAGTGTTGGGCTGTGCTAGTGCCAGCCGTATGATGTGTTTGGAAGTTGTGATGATCTCTCTTATGTATGAAGGGAAGGTGTTGAAGAGTCTTGGTACCTTCACACTTATTGAGTTCTCTCTCAGTGTACTCAGTGCTGGATGTATCCTGCACTGTCTGTCAAGCATCTTGTGTTTATAAGTAGTAATCGTTCCAGTTTGGTACCAATCCTCCAGTATCTTCCAGGTGTAGATTATGATGTATCTTTCTCGCCTACGTTCTAAGGAGTACAGTTCTGGGGACTTCAAGCACTGCCAGTAATTTATGTGCTTGACTGAAGATTCTCTCTACATTAGTACATAGTACACAACAATATTCCAGTCTAGAGAGAACCAGTGACCCGAAGAGTATCATCACTGGCTTGGCATCTCTTGTTTTGAAGGTTCTAGTTATCCAACCTACCATTTTCCTTGTAGATGCGATAATAATGTTGTTATGCACCTTGAACGTGAGATATGACATTATCACTCCCAGGTCTTTCACATTTAATTTATGTTCTATTGAGTGTCTGAGTTTGTCTTGTACTCTGATCTTGTTTTCATTTCCTCTATTCTTCCGTAACGTAGTAACTCAAATTTGTGTTCATTGAACACCATATTGTCAGCTTCCCACTGGAACACTTGGTTTATACCATCTTTGAGTCTTGCTGTGTCTTCTATTAAGGTCACTTTCATACAAATTCTAGTATCGTCTGCAAAGGATGAGAGTGCTATGGTTTCTGTCTGTCAGTAAGAGAAAGAGAAGTGGGACGAGTACTGTGCCCTGGGGGACAACTCTTCACTGCAACACTCCTTAACTTCATTCTTTACTACATATTCTTCGTGTTCTATTAGTTAGGAAGTTTAATATCCATCGGCCCACCTTTCCTTGTACGCATTTTGTTCATAATTGTCCCATGGTTGTACTTGTCAAAGACTTCTGCAATGGTCCTTGTCTTCCAGAGTATCCAAGACTAAGTCGTAGTGGTCCAGCAGTTGTGAGAGGCAGGAACCCATGTTGACCTGGGTTATGCAACTGCTGCGATTCCATGTGATCGACAATTCACTTCTTAAAACACTTTCAAAACTTAATAAAGTGGGTCTATAGTTTCTTTTGCAATTGCTTTGCCGCCACCTTTGCGGAGTGGGGCTATAACCTTGGCTTTTGATGGCTATGGGATGTCTCAAGTCTGCGGACCCCTTCTTCACAGAGATAAGATCCCCTCTCCCAACACCATGTGAGAAGGCAGCTGTGTGGATACAGGTGTTTGCAATACACTGGCTAGGCGCTATCGTAAAAAGGTGACCTTAATTAAAACAGAGAAGTGTTAGCGTAGTTAGTGTTGTTGATTAGAAGCCTCCGCTTCTAACCCACAGTATACACCTCTAACCCACACTATACACCCTCTTGTTAGATACGAGTTGTTCAACATATTATTCACTGGTTATGTATAGCTGAGCTGTCACAGACAAGCAGGGAAGGCAGACCAGTGTCACAGACAAGCAGGGAAGGCAGACCAGTGTCACAGACAAGCAGGGAAGGCAGACCAGTGTCACAGACAACCAGGAAGGCAGACCATTGTCACAGACAACCAGGGCAGACCAGTGTCACAGACAACCAGGGAAGGCAGACCAGTGTCACAGACAACCAGGGAAGGCAGACCAGTGTCACAGACAAGCAGGGAAGGCAGACCAGTGTCACAGACAACCACGGAAGGCATACCAGTGTCACAGACAAGCAGGGAAGGCAGACCAGTGTCACAGACAAGCAGGGAAGGCAGACCAGTGTCACAGACAACCAGGGAAGGCAGACCAGTGTCACAGACAAGCAGGGAAGGCAGACCAGTGTCACAGACAAGCAGGGAAGGCAGACCAGTGTCACAGACAAGCAGGGAAGGCAGACCAGTGTCACAGACAAGCAGGGAAGGCAGACCAGTGTCACAGACAAGCAGGGAAGGCAGACCAGTGTCACAGACAAGCAGGAAGGCAGACCAGTGCCACAGACAAGCAGGGAAGGCAGACCAGTGTCACAGACAACCAGGGAAGGCAGACCAGTGTCACAGACAAGCAGGGAAGGCAGACCAGTGTCACAGACAAGCAGGGACGGCAGACCAGTGTCACAGACAAGCAGGGAAGGCAGACCAGTGTCACAGACAACCAGGGAAGGCAGACCAGTGTCACAGACAACTAGGGAAGGCAGACCAGTGTCACAGACAAGCAGGGAAGGCAGACCAGTGTCACAGACAACCAGGGAAGGCAAACCAGTGTCACAAACAACTAGGGAAGGCAGACCAGTGTCACAGACAAGCAGGGAAGGCAGACCAGTGTCACAGACAAGCAGGGAAGGCAGACCAGTGTCACAGACAAGCAGGGAAGGCAGACCAGTGTCACAGACAACCAGGGAAGGCAGTCCAGTGTCACAGACAAGCAGGGAAGGCAGACCAGTGTCACAGACAACCAGGGAAGGCAGACCAGTGTCACAGACAAGCAGGGAAGGCAGACCAGTGTCACAGACAACCAGGGAAGGCAGACCAGTGTCACAGACAAGCAGGGAAGGCAGACCAGTGTCACAGACAAGCAGGGAAGGCAGACCAGTGTCACAGACAAGCAGGGAAGGCAGACCAGTGTCACAGACAACCAGGGAAGGCAGACCAGTGTCACAGACAACC
Organism: Cherax destructor; assembly: GCA_009830355.1. NCBI lineage: Eukaryota > Metazoa > Arthropoda > Malacostraca > Decapoda > Parastacidae > Cherax > Cherax destructor. The sequence goes on from WNWK01001430.1 coordinate 16,452, forward strand.
AGGGAAGGCAGACCAGTGCCACAGACAAGCAGGGAAGCCAGACAAGTGCCACATTTAACTAACAACATACTGGACCCAGGCGAGTAACAGAATAGACACAGCTCCTGGATATCTGATCTTACAGCTGCCTAGTTAAAACGTGAGCCTGTCTATAACACACAAATATCAGATGACTGTTTTAGCAATACCTATACATCACATCTGCAGTTCTTGCCGAATATGGAGTTTCAAGAGTGTATATACTGTGTGTATATAGAGTGCACTGGAATGCAATTACTGGTTCCTTTCAAGTCAAGTGATGTTCAGATAAGATTTTGTTCGGATTTTAAACCCAGAGGGTTAGCCACCCAGGATATCTCCGTTGGGGTTTTCAAGCTTGTCCTCCAGGATGCCACCCACACCAGTCCACTAACACCCACGTAGCTACTCGCTTGCTAGGTGAACAAGGACAGCAGGTGTAAAGAAACACGCCCAATGTTCCCACCTTTACCGGGGATCGAACCACGGACACTTACTGTGTGAGGCGAGTGTGTTGCCTACCAGGCCCCGGGGTTAGCGTTATATCACCGATCATGGAGATGTCTTGTCCATTTGGGTCGTCAGTCTTTAGGTTTATTAACTCCCACCTTAACACCGAGTAGTACTGGAACTCATTTTCACCTGCTGTCCATGTTCACCTAGCAGTAAGTAGGTACCTGGGTGTTAGTCAACTGGTGTGGGTGGCATCCTGGGGACAAAACTGACCTAATTTGCGGGAAATGCTCAGCATAACAAGCGGCTTTCTATATAGTAGTATGTCATTGATGTCAACTATGGTCTGTATACCTTGTACATGTACTTGTAGAAATAAGATTATTATATTATTATTATTATTATTATTATTATTAAAGTATTTTCGCCTTGGAATTTACATATTAGGGAAAGTTTTGAATTTGTCTCAAATACTTTATGTGTTCTTGTATCCTTCTGCCGCTCCTGTGCTCTGTATGACACGTTAAATTTAAGCTCAACACTTTTCCTGTGTCTAGCCTGTCATGCTTGTCGTTCCTCGGAGTCTACTGCCTTTGATGAGTTCTGTTGTCCGTCTTCTTCGCCTGTAGTGGTCACGTCTCTCCCTATCCAGCACCAAACCTTCTCCCGTTCTACCTATTTTTTTTTTTTTAAGTTTTGCCCATGTTTCTTCCCTCTCCCTCTAATTCTCCCTCTCTATCTATCTCACCCCCCTCTTCTCTCTCTCTCTCTCTCTCTCTTCTTTTTCTTCTTTGTATTCTACCTCTTCATTTTTTTTCCAATTCTCCTTCAATGAAAATAACTCGAAACAAAATGTATGGGGAGGGAGCCTGATAGAATTTCCCCCTCCCCTTTTGCTCTCTGCCACTTCCCCCTGTCTCCCTCTTCCACTTCCCCTTCCACTTTCCACTGCACCTCCACCTTTCACTACCCCTCTACTGCTAAACTATATCAGTGGGGAGGGGCTTTCGTTATAGAATCCCCCCTTACTTTAACCCACTTCCCCTACATCAGACGGGAGGGGGTCGTGATAGAATGTCCCCCTACCATTAACCCTCTGCCCTTCCCCTTTCCCCCTTCCCCTACATCAGAGGTCCAGCAGTAAATGGACCATTGTATTGGCTGGCCCAACACTAATACTATCAAAGAGTGGGTTGGTATTCGTGGGGCGGGTGTTGCTTGTTCACATGGAAGTCCCAATATACAGATTGATTTTGAACGTGGGGGAGTGTGTGTGTGTGTGTGTGTGTGTGTGTATGTGTGTGTGTGTGTGTGTGTGTCGTGCGCTAACCTATTTGTGGTTGCAGGGGTCAATTCATAGCTCTGGGCCCCCGCCTCTTCGTTAGTCGCTACTAGGTCCACTCTCTCTCCCTGCTCCATGAGCTTTATCATACCTCTTCTTAAAACTATGTATGGATCCTGCCTCCACTACATCACTCTCCAGATTGTTCCACTTTCTGACAACTCTATGACTGAAGATCTTCCTCCGAAGTCTCAATTATAACTTGAGAACTCCTTAGCCGATGGACTTCAAACTTTCAGCGCTGGTTTACTGTAACCAGGGGGGTCTTGCCACTACTGACACGCCCTCTTCTTAATTTTATATTCAATAATTATGAGAAAGGCTTCAATAAGTTCTGAACCTCGTAGAAAAATGGTTCTGAGAACCGATAAGTTGATTAATTATACTCATGTACAACACCTGGGTATCTTTATTGTGCAGACGTTTCGCCCCCACAGTGGCTTCATCGGTCCTGTTCAAAGTAGGATAGTGAAGATCAGAAGGAGTTTGAGGTAATCAGTCCCCTCAGTCTCGTCAAGATTGATGGACTGATTATATCGACTCCAGTCTGAGGGATTGATTGCTTGTGGAATACAGGGATACCTTCCTCAGATCATTGAGGTAGAGGGGGCTAGGCTTGTGGAATACAGGGATACCTTCCTCAGATCATTGAGGTAGAGGGGGCTAGGCTTGTGGAATACAGGGATACCTTCCTCAGATCATTGAGGTAGAGGGGGCTAGGCTTGTGGAATACAGGGATACCTTCCTCAGATCATTAAGGTAGAGGGGGCTAGGCTTGTAGAATACAGGGATACCTTCCTCAGATCATTGAGGTAGAGGGGGCTAGGCTTGTGGAATACAGGGATACCTTCCTCAGATCATTGAGGTAGAGGGGGCTAGGCTTGTGGAACACAGGGATACCTTCCTCAGAACATTGAGGTAGAGGGGGCTAGGCTTGTGGAATACAGGGATACCTTCCTCAGATCATTGAGGTAGAGGGGGCTAGGCTTGTGGAATACAGGGATACCTTCCTCAGATCATTGAGGTAGAGGGGGCTAGGCTTGTGGAATACAGGGATACCTTCCTCAGATCATTGAGGTAGAGGGGGCTAGGCTTGTGGAATACAGGGATACCTTCCTCAGATCATTAAGGTAGAGGGGGCTAGGCTTGTGGAATACAGGGATACCTTCCTCAGATCATTAAGGTAGAGGGGGCTAGGCTTGTAGAATACAGGGATACCTTCCTCAGTTCATTGAGGTAGAAGGGGACAGGATTATGGAATGCAGAGATACCTTCCTCAGATTATAGGAGGACAGGGCTATGGAATACAGGGATACCTTCCTCAGATCATAGGGGGACAGGGTTATGGAATACAGGGATACCTTCCTCAGATCATTGACGTAGAAGGGGACAGGGTTATGGAATACAGGGATACCTTCCTCAGATCATAGGGGGACAGGGTTATGGAATACAGGGATACCTTCCTCAGATCATAGGGGGACAGGGTTATGTAATGCACGGATACCTTCCTCAGATCATAGGGGGACAAGGTTATGGAATACAGGGATACCTTCCTCAGATCATAATGGGACAGGGTTATGGAATACAGGGATACCTTCCTCAGATCATAGGTGGACAGGGTTATGGAATGCAGGGATACCTTCCTCAGATTATAGGTGGACAGGGTTATGGAATGCAGGGATACCTTCCTCAGATTATAGGGGGACAGGGTTATGGAATACAGGGATACCTTCCTCAGATTATAATGGGACAGGGTTATGGAATACAGGGATACCTTCCTTAGATTATAGGGGGACAGGGTTATGTAATACAGGGATACCTTCCTCAGATCATAGGGGGACAGGGTTATGGAATACAGGGATACCTTCCTCAGATCATAGGGGGACAGGGTTATGGAATACAGGGATACCTTCCTCAGATCATTGAGGTAGAAGGGGACAGGGTTATGGAATGCAGGGATACCTTCCTCAGATCATAGGGGACAGGGTTATGTAATACAGGGATACCTTCCTCAGATCATTGACGAAGAAGGGGACAGGGTTGAATGGAGATACCCAGGAATGACATTCTTCCTCAGATCATAGGGGACAGGGTTATGGAATGCAGGGATACCTTCCTCAGATCATAGGGGACAGGGTTAGGTACAGGAACTAGTCATGCAGGTGGAATACGGTACTTCCTCAGATCATAGGGGGACAGGGTTAAGGAATACAGGGATACCTTCCTCAGATCATAGGGGGACAGGGTTATGGAATGCAGGGATACCTTCCTCAGATCACTGAGGTAGACGGGGACAGGGTTATGGAATACCACAACACAGGACTTCCAGAGGCCGAGGTATACCACTTTTACACCTACTAAAGCCTGGTAGAGGCAGCTATATTTTGGCTATATTAGTCAGTGAAATATAGATGTATTTATCAACAGTGATTTATAGCTGCGGAATTCTTAGGTAAATAACTCTTGTGTGAGAGTAGTGTGTGAGCAGTGAAGAGTAGTGTATGACCAGTGAAGAGTAGTGTATGACCAGTGAAGAGTAGTGTGTGACCAGTGAAGATTAGTGTGTGACCAGTGAAGAGTAGTGTATGACCAGTGAAGAGTAGTGTATGACCAGTGAATAGTAGTGTGTGACCAGTGAAGAGTAGTGTGTGACCAGTGAAGAGTAGTGTATGACCAGTGAAGAGTAGTGTATGACCAGTGAAGAGTAGTGTGTGACCAGTGAAGAGTAGTGTATGACCAGTGAAGAGTAGTGTGTGACCAGTGAAGAGTAGTGTGTGACCAGTGAAGAGTAGTGTATGACCAGTGAAGAGTAGTGGGATTTTACCAGTGAAGAGTAGTGTTGACCAGTGAAGAGTAGTGTAGACCAGTGAAGAGTAGTGTGTGACCAGTGAAGATAGTGTTGACCAGTGAAGAGTAGTGTATGACCAGTGAAGAGTAGTTGATAAGTGACCAGTGAAGAGTAGTGTTGACCAGTGAAGAGTAGTGTATGACCAGTGAAGAGTAGTGTGGTGATCCAGTGAAGAGTAGTGGTGACCAGTGAAGAGTAGTGTATGACCAGTGAAGAGTAGTGTATGACCAGTGAAGAGTAGTGTATGACCAGTGAAGAGATTCAGTAGTATGACCAGTGAAGAGTAGTTGTGACCAGTGAAGAGTAGTGTTGACCAGTGAAGAGTAGTGTAGCAGTGAAGAGTAGTGTATGACCAGTGAAGAGTAGTGTATGACCAGTGAAGAGTAGTGTATGACCAGTGAAGAGTGTGTGACAGTGAAGAGTAGTGTATGACCAGTGAAGAGTAGTGTATGACCAGTGAAGAGTAGTATGTGACCAGTGAAGATTAGTGTGACCAGTGAAGAGTAGTGTATGACCAGTGAAGAGTAGTGTATGACCAGTGAAGAGTAGTGTGTGACCAGTGAAGAGTAGTGTATGACCAGTGAAGAGTAGTGTGTGACCAGTGAAGAGTAGTGTATGACCAGTGAAGAGTAGTGTATGACCAGTGAAGAGTAGTGTGTGACCAGTGAAGAGTAGTGTGTGAGCAGTGAAGATTAGTGTGTGACCAGTGAAGAGTAGTATGTGACCAGTGAAGATTAGTGTGTGACCAGTGAAGAGTAGTGTATGACCAGTGAAGAGTAGTGGATGACCAGTGAAGAGTAGTGTATGACCAGTGAAGAGTAGTATGTGACCAGTGAAGATTAGTGTGTGACCAGTGAAGAGTAGTGTATGACCAGTGAAGAGTAGTGTATGACCAGTGAAGAGTAGTGTGTGACCAGTGAAGAGTAGTATGTGACCAGTGAAGATTAGTGTGTGACCAGTGAAGAGTAGTGTGTGACCAGTGAAGAGTAGTGTATGACCAGTGAAGAGTAGTGTATGACCAGTGAAGAGTAGTATGTGACCAGTGAAGATTAGTGTGTGACCAGTGAAGAGTAGTGTATGACCAGTGAAGAGTAGTGTATGACCAGTGAAGAGTAGTGTGTGACCAGTGAAGAGTAGTAGTGACCAGTGAAGATAGTGTGTGACCAGTGAAGAGTAGTGTATGACCAGTGAAGAGTAGTGTATGACCAGTGAAGAGTAGTGTGTGACCAGTGAAGAGTAGTATGTGACCAGTGAAGAGTAGTGTGTGAGCAGTGAAGAGTAGTGTTGACCAGTGAAGAGTAGTGTTGACCAGTGAAGAGTAGTGTGACAGTGAAGAGTAGTGTGACCAGTGAAGAGTAGTGTGTGACAGTGAAGATAGTGTTGACCAGTGAAGATTAGTGTGTGACCAGTGAAGATTAGTGTATGACCAGTGAAGATTAGTGTATGACCAGTGAAGATTAGTGTGTGACCAGTGAAGATTAGTGTTGACCAGTGAAGATAGTGTGACCAGTGAAGATAGTGTATGACCAGTGAAGATAGTGTATGACAGTGAAGATAGTGTGTGACCAGTGAAGAGTAGTGTGTGACCAGTGAAGAGTAGTGTGTGACCAGTGAAGAGTAGTGTGTGACCAGTGAAGAGTAGTGTGTGAGCAGTGAAGAGTAGTGTGTGACCAGTGAAGAGTAGTGTGTGACCAGTGAAGATTAGTGTGTGACCAGTGAAGATTAGTGTGTGACCAGTGAAGAGTAGTGTTGACAGGAAAGTGTGTGACCAGTGAAAGATAGTGTGACCAGTGAAGATTAGTGTATGACCAGTGAAGAGTAGTGTATGACCAGTGAAGATTAGTGTATGACCAGTGAAGATTAGTGTGTGACCAGTGAAGAGTAGTGTGATGACCAGTGAAGAGTAGTGTATGACCAGTGAAGAGTAGTGTGTGACCAGTGAAGAGTAGTGTATGACCAGTGAAGAGTAGTGTATGACCAGTGAAGAGTAGTGTTGACCAGTGAAGATTAGTGTGTGACCAGTGAAGATTAGTGTTGACCAGTGAAGAGTAGTGTGTGACCAGTGAAGAGTAGTGTATGACCAGTGAAGAGTAGTGTATGACCAGTGAAGAGTAGTGTGTGAGCAGTGAAGATTAGTGTATGACCAGTGAAGATTAGTGTATGACCAGTGAAGATTAGTGTATGACCAGTGAAGAGTAGTGTATGACCAGTGAAGAGTAGTGTATGACCAGTGAAGAGTAGTGTATGACCAGTGAAGAGTAGTGTATGACCAGTGAAGATTAGTGTATGACCAGTGAAGAGTAGTGTGTGACCAGTGAAGATTAGTGTATGACCAGTGAAGATTAGTGTATGACCAGTGAAGAGTAGTGTATGACCAGTGAAGAGTAGTGTATGACCAGTGAAGAGTAGTGTGTGACCAGTGAAGAGTAGTGTATGACCAGTGAAGAGTAGTGTGTGACCAGTGAAGATTAGTGTGTGACCAGTGAAGATTAGTGTATGACCAGTGAAGATTAGTGTATGACCAGTGAAGATTAGTATAGTGACAAGGTTTATTCTCCCTTCGCTTCTCTACTCTTTCTTACTCTCTCTCCTTCTCCTTATATATATATATATATATATATATATATATATATATATATATATATATATATATATATATATATATATATATATATATATATATATATATATATATATATATTCGTGATTAATAATAATAATAATAATAATAATAATAATTATTATTATTATTATTATTTTTATTATAATTAATAGTAGCGGTAGAAAGACTGATGGGTTGGGGACTGATACCTCCTCTCCTAGCTGATACCCCTGTCCTCGCTGATACCCCAGTCCTCGCTGATACCCCTCTCCTAGCTGATGCCCCTGTCCTCGCTGATACCCCCAGTCCTCGCTAATACCCCCTGTCCTCGCTGATACCCCTGTCCTCGCTGATACCCCTCCTAGCTGATACCCGTCCTCGCTGATACCCCCAGTCCTCGCTGATACCCCCTGTCCTCGCTGATACCCCTGTCCTCGCTGATACCCCCAGTCCTCGCTGATACCCCCTGTCCTCGCTGATACCCCTGTCCTCGCTGATACCCCCAGTCCTCGGTGATACCCCCTGTCCTCGCTGATACCCCTGTCCTCGCTGATACCCCCAGTCCTCGCTGATACCCCCTGTCCTCGCTGATACCCCCTGTCCTCGCTGGTACCCCTGTCCTCGCTGATACCCCCAGTCCTCGCTGATACCCCTGTCCTCGCTGATACCCCTGTCCTCGCTGGTACCCCTGTCCTCGTTGATACCCCCAGTCCTCGCTGATACCCCTGTCCTCGCTGATACCCCTGTCCTCGCTGGTACCCCTGTCCTCGCTGATACCCCCAGTCCTCGCTGATACCCCTGTCCTCGCTGATACCCCTGTCCTCGCTGATACCCCTGTCCTCGCTGATACCCCTGTCCTCGCTGATACCCCCAGTCCTCGCTGATACCCCTGTCCTCGCTGATACCCCAGTCTTCGCTGATACCCCTGTCCTCGCTGATACCCCCTGTCCTCGCTGGTACCCACTGTCCTCGCTGATACCCCCAGTCCTCGCTGATACCCCCTGTCCTCGCTGATACCCCCTGTCCTCGCATAACAGACGGAGCTGACTACAAGAGAGGGGGGGGAAAGAGGACGGACTGACGGTGACATATTGGGGTGGGGAGGGAGAGGAACATAATGTCCATCCCCCACCAGCTCCCCTCCTCCCCCCTCCCCACAGCTAAGTGAGTGCAGGCCACAAGCTTTGTCAGTCAACCAACGCAAAGTGGGAGTCGAACTGGTGTGCCTTTGAACCTTCCCAGATCCTCTTTGATCTATGTTTGCCGGCAAAAGCCATGAAACAAACCTTATTTTCGCTTGATAATCTGTTTACCTTATTTGAGGACGCCAAATAAGTCCCGCTCGCAGGGAGAGAGAGAGAGAGAGAGAGAGAGAGAGAGAGAGAGAGAGAGAGCCAGGTCCTGGAAACAATCAGTCTCAAAGAGCTTCAGCGAAAGTTAATTGCTGAACCAGAGGGACAATTGTCTCTCGTCGTTGTCTCTCTCCCCTTAAATTGGCGGGAAGGTTTTATTATTCCTTTTTTTGGCGGGAAGCCTTGATTATCCCTTTTTTTGGCGGGAAGCCTTGATTTTCCCTTTTTTTGGCGGGAAGCCTTGATTATCCCTTTTTTGGCGGGAAGCCTTGATTATCCCTTTTTTTGGCGGGAAGCCTTGATTATCCTTTTTTTTTTGGCGGGAAGCCTTGATTATCCCTTTTTTTGGCGGGAAGCCTTGATTATCCCTTTTTTTGGCGGGAAGCCTTATTTTTTTGGGACGGAAGGGAAGGGGTGGCCTTTTTTCCTTCGCTTTTGGCGGGAAACTTATTTTTTTCTTCGTTTTTGGCGGGAAATCTTTATTGTTGCCAGAGCTGCCGGGCAGAAAGGCAAAAAAAAATTAAAAATCCTGGAGATTGATTTTTGGACAACATGGCGTCAAAGGAGGCAGACTTCCCTCTATTTTTCCTTAATAGATCATAAACTTTACTTGCGTATAGAAGAAAGTTGTAATTTTTAAGATATATTTTTTACCTTACCGCCCCCCTCCCCCCGGGTGTGACGAAACTATTTTTTCCCCCCTAGGTCTTTGATGGATATTGTTTAGTTAACACTCCCTGCCCTGGGTTATCCTGGGTGGCTAACCCTCCCTACCCTGGGTTATCCTGGGTGGCTAACCCTCCCTGCCCTGGGTTATCCTGGGTGGCTAACCCTCCCTACCCTGGGTTATCCTGGGTGGCTAACACTCCCTACCCTGGGTTATCCTGGGTGACTAACACTCCCTATCCTGGGTTATCCTGGGTGGCTAACACTCCCTATCCTGGGTTATCCTGGGTGACTAACACTCCCTATCCTGGGTTATCCTGGGTGGCTAACACTCCCTACCCTGGGTTATCCTGGGTGGCTAACACTCCCTACCCTGGGTTATCCTGGGTGGCTACTTGGAGGGTATTCTGGGGGTCAACGCCGCCACGTCCCGGTCCATGACCAGGCCTCCTGGTGGATCAGGGCCTGATCAACCAGGCTGTTACTGCTGGCCGCACGTAGTCCAACGTACGAACTACAGCCTGGCTGATCTGGCACTGACTTTAGGTATCTGTCCAGCTCTCTCTTGAAGACAACCAGGGGTCTACTGGTAATGCCCCTTATGGCTGGTGGTAGGCTGTTGAACAGTCTTGGGCCCCGGACACTTAGTGTGTTTTCTCTTAGTGTACCAGTGGCGCCTCTACTCTTCACTGGGGGTACGTTACATCGCCTGTAGGGAGTGATTTATGTGTGCTGGTTTGGACTAGTCCCTCCAGAATCTTCCAGGTGTAGATTATGATATATCTCTCTCGCCTGCGCTCCAGTGAGTACAAGTCAAGTGCTTCCAGGCGTTCCCAGTAGTTAAGGTGTTTGATGGCACTTATACGTGCAGTAAAGGTTCTCTGTACATTCTCTAGATCTGCAATTTCACCTTCCTTGAATGTGGATGTTAATGTACAGCAGTATTCTAGCCTAGAGAGAACAAGTGCTTTAAAAAGGATCATCATTGGCTTAGCATCTCTTGTCTTGAATGTTCTCATTATCCATCCTCTCAGTTTCCTCGCAGATGTAATAGTGGCACTGTTGTGGTCCTTGAAGGTGAGGTCTTCCGACATTACCACTCCCAGGTCCTTCACATTACTTTTCCGCTCTATTGTGTGATTAGAGTTTGTAGTATACTCAGTTCGTAATATAGTAGCTTGTAATATACTCAGTTTGTATTTTTAACCCACCGGGTTAAAAATACGAACAAAATCTAATTTGATATAATCTTAAGTACTGACTCGAGACTAGTCAAGTCACTGGGAAGATGTTGAGTGGGTAACCAGTGATCTTTTTGAGAGATTTACGGATTGTTTGTTTATTGTTATTTCGTGATTGTGGGAAATGTTCTCTGGTGACTGCTTGTTCACCCACCAGCCTCACCAGTGATTGTTGCCTGCAAACACACGTTCACCCACCAGCCTCACCAGTGATTGTTGCCTGCAAACACACGTTCACCCACCAGCCTCACCAGTGATTGTTGCCTGCAAACACACGTTCACCCACCAGCCTCACCAGTGAACGTTGCCTGCAAACACACGTTCACCCACCAGCCTCACCAGTGATTGTTGCCTGCAAACACACGTTCACCCACCAGCCTCACCAGTGAACGTTGCCTGCAAACACACGTTCACCCACCAGCCTCACCAGTGATTGTTGCCTGCAAACACGTTCAACCACCAGCCTCACCAGTGATTGTTGCCTGCAAACACGTTCAACCACCATCCTTACCAGTGAACGTTGCCTGCAAACACACGTTCAACCACCAGTCCTACCAGTGAGTTGCCTGCAAACACACGTTCAACCACCAGCCTCACCAGTGATTGTTGCCTGCAAACACACGTTCAACCACCAGCCTCACCAGTGATTGTTGCCTGCAAACACACGTTCAACCACCAGCCTCACCAGTGAACGTTGCCTGCAAACACGTTCATCCACCACCCTCACCAGTGATTGTTGCCTGCAAACACGTTCATCCACGACCCTCACCAGTGATTGTTGCCTGCAAACACGTTCAACCACCATCCTTACCAGTGAACGTTGCCTGCAAACACACGTTTAACCACCAGCCTCACCAGTGATTGTTGCTTGCAAACACACGTTCAACCACCAGCCTCACCAGTGATTGTTGCCTGCAAACACACGTTCACCCACCACCCTCACCAGTGATTGTTGCCTGAAAACACGTTCAACCACCAGCCTCACCAGTGATTGTTGCCTGCAAACACACGTTCAACCACCAGCCTCACCAGTGAACGTTGCCTGCAAACACACGTTCAACCACCAGCCTCACCAGTGATTGTTGCCTGCAAACACGTTCAACCACCAGCCTTACCAGTGAACGTTGCCTGCAAACACGTTCAACCACCAGCCTTACCAGTGAACGTTGCCTGCAAACACACGTTCACCCACATTGCAAGGTCCTGCAACAGTCCTGCAACTGGTCCCAGGTGTGTACAGAGTTCACTGTGCCTTTGTTTCCGACGTCTTCTCAATTCTGCACTCCTATGTTAAAACCCTGCTTTAATGTACACGTTATCTGTAATTAAATTAGCGGAAGCTGATTTACCACAACAAATTTACATTATTCACTCTGTTTATTCACTCACAATTAGTAATTTATTAATTTAAACCCCTGTGTCACCCACCTTGTTTTCACAGTGTAATATTGAATGTTATGCATAGGTTTAGTTGATTATATTGTTAATAATGGTAATCTTCACTCTTATGTAATGTCTAAGACCCTGGCGTTATGCTGGCGTCGTGGGTACGGGAGTAAATTTTCGGGTAACTTTGGGTAGGGGTGGGTTTTGATAAGGACCTGCCTTGTATGAGCCAGTAGACCTTCTGCTGTGTACTTCCATTCGTATGTTCTTATGTTCTGCTGGTGTGGGTCAGGACACCTGCTGTCCCCTGTTCACCTAGTAGTAAATAGGCACCTGGGTGTTTGTCCAGTGTTGTGAAAAAAACCATACCACGGGTGGGTTTAGAACCCGCGGTCACAGAGTCTCAAAACTCCAGACCGTCGCGTAAGCCACTGGGCCAACGGTCTGGAGTTTTGAGACTCTGTGGCCGCGGGTTCGAACCCCACCCGTGGTATGAGTTGTTTGCAATCGTGTCATTATATTTAAATTCTGCCGACTAACTCCGTAGTTTACACTTCCAGGGTTAATATTTTTCACGAATTCTAGCGCTAAAAAGAAAGGGGGGGGGGGAAGAGAGAGAAAAAAGCGCTGAAATAAAAGGGGGTAAAATGATTTTATCGACCGTTTAAAGGCAGTATCCCTTATCATGGTGTTATATATTGTGGCTGCCTTGGCTTTGTTGTGTTTGATGGACGAGGCTCCTGGCGGCCATCTTGCCTTCTGACTTTATAATTACAGCGATCTTTAGCCCCTCGGACATGATTATCTTCCCTTGGCAGTCCTGCTGGTTATGACCCAGAGTGTACGTGTTTTAAGTACAGGTGTATATATATGGCTCAGAGTGTACGTGTTTTAAGTACAGGTGTATATATATGGCTCAGAGTGTACGCGTTTTTAACCACAGGTTTATGTATGGTTTAGGGTGTACGGGTTTTAATTAAGTACAGGTTTGTACGTGGTTTAATGTATAGTTGTTTTCAGTACGGATTCAAGTGGGGAGGCTTTGATCAACTGGTGAAAAGTAGCTAAGAAGAGAGACTTGGGAGCAAGAGAGGTGGAACTTTCTTGTGTGGGCGGGACTCTGGAGTGTACTTTCTCTGGAGTCACTTACACCTGAAGTAGAAAGGGTAACAAGGATGTAGATTTGGTGGGGAGTTACGGTACAGAGGAGAGTCTCTGGGTGGAGAGGCGTGTACTTCCTGCTGGAGGGTTACTATAGTTGTTGGTTATACCACTGTCTTACCTCGTTCGTGGTGTACCACTGTCTTATTGGTGGTGTACCACTGTACCACTGTCTTATTGGTGGTGTACCACTGTACCACTGTCTTATTGGTGGTGTACCACTGTCTGCCACTGTCTTATTGGTGGTGTACCACTGTCTGCCACTGTCTTATTGGTGGTGTACCACTGTCTGCCACTGTCTTATTGGTGGTGTACCACTGTACCACTGTCTTATTGGTGGTGCTCCACTCTGCCACTGTCACGCGTGGTTGCCACTGTACCATGTCTACCCGGTGGTGACCCTGTCTACCTCGTTAGCTTCACCGTTATTGATAGGAGGTCAGCCTTCTCTGCACCCCGGTATGCCCCACCTCTGCCATGCACCCCGGTATGCCCCACCTCTGCCATGCACCCCGGTATGCCCCACCTCTGCCATGCACCCCGGTATGCCCCACCTCTGCCATGCACCCGGTATGCCCCACCTCTGCCATGCACCCCGGTATGCCCCACCTCTGCCATGCACCCCGGTATGCCCCACCTCTGCCATGCACCCCGTGTATGCCCCACCTCTGCCATGCACCCCGGTATGCCCCACCTCTGCCATGCACCCGGTATGCCCCACCTCTGCCATGCACCCCGGTATGCCCCACCTCTGCCATGCACCCCGGTATGTCCCCACCTCTGCCATGCACCCCGGTATGCCCCACCTCTGCCATGCACCCCGGTATGCCCCACCTCTGCCATGCACCCCGGTATGCCCCACCTCTGCCATGCACCCCGGTATGCCCCACCTCTGCCATGCACCCCGGTATGCCCCACCTCTGCCATGCACCCCGGTATGCCCCACCTCTGCCATGCACCCCGGTATGCCCCACCTCTGCCATGCACCCCGGTATGCCCCACCTCTGCCATGCACCCCGGTATGCCCCACCTCTGCCATGCACCCCGGTATGCCCCACCTCTGCCATGCACCCCGGTATGCCCCACCTCTGCCATGCACCCCGGTATGCCCCACCTCTGCCATGCACCCCGGTATGCCCCACCTCTGCCATGCACCCCGGTATGCCCCACCTCTGCCATGCACCCCGGTATGCCCCACCTCTGCCATGCCGGTTCACTCTGCCATGCGGTTGCCCCACCTCTTCTGCCCAGTGCACCCATGCCGGTATGCCCCACCTCTGCCATGCACCCCGGTATGCCCCACCTCTGCCATGCACCCCGGTATGCCCCACCTCTGCCATGCACCCCGGTATGCCCCACCTCTGCCATGCACCCCGGTATGCCCCACCTCTGCCATGCACCCCGGTATGCCCCACCTCTGCTCATGCACCCCGGTATGCCCCACCTCTGCCATGCACCCGGTATGCCCCACCTCTGCCATGCACCCCGGTGCACTCTGCCCGTGCCACCTCTGCCATGCACCCCGGTATGCCCCACCTCTGCCATGCACCCCGGTATGCCCCACCTCTGCCATGCACCCGGTATGCCCCACCTCTGCCATGCACCCCGGTATGCCCCACCTCTGCCATGCACCCCGGTATGCCCCACCTCTGCCATGCACCCCGGTATGCCCCACCTCTGCCATGCACCCCGGTATGCCCCACCTCTGCCATGCACCCCGGTATGCCCCACCTCTGCCATGCACCCCGGTATGCCCCACCTCTGCCATGCACCCCGGTATGCCCCACCTCTGCCATGCACCCCGGTATGCCCCACCTCTGCCATGCACCCCGGTATGCCCCACCTCTGCCATGCACCCCGGTATGCCCCACCTCTGCCATGCACCCCGGTATGCCCCACCTCTGCCATGCACCCCGGTATGCCCCACCTCTGCCATGCACCCCGGTATGCCCCACCTCTGCCATGCACCCCGGTATGCCCCACCTCTGCCACAATTATCTCCTCTTTACAAATGTCAGTGAAACACCAAGACAAGTCACCAGCTGCGGCTGTCAGTCACTGTACTGACAGCCGCGAGTAGTGGTCTTAAGATGACAGGATGTCACACTCTCCCTCACCAGGGAGGGAGAGGAAGGCAGTGGAAAATAGAGACAGAGAATGAGGGGAGAAAGGTGAAAGGGGAAAAGGATGGAAGGGGAGGATGTAGTGAGAGGAGAGAGAAGAACACAAAGAGAAGAAGTAAAATAAGAGGAGTGAGAGAGAAAAAACTAGAAAGGAAAGGAGACAGTTAAACATGGAGAAGGGAAAGAAGGAATAGGGAGAGGAGGGAGAGACAAACGTACAGAAAGTGAAGTGGTAAGAATGGAGAGTCAAAAGGATGAAAGGAAGAGAAAGCAGGAAGAAAGGAAGGGTGTGGAAGGGAGAGACGAAGATAGGATGAGAGAGAATAGGAAAGAAAAAAGAAACTATGTGAAAGGTCGAAAGGGAGAAAGATAGGGTGAGAATAGGAAAGAAGGAAGGAAGAAAGAGAGGGTGTGGAGGGGGGGGGGATTAAAGATACGAACGAAGGAAGAGACAAATGAAAATAAAAAGAATTAAAGCTAATGGCTTGAGATAAGGAAATAATGAACGTAGATTTAAAAATAATCTCTCTCTCTCTCTCTCTTCTCTCAAAAACTAACACAATTCATTTTAGATGTTTTTAAGTATCAGTCATGTGAAGCGCTGAACCCGTGTGGGTCGTGGCGAGGGATGGCGGAGGCTCGACCCTCCGGCCAAGGGAAGATTATGGAGAGACAGAGGAAAAATGGATGGGGGGAAGGGGTTCGAACCGCGGCCCTGTCATGTAGCCGACCCTACGCTCTGCGGCTCAGTGGCAGAGTGCAGCTCCTGGTACCTGTCGCCGCCACCACCACCACCACGGTTCGAGTCTCCGAATTTATAGGGTACCGGGAGCTGTTACACAACCTCAACTGACTGCCGAGACTACCCCTCCCCCCCAGCACCACCCCAGGATACCACCCACAACAGTCGGTTACCACTCCCCCCAGCACCACCCCAGGATACCACCCACAACAGTCGGTTACCACTCCCCCAGCACCACCCCAGGATACCACCCACAACAGTCGGTTACCACTCTCCCCCCCAGCACCACCCCAGGATACCACCCACAACAGTCGGTTACCACTCTCCCCCCCAGCACCACCCCAGGATACCACCCACAACAGTCGGTTACCACTCTCCCCAGCACCACCCCAGGATACCACCCACAACAGTCGGTTACCACTCTCCCCCAGCACCACCCCAGGATACCACCCACAACAGTCGGTTACCACTCTCCCCCAGCACCACCCCAGGATACCACCCACAACAGTCGGTTACCACTCTCCCCAGCACCACCCCAGGATACCACCCACAACAGTCGGCTACCACTCTCCCCAGCACCACCCCAGGATACCACCCACAACAGTCGGCTACCACTCTCCCCAGCACCACCCCAGGATACCACCCACAACAGTCGGCATCACCACTCTCCTCCCCAGCACCACCCCAGGATACCACCCACAACAGTGGCTACCACTCTCCCGCCCCAGCACCACCCCAGGATACCACCCACAACAGTGGCTCTCCCCCAGCACCACCCCAGGATACCACCCACAACAGTCGGCTACCACTCTCCCCAGCACCACCCCAGGATACCACCCACAACAGTCGGCTACCACTCTCCCCCCAGCACCACCCCAGGATACCACCCACAACAGTGGCTACCACTCTCCCCAGCACCACCCCAGGATACCACCCACAACAGTGGCTACCACTCTCCCCCAGCACCACCCCAGGATACCACCCACAACAGTCGGCTGCACTCTCCCCAGCACCACCCCAGGATACCACCCACAACAGTCGGCTACCACTCTCCCCCCCCAGCCCCCCCTCCCAGCACCACCCAGGATACACAACAGTCGGCTACCACTCTCCCCCAGCACCACCCCAGGATACCACCCACAACAGTCGGCTACCACTCTCCCCCCAGCACCACCCCAGGATACCACCCACAACAGTCGGCTACCACTCTCCCGCCCCAGCACCACCCCAGGATACCACCCACAACAGTCGGCTACCACTCTCCCAGCACCCAGGATACCACCACAACAGGTACCACTCTCCTGTCCAGCACCACCCCAGGATACCACCCACAACAGTCGGCTACCACTCTCCCGCCCCAGCACCACCCCAGGATACCACCCACAACAGTCGGCTACCACTCTCCCCCCAGCACCACCCCAGGATACCACCCACAACAGTCGGCTACCACTCTCCCCAGCACCACCCCAGGATACCACCCACAACAGTCGGCTACCACTCTCCCCCCCCCAGCACCACCCCAGGATACCACCCACAACAGCCGGCTAACACCCGGACTCCTGTTTACCGTTGGGCGAAACAGTGGTAACAGGCAACATTGTCACCTATACCAAGAATCGAACCACGGTCCCTGGCTGTGTCAGCTGAGGGCGCTGACAGCTGAACCAGCCATAAGCGTATGTCTGTCTTTATGTACGTATTATACACTATGTATTGCATTATACACTAGGCATTGTGTTATATACAGCGTATTGTATTATGCACTACGTATTGTATTATGCATTACGTATTGTATTATACACTACTTATTGTATTATACATTTAACTTTAATATCGTGACTGCATTATGTTGCGAGGTTCGATACTAAATGATGCTGCCAGGTGATATATTAACAGTATCTTGGAGAAGGGTAAAGGCTGATGGCTGCCCGTCTTGTGGTACAACACCCGCCTTCTGGCTTACCACTTGGGCCAAGTGACGCCTGACATCTGTGGACACTCGTTGCTCATTATATACTCTGAGGTGTTATTTGTACTGCGGAAACTGGCGGTAGTTGAACACACCTGCGTTGAACACCCTGCGTTGAACACCCTCGTTGAACACCCTGCGTTGAACACCCTCGTTGAACACCCTGCCCTGTTGAACCCTTGAACACCTCTTGACCTGCTTGAACACCCTCGTTGAACACCCTGCCCGTTGAACACCCTGCGTTGACACTACCCTCGTTGAACACCCTCGTTAACACCTCGTTGAACACCCTTTGACACCCTGTTGAACACCCTGCGTTGAACACCCTCGTTGAACACCCACCTGCGTTGAACACCCTCGTTGAACACCCTTCGTTGAACACCCTCGTTGAACACCCTCGTTGAACACCCTCGTTGAACACCCTCGTTGAACACCCTCGTTGAACACCCTGCGTTGAACACCCTCGTTGAACACCCTCGTTGAACATCCTGCGTTGAACACCCTCGTTGAACACCCCTCGTTGAACACCCTCGTTGAACACCCTGCGTTGAACACCCTCGTTGAACACCCTCGTTGAACACCCTCGTTGAACACCCTCGTTGAACACCCTCGTTGAACACCCTCGTTGAACACCTTTGAAGCGCTCTCTCTCTGTTTCTTGCCAGATGCTGCAGGATTCAGCATCTGTTTATCTCAAACAGGAGGGAGGTTTGATCTCCTGTTACTGTTGCTTGTGTATCAGATGGTAACCGTTGTTGATAAACAGTGTGCCGCACCTCCCTACCACGGTGTGCCGCACCTCCCTACCACAGTGTGCCGCACCTCCCTACCACAGTGTGCCGCACCTCCCTACCACAGTGTGCCGCACCTCCCTACCACAGTGTGCCGCACCTCCCTACCACGGTGTGCCGCACCTCCCTACCACAGTGTGCCGCACCTCCCTACCACGTGTGCCGCACCTCCCTACCACAGTGTGCCGCACCTCCTACCACAGTGTGCCGCACCTCCCTACCAGTGTGCCGCACCTCCCTACAGTGTGCCGCACCTCCCTACCACGTGTGCCGCACCTCCCTACCACAGTGTGCCGCACCTCCCTACCACGTGTGCCGCACCTCCCTACCACAGTGTGCCGCACCTCCCTCCCTACAACAGTGTGCCGCACCTCCCTCCCTACCACAGTGTGCCGCTTCTCCCTCCCTACAACAGTGTGCCGCACCTCCCTCCCTACCACAGTGTGCCGCACCTCCCTACCTACCACAGTGTGCCGCACATCCTCCCTACCAATGTGCCGCACCTCCTCCCTACCACAGTGTGCCACCTCCTCCCTACAGTGTGCTGCACCTCCTACACAGTGTCCCACCTCCTACCAGTGTGCGCACCTCCTCCCTACCACAGTGTGCGCACCTCCCTCCCTACCACAGTGTGCCGCACCTCCTCCCTACCACAGTGTGCCGCACCTTCCTCCCTACCACAGTGTGCCGCACCTCCCTACCTACCACTGTGTGCCGCACCTCCCTACCACAGTGTGCCGCACCTCCCTACCACAGTGTGCCGCACCTCCCTACCACAGTGTGCCGCACCTCCCTACCACAGTGTGCCGCACCTCCCTCCCTACCAGTGTGCCGCACCTTCCTCCCTACCACAGTGTGCCGCACCTCCCTCCCTACCACAGTGTGCCGCACCTCCCTCCCTACCACAGTGTGCCGCACCTCCCTACCTACCACAGTGTGCCGCACCTCCCTCCCTACCACAGTGTGCTGCACATCCCTCCTACCACATGTGCCGCACCTCCCTCCCTACCACAGTGTGCCGCACCTCCCTCCCTACCACAGTGTGCCGCACCTCCCTACCTACCACAGTGTGCCGCACCTCCCTCCCTACAACAGTGCCGCACCTCCCTACCTACCACAGTGTGCCGCACCTCCTCCCTACCAGTGTGCTGCACCTCCTCCCTACACAGTGTGCGCACCTCCTCCCTACCACAGTGTGCCGCACCTCCCTCCCTACCACAGTGTGCCGCACCTCCCTCCTACCACAGTGTGCTGCACCTCCCTACCACAGTGTGCGCACCTCCTCCCTACCACAGTGTGCCCACTCCTCCTCCACAGTGTGCGCACCTCCTCCCTACACAGTGTGCCGCACCTCCCTCCCTACCACAGTGTGCCGCACCTCCCTCACCTACCACAGTGTGCCGCACCTCCTCCCTACAACAGTGCTGCACCTCCTCCTACCACAGTGTGCGCACCTCCTCCCTACAACAGTGTGCCGCACCTCCTCCCTACCACAGTGTGCCGCACCTCCTCCCTACCACAGTGTGCTGCACTCCTCCCTACCACAATGTGCCGCACCTCCTCCCTACACAGTGTGCCTGCACCTCCCTCCCTCCACAGTGTGCCGCACCTCCCTCCCTACCACAGTGTGCCGCACCTCCCTCCCTAAACAGTGCCGCACCTCCCTACCTACCACAGTGTGCCGCACCTCCCTCCCTACAACAGTGTGCCGCACCTCCCTACCTACCACAGTGTGCCGCACCTCCCTCCCTACCACAGTGTGCCGCACCTCCCTACCTACCACAGTGTGCCGCACCTCCCTACCTACCACAGTGTGCCGCACCTCCCTACCTACCACAGTGTGCCGCACCTCCCTCCTACCACAGTGTGCCGCACCTCCCTACCTACCACAGTGTGCCGCACCTCCCTACCTACCACAGTGTGCCGCACCTCCCTCCCTACCACAGTGTGCCGCACCTCCCTCCCTACCACAGTGTGCCGCACCTCCCTCCCTACCACAGTGTGCCGCACCTCCCTCCCTACCACAGTGTGCCGCACCTCCCTACCACAGGTGGCACCTCCTACCTACCAGTGTGCCGCACCTCCCTCCCTACAACAGTGTGCCGCACCTCCCTACCACCCTTGTCACTACAAGGTCAACCAAACCCCCTGTTCACCAACAGGAGCCTTAGTTGTACGTCAGGCAGCAATGCAGTGCGAGTTGTTATTGTCTGGCAGCGCTCTGATGGAAATATAGGTTTGGCGAGACTAGGAAGTTCTAATTGTGCGTCAGGCAGTGTTGTGGGTGCCACTCTTTGGTTATTGTCTGGCAGCGCTGTGATGTGCAGATAGTTTGGGTACGTTCACTATGTGTTTACGTTGCTTCGTTAATTGTCCTAGAGCTACACAACCTCGAGTTTCTTGCCTTTCCTTAAAATTTACAAATAATGTTTACTTTAAGATAAGTTAGGCTAGGTTAGGTTAGAATAAGTTAGGTTAGAATAAGTTAGGTTAGATTAGAATAAGTTAGGTTAGGTTAGAATAAGTTAGGTTATATTAGAATAAGTTAGGTTAGGTTAGAATAAGTTAGGTTAGGTTACAATAAGTTAGGTTAGGTTAGAATAAGTTAGGTTAGGTTAGAATAAGTTAGGTTAGGTTAGAATAAGTTAGGTTAGATTAGAATAAGTTAGGATAGGTTAGAATAAGTTAGGTTAGGTTAGAATAAGTTAGGTTAGATTAGAATAAGTTAGGTTAGGTTAGCATGGGTTTGGTTAGGTTAGGATAAGTTAGGTTAGGTTAGATTAAATGTGAATAATTATCTAGCCAAGACAGGACTCGCAGCAATGGTTTTAAGTTGGATAAATTCAGATTCAGGAAGGATATAGGAAAACACTGGTTTGGTAATAGAGTTGTGGATGAGTGGAACAAACTCCCGAGTACCGTCATAGAAGCTAAAACGTTGTGTAGTTTTAAAAATAGGTTAGATAAATACATAAGTGGGTGTGAGTTGGACCTGACTAGCTTGTGCTACTAGGTCTGATGCCGTGCTCCTTAAGTGGATGTGACCTGACCTGACTAGGTTGGATCATTGGCTTAAGCCGGTAGGAGACTTGGACCTGCCTCGCATGGGCCAGTAGGCCTGCTGCAGTGTTCCTTCTTTCATATGTTCTTATGTAACCTAACCTAACCTAATTAACAATAATGAATATTAATATTTCATCGAGATTTCGGGCGAACTGAAATGCACGATGGACAGTTTGTGTGACTGGCTGCTTAGATTAGAGAACAGGTTTGGCAGCACCGCTGTTCAAGCAGATATCGTACTGCACTCTAGTTCAAGCCGATATCGTACTGCATTATGGTTCTAGCAGATATCGTACTTCATTATGGTTTAAACAGATATCGTACTGGACTCTGGTCCACGCAGATATCGTACTGCTCGCTGGTTCAAGCAGATATCGTACTGCACTGTGGCTCAAGCAGATATCGTACTGCACCACCAGTCAGACACAACCTGACCTAACATAAAATAAGGTAAACGGACCTTGAAATAAAGACAACGGGCTAAAGAAAATTTGCAAGAAGCGTTGAGAAAAATTACTTTAAATAAGGATAGATTAATCGATATTTGTCTGTTGGTGCCTTAGTTTCTTAACCCCTTCTTTAAGCCTCGTATATTTATAACCTCTCTCTCTCTCTCTCTCCCTCCCTGCTTTCCTTTCTTCCTCGTGTCTACCTCATCCCTCATTATTTTCCAAAGAATCATTCAGGGAGATAAATGTATTTCTAATAACGCTACTAAGTCATTCTCGTGAGTTCAGTCAAGTATCTCAATTACTGGGAACATTTGAAGGACCTACACTTGTACTCCTCGGAGCGCAGGCGAGAAAGATACATTATAATTTATACCTGGAAAATCCTAAAACGACTAGTCCCAAATTTGCCCACAGAAATGACTCCCTATAACAGCAAAAGACTCTGCAGATGATACATCATAACCATAATGTAAAATAATGGTGCTGTAAGTATACCGAGAGACAACACAACAAGTGTCAGGGGTCCAAGACTGTTCAACAGCCTTCCATCATACATAAGGGGGATTACCAATAGAACCCTGGCTGTCTTCAAGAGGAAACTGGACAGATACCTAAAGTCAGTACCTGACCAGCCGGGCTGTGGTTCCTACGTTGATTTACGTCCGGCCAGCAGTAACAGCCTGGTTGACTAAGCCCTGACAATAGAAGCGTTGACCTCCAGAACTCCCTCCAGGTAAACTCCAGGTAAGTTTGCAAGATTTGCCAGTCATCTTACTGTAAGATTTATCTGCTATAGTGATAATAATAATTTTATTAGAGGAGGCATTCATTAGTTAATGTGGTCAGTCCCTAGGTCTTGATAGTAGGTTATCAGTCCCTCAGCCTCGATAGGTGGTCAGTCCCTCAACTGTGATAGGAATTTATCAGTCCCTCAGCCTTGATAGGAAGTTATCAGACCCTCAACCTTGATAGGTGATCAGTCCTCTAGCCTTGATAGGAGGTAATCAGTCCCTGAACAGTCATCTAGCCATGATAGGAGGTAATCAGTCCCTGAACAGTCCTCTAGCCATGATAGGAGGTAATCAGTCCCTGAACAGTCCTCTAGCCTTGATAGGAGGTAATCAGTCCCGCAACCTGTCTTAACAATACCAAGTAACGTACACAAATTGGATACACTGTGATTTAGAACATGTTTAAGAAAGTATTGATTTTTGGCAAGACTTATTGATAGGTGGGCACACACTCTTGAATAAGAACCAGCAGTGTTTCTTTAAGATGGGGTTAATAGATAAAACAAGATGTTTTTTGTGTGGTGGGGTGGTCGATAATGTTTGGGAGAGAGAGAGAATAACTCTTAGCTTGTAAATAAAGTTAGGAACCTTAACTTAACCTTGTAAAACCCTGTGAGAGAGAGAGAGAGAGAGAGAGAGAGAGAGAGAGAGAGAGAGAGAGAGAGAGAGAGAGAGCAGCGATGCACAGAGCCATCTGTGGGTCCTCACTGAGAGCAAGAAACCTCAGGCGGAGTATTTCATGCGTAAAATAGTTTGAGCTGAGGGGCGACATTAGGCGTGGTGCGTCAGGCAGCGCGGCGCAGATCAAAGGCGCCGCCTGTGTCGTGGCTTCATAGTGGCAGCGCAGCCCACACCTCCTCTCCACTACATTTCGCTCGTTTTCCCTCACTTTTCGTCCTCCCCGCGGAGCGGAGGACACGCCAGGAGATCGCACTTGGACTACAGGTGATTGACACGTAGTTGTAGACACGGGTGTTAGTGTTCTGAGGTACGTCAGTAATCGTACGTCTGTAGGTTGGTGCCAGACGTATGTTGTCATTGTGGTGGTGGCGACACCGAGTGCCTGACACACGATACCCAAGGTGCCAGATATATTTAAAACTCCAGACCAACTGCTTACCATAATATGCTGGCTGAATACAAAACCATCTATCATGTTTGTTTTTTTCTTGTAGACGGTAGATGAATCGTACGTCAACAGAGGCGCACGAGTGGTGCCTCGACGCCGGGGGAAACGTTGTCGTCGGCGGTGTCTGTGTGGCTGTTGGGCTGTTTTATCTGTTTTGTCTGTTTGTCTGTGTGTGTGGCTCTCTGTCATGCAGTCAGCCGCTGACAACAGCTGATTACCCGCCAGATACTGGCTGAAATATAGACACCAGGCGATATGAATTAGGGCGCTGTGTGTACGTGGGTGTAGTGTACATGTGTACACACGTACATGCATGGGTTGATTCATTAACACCTATTGGACACACACACACACCACATATATATATATATATATATATATATATATATATATATATATATATATATATATATATATATATATATATATATATATAGATTATGCTGCACAGTTTTGGTCACCGTATTACAGAATGGATATAAATGCTCTGGAAAACGTACAAAGGAGGATGACTAAGTTGATTCCATGTATCAGAAATCTTCCCTATGAGGATAGACTAGGGCCCTGAATCTGCACTCTCTAGAAAGGCGTAGAATTAGGGTGGATATGATTGAGGTGTATAAATGGAAAACAGGAATAAATAAAGGGGATGTAAATAGTGTGCTAAAAATATCTTGTATTGACAGGACTCGCAGCAATGGTTTTAAGTTGGAAAAATTCAGATTCAGGAAGGATATAGGAAAGCATTGGTTTGGTAATAGAGTTGTCGATGAGTGGAACAAACTCCCGAGTACAGTTATAGAGGCTAAAACGTTGTGTAGTTTTAAAAATAGGCTAGATAAATATATGAGTGGGTGCGGGTGGGTGAGTTGGTCCTGACTAGCTTGTGCTACTAGGTCAGATGCCGTGCTCCTTCCTTAAGTGAATGTAACCTGACCTGGCTGGGTCGGGGCATTGGCTTAAGCCGGTGGGAGATTTGGACCTGCCTCGCATGGGCCAGTAGGCCTGCTGCAGTGTTCCTTCTTTCTTATGTTCTTATATATATATATATATATATATATATATATATATATATATATATATATATATATATATATATATATATATATGTCGTGCCGATTAGGTAAAACTGGTCAATTAGCAAGAACTCATCTATAATTAAGTCCTTTCTAAAATTTTCTCTTATACGTTTAAAGATATATTTTTTCATTTATGTTAATGTAAGAATTTATAATTTTGTACCAAGAGAAACTTTGAAAACCTACCTAACCTTATTACAACAAGCGCAATTTAATTTAGCCTAACCCAACTAAATATATTTTAGATACGTTAACATTAATTTAATAATAAACAAACACAATGAAATATATTTTTTCGTTATGTTCAGAATGATTTTGCCGAAATTATTGCATACACAAATTTTCACTTGTCATATATGGCAAGTGAGGGTTGCTATTTAAGCCAAAATCCCAAGTTTTACTAATCGGCACGACATATATATATATATATTATATATATAATATATATTATAATATATATATATATATATATATTGAAGTGATTTGACAATAATGAGATGGAACAAAATAAATCTTCAGGTGTATAAAAATCTGTGTAGACGGAAAATAGTAGAGGGTCGGCCTAGGAAGTTTGAGGAGTAAAGGAGGTTTTGTGTGCGAGGGGCTTGGACTTCCAGCAAGCATGCGTGAGCGTGTTAGATAGGAGTGAATGGAAATAAATGGTTTTTAAGACTTGACGTGCTGTTGGAGTGTGAGCAAGGTAACATTTATGAAGGGATTCAGGGAAACTGGCAGGCCGGACTTGAGTCCTGGAGATGGTAAGTACAGTGCCGGCACTCTGAAGCACCTCTGGCAAGACAGTCATGGAGTGAATGATGGTGAAAGTTTTTCTTTTTCGGGC
>WNWK01001430.1:45000-52500 GCA_009830355.1 Cherax destructor
TCTTCACCAGTCTTCACCATCCTTCTTCACCAGTCTTCACCATCCTTCTTCACCATCCTTCTTCACCAGTCTTCACCATCCTTCTTCACCATCCTTCTTCACCAGTCTTCACCATCCTTCTTCACAGTCTTCACCATCCTTCTTCACCATCCTTCTTCACCAGTCTTCACCATCCTTCTTCACCAGTCTTCACCATCCTTCTTACCAGTCTTCACCATTCTTCACCATCCTTCTTCACCAGTCTTCACCAGTCTTCACCATCCTTCTTCACCAGTCTTCACCATCCTTCTTACCAGTTTCTTCACCATCCTTCTTCACCAGTCTTCACCATCCATTCCTTCACCAGTCTTCACCATCCTTCTTCACCAGTCTTCACCATCCTTCTTCACCAGTCTTCACCATCCTTCACCATCTCTTCTTTCACCATCTTCTTCACCAGTCTTCTTCACCAGTCTTCACCATCCTTCTTCACCAGTCTTCACCATCCTTCTTCACCAGTCTTCCATCTCTTCACCAGTCTTCACCATCCTTCTTCACCACCTTCTTCACCATCCTTCTTACCAGTCTTCACCATCTTCACCATCTTCTTCACCATCCTTCTTCACCAGTCTTCACCATCCTTCTTCACCATCCTTCTTCACCAGTCTTCACCATCCTTCACCAGTCTCACCATCCTTCTTCACATCTTCTTCACCAGTCTTCACCATCCTTTCACCATCTTTTCACAGTCTTCACCATCCTTCTTCACCATCCTTTTACCAGTTCACATCTTCTTACAGAACATCTCACAGTCTCACCATCCTTCTTCACATCGCTTTACCAGTCCTGTCTTCACAGTCTTCACCATCCCTTCTTAACCAGTGGCTTCACCTTCACCATCCTTCTCATCCTTACCACCAGTCTCACCATCCTCTTCACCATCCTTCTCACCATCTTCACCACCTATCTTACACCATCATCCACCAGTCTCACCATCCTTCTCACCATCACTCACCATCTTCACCATCTCACCATCTCACCACCTTCCACCAGTCTTCACCATCCTTCTTCACCACCTCACCACCTCCACCAGTCCCACCACTCACCATCACCCACATCCTTCTTCACCATCCTTCTTAACCAGTGTTCTTCACCAGTCTTCACCATCCTTCTTCACCATCCTTCTTCACCATCCTTCACCAGTCTTCACCAGTCTTCACCATCCTTCTTCACCAGTGTTCTTCACCAGTCTTCACCATCCTTCTTCACCATCCTTCTTCACCAGTCTTCACCATCCTTCACTATCCCTCAGCCTTCTACTATTACTTGTCTTGACGAAGGTTAAACGTGTGCAACGTCTTGGTATCTTATTTTGTAGACGTTTCGCCCACCAGTGGCTTTATCAATACAATACAGGGAACAGATTTTTAAAAGCTGTAGAAGAGGAAGTCATCAGTCTTGCAGAAGTATGTACAGAAGACAATACGAGATGAGGGAATCAGTCCTCAGCCCAGGAGTACCAACATAAGCACAGTCAGGTCAGGTCAGGTCAGGTCAGGAAACAGGTCAAGT
Source organism: Cherax destructor (assembly GCA_009830355.1). NCBI lineage: Eukaryota > Metazoa > Arthropoda > Malacostraca > Decapoda > Parastacidae > Cherax > Cherax destructor. Next base: position 46,552 of record WNWK01001430.1, read on the forward strand.
GTTTCCTGACGCGGGTCTTAGTTATATGATGACCCACAGCTGGAGCTTTTGGTCATCTGACCGAGGCCTTCCACTGGCTTACCCCTCCACTCACCACCACCCCCTACCACCCACCACCACCACTCACCACCCACTATCCATCACCACCATCATCACCACCCACCGCTCACCACCCACCACTCACCCCCACCACCACCACCACTCACCACCACTCACCACCACTCACCACCCACCACCACCACCAGTCACCACCCACCATCCACCACCACCACCCACCACCACCAGTCACCACCCACCACCACCACCCACCATCCACCACCACCACCCATCGCTCGCCACTCACCACCCACCACCACTCACCATCACCACTCACCACCCACTATCCATCACCACCATCATCACCACCCACCACTCACCACCCACCACTCACCCCCACCACCACCCACCACCACCACCCACCACCACCAGTCACCACCCACCATCCACCACCACCACCCACCACCACCAGTCACCACCCACCACCACCACCCACCATCCACCACCACACCAGGCTCGCCACTCACCACCCACCACCACTCCACCACCACCACTCACCACCACTCCACCACCACCACCACCCACCACCACCCACCACCACCACCACTCCCACCACCACTCACCACCCACTACCTCCACTCACCACCACTACCCACCACCACCACTACCACTCACACCACCCACCACTCCACCCACCTACCACCACCACCACCTCACCACCACTTAACCACCACACCACCACCACCACCACCCACCGCCACCACCACCACCACCACCCACCACCACCATCACACCACCACCACTCACCACCACCACCACCCCACCACCACCACCACACCACCCACCACCACCACCACCCACCACCACCACCACCACTCACCCTACCACCCACACCACCCACCACTCACCAGTCACCACCACCACCACCACCACCACTCACCACCACTCACCACCCACCTGACGTAGGAGTATTCAGATGTGTTAGTGGTGGTATAATAGAAGTATTCAGATGTGTTAGTGGTGGTATAATAGAAGTATTCAGATGTGTTAGTGGTGGTATAATAGAAGTAGTAGCAGGAATCACATCATTACATAGAGGCGTGAAGAATAGTTCAACGTAAATCACCTTATGCAATGCAAATTGTAGTTGATGTAACCAGGTCTTAACAACCTGACCACCTCACCTCTCTCTCTCTCTCTCTCTCTCTCTCTCTCTCTTGCTGTATGTTAATGTTGAGTCCAGACCCACTCTTGTTGTTGGTGCTGGTTGTTTGTTGTTGATGGTGCTGGTTGTTTGTTGTTGATGGTGCTGGTTGTTTGTTGTTGATGGTGCTGGTTGTTTGTTGTTGATGGTGCTGGTTGTTTGTTGTTGATGGTGCTGGTTGTTTGTTGTTGATGGTGCTGGTTGTTTGTTGTTGATGGTGCTGGTTGTTTGTTGTTGATGGTGCTGGTTGTTTGTTGTTGATGATGCTGGTTGTTTGTTGTTGATGATGCTGGTTGTTTGTTGTTGATGATGCTGGTTGTTTGTTGTTGGTGGTGCTGGTTGTTTGTTGTTGGTGGTGCTGGTTGTTTGTTGTTGGTGGTGCTGGTTGTTTGTTGTTGATGATGCTGGTTGTTTGTTGTTGATGATGCTGGTTGTTTGTTGTTGTTGGTGCTGGTTGTTTGTTGTTGGTGGTGCTGGTTGTTTGTTGTTGTTGGTGCTGGTTGTTTGTTGTTGATGATGCTGGTTGTTTGTTGTTGATGATGCTGGTTGTTTGTTGTTGGTGGTTCTGGTTGTTTGTTGTTGGTGGTGCTGGTTGTTTGTTGTTGATGGTGCTGGTTGTTTGTTGTTGATGATGCTGGTTGTTTGTTGTTGATGGTGCTGGTTGTTTGTTGTTGGTGGTTCTGGTTGTTTGTTGTTGATGGGGCCGGTTGTTTGTTGTTGATGATGCTGGTTGTTTGTTGTTGATGGTGCTGGTTGTTTGTTGTTGATGGTGCCGGTTGTTTGTTGTTGGTGGTGCTGGTTGTTTGTTGTTGATGGTGCTGGTTGTTTGTTGTTGATGGTGCTGGTTGTTTGTTGTTGATGATGCTGGTTGTTTGTTGTTGGTGGTGCTGGTTGTTTGTTGTTGGTGGTCCTGGTTGTTTGTTGTTGGTGGTGCTGGTTGTTTGTTGTTGATGATGCTGGTTGTTTGTTGTTGATGGTGCCGGTTGTTTGTTGTTGGTGGTGCTGGTTGTTTGTTGTTGATGGTGCCGGTTGTTTGTTGTTGATGGTGCCGGTTGTTTGTTGTTGATGGTGCCGGTTGTTTGTTGTTGGTGGTGCTGGTTGTTTGTTGTTGATGGTGCTGGTTGTTTGTTGTTGGTGGTGCTGGTTGTTTGTTGTTGGTGGTGCTGGTTGTTTGTTGGTGGTGGTCCTGGTTGTTTGTTGTTGGTGGTGCTGGTTGTTTGTTGTTGGTGGTCCTGGTTGTTTGTTGGTGGTGGTGCTGGTTGTTTGTTGTTGGTGGTCCTGGTTGTTTGTTGGTGGTGGTGCTGGTTGTTTGTTGTTGGTGGTCCTGGTTGTTTGTTGGTGGTGGTGCTGGTTGTTTAGTTTTTATTTTGTGGTTGTTTTGTTGTAGGATCTTTCCTGGTAGGGGAGACAGGGAGGATGGGGGTCCTGGTAGGGGATACAGTGGGGATGGGGGTCCTGGTAGGAGATACAGGGGGGATGGGGGTCCTGGTAGGGGATACAGTGGGGATGGGGGTCCTGGTAGGGGATACAGTGGGGACCGGGGTCCTGGTAGGAGATACAGGGGGGATGGGGTCCTGGTAGGGGATACAGGGGATGGGGTCCTGGTAGGGGGATGGGGGTCCTGGTAGGGGGATGGGGGTCCTGGTAGGGGGGATGGGGGTCCTGGGGAGATAGTACAGTCTTATCTCTGTCAGATCTAATACGGGTTCGATCCCCCGGCTAGCCGCAGTTTGTTATTCTTTGAGGTATGATAAAGCTCATGGAGCCGGGAGAGAGAGGACCTATAGCGATCAGTGAAGAGGCGGGGCCAGGAGCTGAGTCTCGACCCCTGCAACCACAAATAGGTGAGTACACACACACATCACACACACACACACACACACACACACACACACACACACACATCACACACACACAATAATAACATATAATAAAGAGAAGAAAGGGAATTAGAAAGTCCCAGAAATGCTAAAACCAAACATGTTCTCTTTGACGGCATTAAGAGACTACAAAAAGCCCATTTGATCCCTCTATCTTTAGCTAAAGTCAAAGAAAGTAAGTAAATTGTCCGCTACTCGCGCGCCCCAACCTGGGAGGCGGGCGAGTATAGACTACATAACCTGATGCTCTTTTGTTCGTCAATCCCGTACAGGGAGCATCGCCGATCCCATCTCTAAGAGCCCGCGACTCTCCTGCCCTTATTAGCGGGGACTCCATCCTGATTGGGAGGTAAAAGTTTGATTATCTTCCAAAGCAAAAGACACATGAAAAGGAATTCGGGATGAAAATCGGAAGAAGGGAAGATTCCGATCGTCCCGCAGCGCTTCGATTTTGTTTTATTTTGTTCTTTTTGTACAGTGTTTCGTATCGTCTATAATCTTACACTCTGGAGGTGTGGAAGCCTTACTGAAGATATTGAAATTTATTGTATTGAATATTGTGTCAATAGTAGAAATAAATTGAGGGATAACTGATAATAAAATACTGAGAGAGAGAGAGAGAGAGAGAGAGAGAGAGAGAGAGAGAGAGAGAGAGGAGGGAGAGAGAGAGAGGGAGAGAGAGAGAGAGAGAGGGAGAGAGAGAGAGAGAGAGAGAGAGAGAGAGAGACAGGTAAAGAAAGAGAGAGAGAGAGAACCCAGGTTTACCTGTAATGTGTTTCGGGAGTGTTTCTTCGGGCGGATCCTAGGCCTGATCTCCCTATTGATTGCCTGTTTAACCAGCCTGTTGCTGTTGGTGGCCCCTCTGGTGCACATAGCCATCACAGCCTGGTTGATGTGCACAACGGGCGTAGTAATCAAGTTACCTCCTGGACACTTCTACACTCGTTTGAAGAATATTTGTGATATCTGTTGGTAGCAGATGGTAGAGTCTGGGACCACGGATGTTGACACAGTGATTTCTTCTTGTGCTTGCGGGTTCCCTACTTTTCACCGGATCTATTTTATACTTCATATATCTCGAGTATGTTGTTATGATAGTGTGTAGATTTGTTACCAGATCCCTCAGGTATCTACTATGTGTGTACATATTTCTCTCTCTCTCTTCTCTCTCTCTCTCTCTCTCTCTCTCTCTCTCTCTCTTGCCTTCTTTCCAAAGATAGCATTCCCAGTTTTTTGAGGCGTTTTCAGTAGTTTAAATGTTATATTGGTTCTCTGCGTTATATTGGTTCTCTGCTCCGTTCTTACTTGGTTTGAACGGAGCTGTCAACACCGTGCAGTACTCCCAGAGAGAGAACACAAGTGATTAGAATAGTGTTACCATTGGCATTATTTCTCATGGTGGTGTTCGTCATTTGTTTAAGACCTGGGTCACCAGACTACAGGTTGCTTCCTAGACTACCACCAGCTGTGTCAACCAGACTACAGGTTGCTTCCTAGACTACCACCAGCTGTGTCAACCAGACTACAGGTTGCTTCCTAGACTACCACCAGCTGTGTCAACCAGACTACAGGTTGCTTCCTAGACTACCACCAGCTGTGTCAACCAGACTACAGGTTGCTTCCTAGACTACCACCAGCTGTGTCATTCTGCTCTTACTGGCGGCGAGACTTTGTTGGTGTTGTTCTTGTTCTTGTTATGCTTCTTGTTATGCTTCTTGTTGTAGGTGATGTTATTCTTCTTTTCGTCCTCTTCTTCTTATTATTATTATTATTATTTCTACTTATTCTTCTTTTCCCTTATTCTTCTTCTGATCTGCCTCCATCTTTCTCCTCTCCTCCTCCTCCTACTTCCCCTCCTCCTGTTTGTCTCCTTGCTTCCCACCACTACTGGCAGTGGCATATAGCCAGTGGGTCTTGTCCAGTGCACCTGTGACAGTGCCACACCCTTACTACTATCCCCTTATCTAGCCCCACCACCTCACCCCCTACCTTCTTTCTTTCCCCACTAAAGAAAATCAGTGACCCCCACTCCAAATTTAGATGGGTTTTGGTTGCTATGCGATTCGTGTATCCCATAAGCCCAGCCCACAGACAAAAGGAATATAGAGTATAGCATAAATTTCTCATGAACGTAAATATATCAGCATTGAAGATTTGAACGGCACTGTATGACCTTTGTGCGTTTAGCACTTAGTTATGATTTATAATAAGGTTTGAAGCCAGTCAGAAGAGGCATTCACAAGTTATCACAAGGAAACTAAATCCAGGTATAATTTATATGACACTGAGCAGTAGGAAGCTGTACATGCCAGTAGTCGACGACCATTTTCCTGGTTACAGTACGCTAGTGTTGACATTTTGAAAGCAGTAGGTTGAGGAGTTCTCAGGTTATAGATGAAAATTCCACAGGACGGACAAAAAATAGAAAATAAGAGAGTATTTAAGTAAGCACTTACAGGTAGCCCTTCAGGGAGACCTAATAATGACCTTTCAAATGCAGTTTGACCACCTGACCTCCAGCTCTTCCTCCCTCGCTCGCTCCTACCATTTACCCCCCTGTACTTCACAACATCCAACCACTCTTCCTCTCACCACTCCCTTATAATCCCCTTTTCATCTTCATGCCTCTTACCCCCATGTCCAGCAACCATGTACAACAATCCCTTGCAGCTGACCACTAGTTCCTTTCTTTTTATTTTTCTGTATTTCCAACATGGCCGCTTTGTTTACTCTGACGTCACTCATCTTCTCGCCAAAATGAAATATTTCCAAGATGGCCGCTTTGTTTACTTCCTCTCTGACGTCACTCATCTTCCCGCCAAAATGAAA
>WNWK01001430.1:57500-72500 GCA_009830355.1 Cherax destructor
CACATACACACACACACACACACACAACACACACACAACAACACACACACACAAAAACACACACACAACACACACACACAAACACACACACACACACAACACACACACACACAACACACACACACACACAACACACACACAACACACACACACACAAACACACACACAACACACAACACACAACACACACACACACACACACACACACAACACACACACAAACACAACACACACACACACACAAACACAACACACACACACACAACACACAACACACACACACACACACACACACACACAACACACACAACACACACACAACACACACACACACACAACACACACACACACACACACACACACACACACACACACACACTTAATATTCAACAGTAGTTGGTGGTGATTTTTGGCTTTATTCATCTCGTCTGATACACAAACAAAGGTGAGAAAAACTACAAGGAGTGACCTCCCTTACTGAATACCAGGGAGACAGGGCGAGCATGTGGGGAGGCAGGGTGAGCATGTGGGGAGGCAGGGCGAGCATGTGGGGAGGCAGGGCGAGCATGTGGGGAGGCAGGGAGGAGGAGCCAGGGAGACAGAACATTACGGAGTACGGAGACAGGGTGAGTGAGAGGATGAAGGAAAGAGAGGGAGAGGATGCAGGAAGAGGGAGAAAGGGTGAGGGAGAGGATACAATAACCTGGGAAAGTGAGGGAGATTAAGGATCTAGGGAGGAAGATAGACAATACAATCACTCTAATCTAGCCTTAAAGTTGTTGTATATTCCATACAGGTTGAGCGCTTTCTCCCATATACAACCACCGGATAGAGGAAAATAAAGAATGGGAAAGAAGGGAGGTGAGATAATAAGGACTCAGAAAAGAAGGGCATTCCAGGGAGTGAGAGATAAATCCTTCAATCCGGTTTCAATCCTCTCTCCTCGCGAACGTAAATAAGACCCATTGATGAATATCATTCCTGGTCTACTTACCTGGCCCCCCTCACTATTATTATTAGTGGTAGTATTAGTAGTACTGTTAGTAGTACTATCTAAATCGCTTTTCTTCCTTATATGGTTCCCGTCCTTTCCTCCCTGCCCTCTCTTCTTTCCTCCCTGCCCTCTCTTCTTTCCTCCCTGCCCTCTCTTCTTTCCTCCCTGCCCTCTCTTCTTTCCTCCCTGCCCTCTCTTCTTTCCTCCCTGCCCTCTCTTCTTTCCTCCCTGCCCTCTCTTCTTTCCTCCCTGCCCTCTCTTCTTTCCTCCTGCCCTCTCTTTTTCCTCCCTGCCCTCTCTTTTTCTCCCTGCCCTCTCTTCTTTCCTCCCTGCCCTCTTCTTCTTTCCTCCCTGCCCTCTCTTCTTTCCTCCCTGCCTCTCTTCTTTCCTCCTGCCCTCTCTTCTTTCTCCCTGCCCTCTCTTCTTTCCTCCCTGCCCTCTCTTCTTCCTCCCTGCCCTCCCTTTCTTTCTCCTGTCCTCCTTCTTTTCTCCTTGTCCTCCTTCTTTCCTCCTGCCCTCCCTTCTTTTCTCCCTGTCCTCCCTTCTTTCCTCCCTGCCATCCCTTCTTTTCTCCCTGTCCTCCCTTCTTTCCTCCCTGCCCTCCTTCTTTCCTCCCTGCCTCCCTTCTTTCCTCCTGCCCCCCCTTCTTTCCTCCCTGCCCCCTCCTTTTTTCCTCCCTGCCTTCCCTTCTTTCCTCCCTGCCCTCCCTTCTTTCCTCCCTGCCCTCCTTCTCTTCCTCCCTGCCCTCCTTTTTTCCTCCCGCCTTCCCTTCTTTCCTCCCTGCCCTCCTTCTTTTCTCCCTGTCCTCCCTTCTTTCCTCCCTGCCCTCCTTCTTTCCTCCCTGCCCCCCCTTCTTTCCTCCCTGCTCTTCTTCCTCCCTGCCCTCCCTTCTTTCCTCCCTGCCCTCCTTCTTTCCTCCCTGCTCTCCTCTCTCCTACTCACCTTCCCTCGCTCCTTTTCACCCTCCACCTCTCTCTCCCTTACACATCTCCCTCGCTCCTCAATCTCACTCTTTATATTCATCCTTCCTCTCTTCTCTCTCTCCTTCCCTTAGTTCCCCCCCTGCTCTCCCTCTCTTCTCCCTACCCTTCTTTTCTCCTCTCCTCCCTCTTTCCTTCCCTTCTCCCTGCTTTCCCTCCCTCCCTTCTCCCTGCTTTCCCTCCCTCCTTCTCCCTGCTTTCCCTCCCTCTCTTCTCCTGCTTTCCCTCCCTCTCTTCTCCCTGCTTTCCCTCCCTCCCTTCTCCCTGCTTTCCCTCCCTCCCTTCTCCCTGCTTTCCCTCCCTATCTTCTCCCTGCTTTCCCTCCCTTCTCCCTGCTTTCCCTCCCTCCCTTCTCCCTGCTTTCCCTCCCTGCCTCCTCCCTACCCTCCCTCTTGTTTAAAGTATCAATTTCCAAGAGCAATATTAATTATTATTGATAAAAGGGCGCTGATGGGTGTCCATATATAATGTTTATGGGAATAATGAGAGACTTGATAAAAGAGAGAATAACCTTAAACGCCGATTACCTTCCACCTTCTTCTTCCACCAATAACTAATTTAGGGTAATTATTGAGAATGTCGTTTTTGATAATGTAATTTTGGTCATGTTATGATTATATTAGATGGCAATGAGATGTAATTAAGGAGTAATTATCTCTGAAGTGGTCATTAACTTTTTTTTTTTTGGAGGACCCACTTAGGTGAGCCAGAACACACGCACACACGCACGCACACACACGCGCACACACGCACACACACACATTAATAATAATAATAATATGGTGGGTGCAGTTTAACGTCACAATTGACTTATTATTACTACACAAACTTGGCTCTAAGTCACTTTCAAAAATAATGCCTCAATTACATTTCCGCCTCCGGAAAAAATCTGGAGTCAATCACATTTGGTCACAGTCAAAGTTAATTAAAAATAATTATCACAATTTTAATCTTTCCAGACTCAAAATAAAAATAAAATATATTTCTTTTAGACTTGTATTTGATATATATATACATGCTATATATATATATATATATATATATATATATATATATATATATATATATATATATATATATATATTTATTTATTTATTTTACAGAAAATGTCATTGGGAAGCGAAGATAATTTTTGGCTGTGTTCTTAACATGTGCTTTGATGTGTGGTGAAACTGTCCATTACATTCAGCCTCTTATTATGCCTCTGAATTATTCCCTTTGTAAGTTTACACAAAGTAATTATGTAAATGTTGGTCCCATCCATACTTTTGTAAAATCAGTAGATAATAAAGTAACTCTGGTGGGGTCTTGCGGGAGCTCTGAGCTCTTTGTGAGAGCTCTGCGCTCTTTGTGGGAGCTCTGCGCTCTTTGCGGGAGCTCTGCGCTCTTTGTGAGAGCTCTGCGCTCTTTGTGGAGCTCTGCGCTCTTTGCGGGAGCTCTGCGCTCTTTGCGGGAGCTCTGCGCTCTCTCCGTGCTCTGTGATTGCAAGGCTAGTGCATGGCGGTCATGGTGGCAAAAATCAATGTTTTCTATCTGCAAATGAATCAGAATTTTAGATGAAAGCATTAAGCCATGATTCGGTCAGTCCTGGAGCGAAAAGCCTCACAACTGATCGATTGTGAACTTGACCAGCTCTGGAGCAAGACGGGCTCCTAGACCCAACTTCTACTACTACTACTACAACTTCTACTACTACTACTATTACTACTACTATCCCCTTTCTATCGTGCCACTAAAACTACTCTCCCTACTTTCTACTACCACTACCGCTACTTCTTGTTCTTCCTCTCTTGGTCACTTCCCCGTCCCCCCCTCTCCTATATATACTGGCTCCCTCACCTTCGTGTGTTAGTGTGACTTGTGCGTGTTATTTGTATATTGGAGGTTGGTCACTTTCCAGTTCTTGCAGCCACTTATAACATGTCGTGTCCTCTTGACCTCCCACTTGATGATTTCAATATATTTTCTTTTCCTTCCAGTTGTTTGTTGTAAACCTTCATGGACTGACTGGTAGTTACATTATTTTTAAATCATGACCACCGCCGAAATCCCTGCCCCTCACTGCCACTTTCACAGATACCAAATTAAGTGTTTTCAGTCTTACTCTGTAACCTGGGTTTTAAGAATTCTGAAATACACTTTTTTTGTCATGTCTCTTAAGTTTATTTGTTTTGTTTGTATATGTTTTAATATATATCAGTATATTAAACTTGGTTCTAACATACAACATGACCTTGATTCCAACATACAACATGACCTTGATTCCAACATACATCATGACCTTGATTCCAACATACAACATGACCTTGATTCCAACATACATCATGACCTTGATTCCAACATACAACATGACCTTGATTCCAACATGCAACATGACTTTGATTCCAACATACATGACCTTGATTCCCACATACAACATGACTTTGATTCCAACATACAACATGACTTTGATTCCAACATACATGACCTTGATTCCCACATACAACATGACTTTGATTCCAACATACAACATGACTTTCATTCCAACATACATGACTTTGATTCCAACATACAACATGACTTTGATTCCAACATACATGACCTTGATTCCCACATACAACATGACCTTGATTCCAACATACAACATGACCTTGATTCCAACATACAACATGATCTTGATTCCAACATACATAACCTTGATTGCCACATACAATATGACCTTGATTCCCACATACAACATGACTTTGATTCCAACATACATGACCTTGATTCCAACATGCAACATGACCTTGATTCCCACATACAACATGACCTTGATTCCAACATATAACATGACCTTGATTCCAACATACAACATGACCTTGATTCCAACATACAACATGACCTTGATTCCCACATACATCATGACCTTGATTCCAACATACAACATGACCTTGAGTCCAACAAACATGACCTTGATTCCAACATGCAACATGACCTTGAGTCCCACATACAACATGACCTTGAGTCCAACATACAACATGACCTTGATTCCCACATACAACATGACCTTGATTCAACATACAACATGACCTTGATCCACATACAACATGACTTGAGTTCCAACATACAACATGACTTTGATTCCAACATACATGACCTTGATTCCCACATACAACATGACTTTGATTCCAACACAAAATGACCTTGATTCCACATACAACATGACTTTGATTCCAACATACAACATGACTTTTTCACTATGACTTTGATTCAAATAAACAGACTTGATTCAACATACTGACCTAGTTCCCACATCACTCTTGATCAACATCAACAGAGGTTCCTACCTTCCTTGTTCCACATCATCTTGATTCACTCATGACCTTGATTCCCATCAACATACATCTGAGAGTTCCTCTCCTTGCCACATACCATCCATTCCACAATGCACATCACTGACGTTCACTACACATACCTTATCCACTCTCAGAGTTCTCATCTAAATGCCTTTATTCCCATCATGACCTGAGGTTCATCTCCCATATCCTTCCATCATCCTTGTCCATCTCTTCTCTGAGTACATCCTACATTCACTACTCCTTAGTCACATCCAGATGAGTTCTCTTTCCCATCACATGACTCTGTTCCCATCATCTCTAAGAGTTCTGCTCCTTCCCCCTCTCCCATTTATCTCTAGAGAGGTTCTCTCCTTCCTTCTCTCCCATCATCTCTAGAGAGGTTCTCTCCCTTCCTTCCCTCTCCCATCATCTCTAGAGGGGTTCTCTCTCTTCCTTCCCTCTCCCATCATCTCTAGAGAGGTTCTCTCCCTTCCTTCCCTCTCCCATCATCTCTAGAGAGGTTCTCTCCCTTCCTTCTCTCTCCCATCATCTCTAGAGAGGTTCTCTCCCTTCCTTCTCTCTCCCATCATCTCTAGAGAGGTTCTCTCCCTTCCTTCCTCTCCCATCATCTCTAGAGAGGTTCTCTCCTTCTTCCTCTCCCATCATCTCTAGAGAGGTTCTCTCCCTTCCTTCCCTCTCCCATCATCTCTAGAGAGGTTCTCTCCCTTCCTTCCCTCTCCCATCATCTCTAGAGAGGTTCTCTCCCTTCATTCTCTCTCCCATCATCTCTAGAGAGGTTCTCTCCCTTCCTTCTCTCTCCCATCATCTCTAGAGAGGTTCTCTCCCTTCCTTCTCTCTCCCATCATCTCTAGAGAGGTTCTCTCCCTTCCTTCTCTCTCCCATCATCTCTAGAGAGGTTCTCTCCCTTCCTTCTCTCTCCCATCATCTCTAGAGAGGTTCTCTCCCTTCCTTCTCTCTCCCATCATCTCTAGAGAGGTTCTCTCCCTTCCTTCCCTCTCCCATCATCTCTAGAGAGGTTCTCTCCCTTCCTTCTCTCTCCCATCATCTCTAGAGAGGTTATCTCCTTCCTTCCTCTCCCATCATCTCTAGAGAGGTTCTCTCCTTCCTTCTCTCCCATCATCTCAGAGGTTCTCTCCTTCATTCTCTCCCATCATCTCTAGAGGTTCTCTCCTTCCTTCTCTCTCCATCATCTCTGAGGTTCTCTCCTCCTTCTCCCTCTCTCAGGTTCTCCTTCTCTCCATCATCTCTAGAGGTTCTCTCCTTCCTTCTCTCTCCATCATCTCTAAGAGGTTCTTCCTTCTTCCTCTCCCATCATTCTAGAGGGTTCTTCCTCACTTCTCCCATATTAAGGTATTTTCTCAGCATCATCTAGTTCCTTCTCTTATCATCTCAAGGTCTCTCCTTCTCTCTCTCTCTCTCAGGTTCTCTCCTTCCTTCTCTCTCATCATCTCAGAGTTCTTCCTTTCTTCTCTCTCATCTCTCAGAGGTTCTCTTCTTCTCTCCTCTCTCTAAGTTCTCCTTCTCTCTTCCACATCCAGAGGCTTTTATCATTAGGAGGGTTTCCTAACTTAGTTTAAACTAGGGTAATAAGTCCTGATCATCTTTGACATCATACATCATCTCTTCTTCTCTCTCTCACGAGAATTCTCTCTCATCCTGGCAAAGATTACACCTTGAATCATCAACACCCACAGTTTCGTCATTCTCTAATGATATTACAAGCTAGAGACTATTCTCATCTTTTCCTCTTTACAAGTTTCTAGTTATTATCCTGAAATTTTAACTGGCTTATTTAGGAAGGATCGGAATCATGTTAACGCCAACTTCTTTGATATTAAGAACTAGAGCTTGTTTAGAATTTAATTTTAACTGGTTGGTTGGTTAATGGGGTTTGAAGCCTATCTACCACACGATACTGCATGTCACCTGTTCATCTCCAGTCAAGAATATTTTAATACCCAAAACATTGATTAAAATACACCTCTCAGTGTATATACACTGAGACACCTCTCAGTGTATATACACTGAGACACCTCTTAGTGTATATACACTGAGACATTCGGGTTCATGTATATTCAGCCCACAATTTTGGTTTCTTGTTTTCTTTGAGTTGACGTGATGTATATAACTTCTTGTTGGCATTAAGATGATCTTTCAGGGGGGGGGTAGAGATGAAGTCAGTGTAACACTGAAGTCAAAAGTTCGATATAACGAATCCCTGAGAGCTGTTTAAAGGGAATACCTGGTTGGGGTGTTTGTAACCTAACATCCGGCTCCCCGGATCATGTCACCTGGTGCTTGTACCTAGGAGCATGTCACCTGGTGCTCAGAACTAGGAGCATGTCACCTGGTGCTCAGAACTAGGAGCATGTCACCTGGTGCTCAGAACTAGGAGCATGTCACCTGGTGCTCAGAACTAGGAGCATGTCACCTGGTGCTCAGAACTAGGAGCATGTCACCTGGTGCTTGTACCTAGGAGCATGTCACCTGGTGCTCAGAACTAGGAGCATGTCACCTGGTGCTTAGAACTAGGAGCATGTCACCTGGTACTTGTACCTAGGAGCATGTCACCTGGTGCTCAGAACTAGGAGCATGTCACCTGGTGCTTAGAACTAGGAGCATGTCACCTGGTGCTTGTACCTAGGAGCATGTCACCTAGTGCTTAGAACTAGGAGCATGTCACCTGGTGCTCAGAACTAGGAGCATGTCACCTGGTGCTTAGAACTAGGATCATGTCACCTGGTGCTTAGAACTAGGAGCATGTCACCTGGTGCTTAGAACTAGGAGCATGTCACCTGGTGCTTAGAACTAGGAGCATGTCACCTGGTGCTTAGAACTAGGAGCATGTCACTTGGTGCTCAGAACTAGGAGCATGTCACCTGGTGCTTAGAACTAGGAGCATGTCACCTGGTGCTTAGAACTAGGAGCATGTCACCTGGTGCTTAGAACTAGGAGCATGTCACCTGGTGCTTAGAACTAGGAGCATGTCACCTGGTGCTTGTACCTAGGAGCATGTCACCTGGTGCTCAGAACTAGGAGCATGTCACCTGGTGCTTAGAACTAGGAGCATGTCACCTGGTGCTTAGAACTAGGAGCATGTCACCTGGTGCTTAGAACTAGGAGCATGTCACCTGGTGCTTAGAACTAGGAGCATGTCACCTGGTGCTTAGAACTAGGAGCATGTCACCTGGTGCTTAGAACTAGGAGCATGACACCTGGTGCTTAGAACTAGGAGCATGTCACCTGGTGCTTAGAACTAGGAGCATGTCACCTGGTGCTTAGAACTAGGAGCATGTCACCTGGTGCTTAGAACTAGGAGCATGTCACCTGGTGCTTAGAACTAGGAGCATGTCACCTGGTGCTTAGAACTAGGAGCATGTCACCTGGTGCTTAGAACTAGGAGCATGTCACCTGGTGCTTAGAACTAGGAGCATGTCACCTGGTGCTTAGAACTATGAGCATGTCACCTGGTGCTTAGAACTAGGAGCATGTCACCTGGTGCTTAGAACTATGAGCATGTCATCTGGTGCTTAGAACTATGAGCATGTCACCTAGTGCTTAGAACTAGGAGCATGTCACCTGGTGCTTAGAACTATGAGCATGTCACCTGGTGCTTAGAACTAGGAGCATGTCACCTGGTGCTTAGAACTATGAGCATGTCACCTGGTGCTTAGAACTAGGAGCATGTCACCTTGGTGCTTAGAACTAACCAGAACTGACGCCTTGTACCGGGGGTCACGGGAAGGGGGTAGTTACTAGGCACTAGTTTGACAGGTTCTTGTTTGTCCAGCTGATTCTGACGTCGTAGTCTCCGCTTTTTTTTGCGCTGCAATTTGCGCGCGAAAATAGCAATTCTCTGCGTCTGTCGTCCGCTGCGGTGTGTTACGACGTTTGTGTGTGTGTGGCTGTAGGTGGGTTTTTTATTGTGGGCAGGAGGGAGAGTGAGGTTCATTCAGTGTGACGTAAATGTTTGGGATAATGAAGGGTGGTATCCAGCGGTCTCTTAGTTCTCTCTCTATATCCCTCTCCTTCTCTCTCTCTCTCTCTCTCTCTCTCTCTCTCTCTCTCTCTCTCTCTCTCTCTCTCTTCTCTGTATCCCTCTCTCTCTCTGTATCCCTTTTCCTCTCTCTCTTCTCTCTGTATCCTCTCTCTCTCTCTCTCTGTATCCTTCCTTTTCTCTCTCTCTCCCTCTCTCTTTCTCTTTCTCTCTGTATCCCTCTCCTCTCTCTCTCTCCTTCTCTCTCTCTGTATCCCTCTCCTTCTCTCTCTCTCTCTATCTCTCTCTCTCTCTGTATCCCTCTCCTTCTCTCTCTATCCTCTCTCTCTCTCTTCTCTCTCTCTCACACAACGTTCAAATATTCACGATCATTCGCCTTTTTCGCCGGAATTAATGTCTTTCCTCATCTGAAATTAATGGAAAGTATTTCCAATTGGCAGATTTTTATTACTCACAATAAAGATAATATTTTTCAACTAATTTGTGACTCATTTCAGGAACTTCAAGTTCGGGAAGTATTTATTTTCTTCTAAATTAAATACATAGATAAGGAATATAAAATAGGGATCTGCTCTTTTAAACTGTGGGGACTTGTATCTCTAATAGGCTTAAATGGGGTTTAAATAGGTTTTGAAATGGGTATGTGAATTGGTGATATATAGGTTTTATAATGGGTATATGAATTGGTTTTTAAATAGGGTTTAAAATGAGTATATTAGTTTGTTTTAAATGGGTTTCAAAATTGGTATATGAATCGGTTTTAAATAGGGTATATGAATTGGTTTTAAATGGGTTTTATAGGGATTTATATTTTAAATAGGGTTTAAAATGGGTTTTAACGGGGATTTAAATTGGTTTTAAATGGGATTTAAATTGGTTTTAAATGGGTTTTAAAGGGGGGTTTAAATTGGTTTTAAATAGGTTTAATATGGGGTTTAAAGGGGGATTTAAATTGGTTTTAAATGGGATTTAAATTGGTTTTAAAGGGGGATTTAAATTGGTTTTAAATAGGTTTTAAAATGGGTTTTAAAGGGGGATTTAAATTAGTTTAAGTACGATGGAAAATAAGTTAAAAACGAGTCTAATATAGACTTCAAAATTGTTTGTGTACACAGGTGTTACTGGTGCAGGTTTATACACCTGCACCAGAACCAGACACTGTCAATACAAATCTTATTAAATGTCTAGAAATACAGATAGAACTGTATCACTGCAGACACCAAGAGAACCTCACCCCGCCATGTAAGTCGTGTTCTGTTAATATCACGTACCTGTAAGACCCTCCAAAGATGTTCTTCACTGGTAATCCCTTCCTCTCTCCCAAGATGTTCTTCACTGGTAATCCCTTCCTCTCCCCAAGATGTTCTTCACTGGTAATCCTTCCTCTCCCCAAGATGTTATTCACTGGTAATCCCCTTTCCTCTCTCCCAAGATGTTATTCACTGGTAATCCCTTCCTCTCCCCAAGATGTTTTCACTGGTAATCCCTTCCTCTCTCCCAAGATGTTATTCACTGGTAATCGCTTCCTCTCCCCCAAGATGTCCTTCACTGGTAATCCCTTCCTCTCCCCTAAGATGTTCTTCACTGGTAATCCCTTCCTCTCTCCCAAGATGTTCTTCACTGGTAATCCCTTCCTCTCTCCCAAGATGTTCTTCACTGGTAATCCCTTCCTCTCCCCCAAGATGTTCTTCACTGGTAATCCCTTCCTCTCTCCCAAGATGTTCTTCACTGGTAATCCCTTCCTCTCTCCCAAGATGTTCTTCACTGGTAATCCCTTCCTCTCCCCCAAGATGTTCTTCACTGGTAATCCCTTCCTCTCCCCCAAGATGTTCTTCACTGGTAATCCCTTCCTCCCCCCTAAGATGTTCTTCACTGGTAATCCCTTCCTCTCTCCCAAGATGTTCTTCACTGGTAATCCCTTCCTCTCTCCCAAGATGTTCTTCACTGGTAATCCCTTCCTCTCCCCCAAGATGTTCTTCACTGGTAATTCCTTCCTCTCCCCAAGATGTTCTTCACTGGTAATCCCTTCCTCTCCCCCAAGATGTTATTCACTGGTAATCCCTTCCTCTCCCCCAAGATGTTCTTCACTGGTAATCCCTTCCTCTCTCCCAAGATGTCATTCACTGGTAATCCCTTCCTCTCTCCCAAGATGTTATTCACTGGTAATCCCTTCCTCTCTCCCAAGATGTTGTTCACTGGTAATCCCTTCCTCTCTCCCAAGATGTTGTTCACTGGTAATCCCTTCCTCTCTCCCAAGATGTTGTTCACTGGTAATCCCTTCCTCTCTCCCAAGATGTTGTTCACTGGCAATCCCTTCCTCTCTCCCAAGATGTTGTTCACTGGTAATCCCTTCCTCTCTCCCAAGATGTTGTTCACTGGTAATCCCTTCCTCTCTCCCAAGATGTTGTTCACTGGTAATCCCTTCTTCTCCCCTAAGACGTTCTTCACTGGTAATCCCTTCCTCTCTCCCAAGATGTTATTCACTGGTAAACCCTTCCTCTCTCCCAAGATGTTATTCACTGGTAATCCCTTCCTCTCCCCCAAGATGTTCTTCACTGGTAATCCCTTCCTCTCTCCCAAGATGTTATTCACTGGTAATCCCTTCCTCTCCCCCAAGATGTTATTCACTGGTAATCCCTTCCTCTCTCCCAAGATGTTATTCACTGGTAATCCCTTCCTCTCCCCCAAGATGTTCTTCACTGGTAATCCCTTCCTCTCCCCCAAGATGTTCTTCACTGGTAATCCCTTCCTCTCTCCCAAGATGTTGTTCACTGGTAATCCCTTCCTCTCTCCCAAGATGTTCTTCACTGGTAATCCCTTCCTCTCTCCCAAGATGTTATTCACTGGTAATCCCTTCCTCTCTCCCAAGATGTTATTCACTGGTAATCCCTTCCTCTCTCCCAAGATGTTGTTCACTGGTAATCCCTTCCTCTCTCCCAAGATGTTATTCACTGGTAATCCCTTCCTCTCCCCCAAGATGTTATTCACTGGTAATCCCTTCCTCTCTCCCAAGATGTTATTCACTGGTAATCCCTTCTTTAAATCACTTGCCAAGGCTGCTGCTTAAGAAGGAATTGCTTAACAGTTGTTGATCATATCTCACAAATTATTTACACTGAAGGATTTAATCAGGAGTCTACTGGCAGGGCTACATCTGTTGTTGTTGCTACCTCCAACAGGAGTCTACTGGCAGGGCTACATCTGCTGTCGTTGCTTCCTCCAACAGGAGTCTACTGGCAGGGCTACATCTGCTGTTGTTGCTACCTCCAACAGGAGTCTACTGGCAGGGCTACATCTGCTGTTGTTGCTACCTCCAACAGGAGTCTACTGGCAGGGCTACATCTGTTGTTGTTGCTACCTCCAACAGGAGTCTACTGGCAGGGCTACATCTGCTGTTGTTGCTACCTCCAACAGGAGTCTACTGGCAGGGCTACATCTGCTGTTGTTGCTACCTCCAACAGGAGTCTACTGGCAGGGCTACATCTGCTGTTGTTGCTACCTCCAACAGGAGTCTACTGGCAGGGCTACATCTGTTGTTGTTGCTACCTCCAACAGGACTCTACTGGCAGGGCTACATCTGTTGTTGTTGCTACCTCCAACAGGAGTCTACTGGCAGGGCTACATCTGCTGTTGTTGCTACCTCCAACAGGAGTCTACTGGCAGGGCTACATCTGCTGTTGTTGCTACCTCCAACAGGAGTCTACTGGCAGGGCTACATCTGTTGTTGTTGCTACCTCCAACAGGACTCTACTGGCAGGGCTACACCTGCTGTTGTTGCTACCTCCAACAGGAGTCTACTGGCAGGGCTACATCTGCTGTTGTTGCTACCTCCAACAGGAGTCTACTGGCAGGGCTACATCTGTTGTTGTTGCTACCTCCAGCAGGAATCTACTGGTAGTGCTACACCTGCTGTTGTTGCTACCTCCAGCAGGAGTCTACTAGCAGGGCTACATCTGCTGCTGTTGACACCTTCCTAGATAAGAACTATAACATCCTCGCCCAGTTAGTCTTAAGAATTAACAACTGGACGTCTGCACTGCAAACTGAGTTGTGTGCCATCCTAATGGCACTGAAGGTAACTTAACTCCTTGATTATCACTGATTCTGTGTCATCACTGAAGACTTTTGACTTAATAACTAACAACATTCTCATTGTGACAGATAAGATAATTGTAGATGTAAATTCAGATGTACTCCTGTTAACCCTTTTCTGGCCTAGTTCCTAGGCCTATTGTGTATCCATACGCTCTTTACGTCAGATGGATGAGACATACTAGCACTCCACACAGGATGGATATGAGTGCACAAACTAGCTACTCCATCCACAGGATGGATTGATACATACTAGCACCATCCACAGGATGGATATGAGTACACAAAAACTAGCACTACCATCCACAGGATGGATATGAGTGCACAATAAACTAGCCACTACCATCCACAGGATGGATATGAGTCACAATAAACTAGCCACTACCATCCACAGGATGGATATGAGGTGCACAATAAACTAGCCACTACCATCCAGGATGGATATGAGTGCACAATCATAGCCACTACCATCCACAGGATGGATATAGTCACAAACTAGCCATACCATCCACAGGATGGATATGAGTACACAATAAATGCCACTCATCACAGGATGGATATGAGTCAAAACTAGCCACTACATCCAAGGATGGATATGAGTCCCAAAATAACTACTACCATCCACAGGATGGATATGAGTCACAATAAACTAGCCACTACCATCCACAGGATGGATATGAGTACACAATAAACTAGCCACTACCATCCACAGGATGGATATGAGTACACAATAAACTAGCCACTACCATCCACAGGATGGATATGAGGTACACAATAAACTAGCCACTTCCTCGGCAAAATCTAAAATCTGAAGAAAGATAAATGCAAGGGGAATTTAATGATAGCTCTAGGCCTTTCGTGTATCAATCAACACAACATCAGGAGCTTTCATTGTTGTGGAAATAAGTTGGAAGTCTAGGTAGACTCTGGAGAGAGTCGTTCCCCTGAACGACTTCTGTATTTCCTACTCTATCTCTGCAACATTGCAAGCTTCTGACGATGTGTTGATTGCAACACGAAAAACATAGGGCTATCATTCAACTCGCCCTGTGGTTATTTAGCACCTTCCATCGCTTGTTCACGATTATTGCATAGTAATATATGTGTAAAATACCCAGGATAACCCCCAAAAAGTTAGACGGTGTGACTTATTTACGTTGAGGTCCTTGAATGTTAATAATGAGAGAGAAGCAAGAGGTGAGGGATGAGGGGTTAGGACTCTCCATCTGAAAGCCAATGACAAATGATGCAGTATATATTAGGTCATGCAGCGGGGTGCAGAATAAGGTCCATTGAAGGAGCCGACTTCTACAGCACCTCCGCCAGGCTCCTCCTTCCCCAGACTAGCCTTCCCACCACCAGTAATCACAAGATATCACACCTGTGCCCACGCAGGGCAACATCGAGCTGAAAGAGAGGGGGATAGAAAGGCTAGAATACCTTGCTAGCCCTTAGTGCTAGCCGCTGATAGCTCCAGGACCTTGCCAGATACGAACACTCCCAAACACCTTCTGATATAATGGAACTTTTAGTAATTCGTTATATTGATTGCTATCTGGGTTTTGCGTGTGTCGATGCGAGGATTATGGGAGGGCGAGTGGTGGAGGCGCGGAGAAG
>WNWK01001430.1:77500-82500 GCA_009830355.1 Cherax destructor
AGTGAGCTGAGACTTCAGAGTTCAGTGAAGCTGTGAGGACTTATGTAGTGTTCCTGATTCTCTAGATCTGCAATTCAGCCTGAGCTGGAGAAGTCCAGTATTCAGCCTAGGAGAACTGATTTATGGTCATCATTGGCTGAGACTCTCATAGTGTAAAACTGTCAGTGGGCTTTTTAATATATATATATTATATATATAGTAATATTCATGTATTGCAGTCACTGGCTGGGAGACTCCAGTAGTGTCAGCCTGAAGCTAGGAGACTCCAGTATGTCAGCCTGAGCTGGGAGACTCCAGTAGTGTCAGCCTGAGCTGGGAGACTCCAGTAGTGTCAGTCTGAGCTGGGGGACTAGTAGTGTCAGCCTGAGCGAGACTCCAAATGTCAGCCTGAGCTGGGAGACTCAGTAGTGTCAGCTGAGCTGGAGACTCCAGTAGTGTCAGCCTGAGCTGGGAGACTCCAGTAGTGTCAGCCTGAGCTGGAGACTCCAGTAGTGTCAGCTGAGCTGGGAGACTCAGTAGTGATCTGAGCTGGAGACTCCAGTAGTGTCAGCCTGAGCTGGGAGACTCCCGTAGTGTCAGCCTGAGCTGGGAGACTCCAGTAGGTCAGTCTGAGCTGGGAGACTCCAGTAGTGTCAGCCTGAGGGGACTTTAGTAATAATAAGTAGCATTTTGTCTACCTGGAGGGTATTCCGGGGTCAGCGCCCCCGCGGCCCGGTCCATGACCAGGCCTCCTGGTGGATCAGGGCCTGATCATCCAGGCTGTTACTGCTGGCCGCACGTAGTCCATTGTACGAACCACAGCCTGGCTGATCCGGTACTGACTTTAGGTATCAGCTCCCTCTTGAAGACAACCAGGGGTCTATTGGTAATTCCTCTTATGGCTGGTGGGAGGCTATTGAACAGTCTTGGGCCCCGGACACTTAGTGTGTTTTCTCTTAGTGTACCAGTGGCGCCCCTACTCTTCACTGGGGGTACGTTACATTGCCTGTATGGAGTGATTTCTGTGTGCTGGTTTGGACTAGTCCCTTCAGAATCTTCCAGGTGTAGATTATGATATATCTCTCTCGCCTGCGCTCCAGTGAGTACAAGTCAAGTGCTTCCAGGCGTTCCCAGTAGTTAAGGTGTTTGATGGAACTTATACGTGTAGTAAAGGTTCTCTGTACATTCTCTAGATCTGCAATTTCACCTTCCTTGAATGTGGATGTTAATGTACAGCAGTATTCCAGCCTAGAGAGAACAAGTGATTTAAAATGGATCATCATTGGCTTGCAAATTTACATTACTAATAAGATTTTCGTAAGACTGTTTTCACAGTGGTTCTGCATATATATATATATATATATATATATATATATATATATATATATATATATATATATATGATATATTTATATATATCTTATATCAAATGTAAAACGTCAATGAAAAACCAATTCAAGCTTGGGAAACATTCTTTGCAAACATAGTCCTTTGTAATTTCTAAAGTAACGCAGTAACACTCACTGAACAGGAAGTGGGGGGATAAGATGAGGAGGAGGAACACAAGGGGCAAGGAGAAGAAGGGGGCAATAAAACGAGGTGGAACAGAGTAAGACGAAGTAGCGGACGATAAACAAGGAAGAGGTGTGTGTGTGTGTGTGTGTGTGTGTGTGTGTGTGTGTGTGTGTGTGTGAGGCTGTGGTGTGGTGTAGGTAAAGGCTGTGAGTGGTGGTTGGTGGGAGGGGGAGGGGGTAGGCGGTACGTAGGTACTAATTTACTAACACTTCGCTCATCCCTAATAGTAGACCATTAACAACGATGTGTCATAATTATCATCCCATGAGATCTAACCAACACCTCTCTTATCTCTCTTCTCTCTCTCTCTCTCTCTCTCTCTCTCTCTCTCTCTCTCTCTCTCTCTCTAATAGTTGATTTACACTGAATGCCATTTTTTTATAAATTCTGCTCCTGAGAAATAAATTAAAAAAAAAACTCATTTTAAATACCTACTTTTGAGTCCTAATCTTGCTATTAACTATCAAGTTTGTAGCCCATACTGGAGCTGTAACAGCAGCAATAACCAAGGCTTTGTAAGTCTTCAAAAATTACAGTTTATTGTCTGGTATATTACATTTTTTATTTCAAAAGGGGCACACCAGGGATACATGAATTTAATATTCTGAAGAAGCCAGCCAGTGGCTTCTTCAGTCCAATGTAGAGAGAGTCGGAAGGTGAGGAGGAGGAGGAGGAGTTTGAGGTAATCAGTCGCTTTTTTTTTAAAAAGTTTATTTAAATATTTTTTCGTGTGTTGCTGATTTTGTAGATAATATAATGTGGTTAATATTAACCCACAAGAAGACAGATACACAGGAGGTTAATTGATCTGTATATTTCGATAACTTTCTGGGATCATCTTCTGCTGAAGAGGACTCCTGAAGGGGGTCGATATATACAGATCAATTAATCTGCCGAATTCCTTCACGTGGGTCATTACCGATCATTAACAAGTGTCTATTACACTTCAGTTACCCATAGTGGAATGTGGTTAGGTTTCTTGTCAGGTCTGTGGGATTTCGATACTGTGTACTTAGACTGTCTGTATTTTGAGTCGAAGAAAAAGGCAGACGAGAGAGAAGGGACCAGCAACTTGTTCCCAGCATAACAATAATAATCGATTCAGTTGGGGGGTTTGTATTTACGAGATGAGTAGAGAGAGAGAAAGCCCTGGAGGGGGCAGAGAGGCTGCCATTTACACCCCTTCCTTAAAATAACCCGGGCAAAAACTAATCACCAATGTGCCCAGCAAGTAAAGAGCGGCGCCTTATCAATATTGCCCAGGTAAAAACAAAAAAAAAATAACAGAAGAAAATCGCGCCTGAACAAGGAGTAGCCGGGGATTGTTTGTGTGTGTGGGCAACCAACAGCCGGTCCCATCTCAGAGGTGTCTGTAATACCACGGGGTCACGTGATCATCGGCTCGGCCATCAACAATAATAACCCACAAAATCAGACCGTGAAAAAGGCGTAACAATCAAATTAGGTTGGTAGCCAGCATCACAAGGGCACAAGTTCCTCCCCCTCCAGCGTCTGGCAGCAGATGGCCAGCCTGGAAAACTAATCGTACCGTTTGAGGCTACATCATAATGAGTATATTTGTAACCCCGCTTAACCTGCCACAGCACATCCTGCCGTTGTGGTAAACACGTAGGGACCGTCCCCCTGGGCTACGCTGTATTGACAACGTATGAAAAGTCAATACAAAGGTGCTAGGGGAAGGTGCGCATGCGCCACCTGGTCGCAATGTTGTTGTAGCCATCTACCTTCGTAGATCAACCTGACAACTCTTTATGTTTCTTAAATAAGAGTTACACACAAGGTGTGCCGACCCTCGCTATTATTTTCCCCTCTTTTTCGTTGCTCCACCTTACACGAGGTTGCTGCCAGTTGTGCACTTGGTCAGTGCTCAACCCGCGGCCTCTTCTTCTCTACGCTAACCTGGAGGTTTACCTGGTGTTTACCTGGTGTTTACCTGGAGGTTTACCTGGTGTTTACCTGGAGGTTTACCTGGTGTTTACCTGGAGGTTTACCTAGAGGTTTACCTGCTGTTTACCTGGAGGTTTACCTGGAGTTTACCTGGTGTTTACCTGGAGGTTTACCTGGTGTTTACCTGGAGGTTTACCTGGAGTTTACCTGGAGGTTTACCTGGTGTTTGC
Source organism: Cherax destructor (assembly GCA_009830355.1). Lineage (NCBI taxonomy): Eukaryota > Metazoa > Arthropoda > Malacostraca > Decapoda > Parastacidae > Cherax > Cherax destructor. The sequence goes on from WNWK01001430.1 coordinate 81,193, forward strand.
CTGGAGGTTTACCTGGTGTTTGCCTGGAGGTTTACCTGGAGTTTACCTGGTGTTTACCTGGAGTTGCTTCGTGAGGTCAGCGCCCCTGTGGTCCGGTCCCAGACCAGGTCTCCTGGTTGCTGCCTTGATCCATCAAGTTGTTAGTGCTCGCCGCCAGCAGTACAACGTCTGCACCACAACACAGCTGATCAGGAACTGTTTTAGAGGAATTAGTCGAGTTTCCTCTTGAAGACAACTATGAGTTTGTTGATGATCCCTCTTATGTATGAAGGGAAGGTGTTGAAGAGTCTTGGTACCTTCACACTTATTGAGTTCTCTCTCAGTGTACTCAGTGCTGGATGTATCCTGCACTGTCTGTCAAGCATCTTGTGTTTATAAGTAGTAATTTCAGTTTGGTACCAATCCCTCCAGTATCTTCCAGGTGTAGATTATGATGTATCTTTCTCGCCTACGTTCTAAGGAGTACAGTTCTGGGGACTTCAAGCACTGCCAGTAATTTATGTGCTTGACTGAAGATTCTCTCTACATTAGTACATAGTACACAACAATATTCCAGTCTAGAGAGAACCAGTGACCCGAAGAGTATCATCACTGGCTTGGCATCTCTTGTTTTGAAGGTTCTAGTTATCCAACCTACCATTTTCCTTGTAGATGCGATAACAATGTTGTTATGCACCTTGAACGTGAGATCTGACATTATCACTCCCAGGTCTTTCACATTTAACTTACGTTCTATTGAGTGTCTGAGGTTTGTCTTGTACTCTGATCTTGTTTTCATTTCCTCCCATCATTTTTCCCTGTACACACACACACACACTCACACACACACACACACACACACACACACACACACACACACACACACACACACACACACACACACACACACACACACACACACACACACACACACACACACACACACTCACACACACACACACTCACACACACACACACACACTCTCTCTCACACACACACACACACACACACACACACACAGGTCATCAGACACTTTAATTTTCATCGGCGGAATTTTCTAAAAGAGAGGAAATTCACTTTTTATTTTTAATGTCCGGTTGTTAGAGGAGACTGGAAGTCCCCTCAGTACTCTTGTTAGTACTCTTGTTAGTGCTCTTGTTAGTGCTCTTGTTAGTACTCTTGTTAGTGCTCTTGTTAGTGCTCTTGTTAGTGCTCTTGTTAGTGCTCTTGTTAGTACTCTTGTTAGTGCTCTTGTTAGTGCTCTTGTTAGTACTCTTGTTAGTGCTCTTGTTAGTGCTCTTGTTAGTACTCTTGTTAGTATTCTTGTT
>WNWK01001430.1:87500-90000 GCA_009830355.1 Cherax destructor
CTGGGATATCCTGGGTGGCTAACACTCCCTACCCTGGGTTATCCTGGGTGGCTAACACTCCCTACCCTGGGTTATCCTGGGTGGCTAACACTCCCTACCCTGGGTTATCCTGGGTGGCTAACACTCCCTACCCTGGGTTATCCTGGGTGGCTAACCTCCCTACCCTGGGTTATCCTGGGTGGCTAACACTCCCTACCCTGGGTTATCCTGGGTGGCTAACACTCCCTACCCTGGGTTATCCTGGGTGGCTAACACTCCCTACCCTGGGTTATCCTGGGTGACTAACACTCCCTACCCTGGGTTATCCTGGGTGGCTAACCCTCCCTACCCTGGGTTATCCTGGGTGGCTAACCCTCCCTACCCTGGGTTATCCTGGGTGGCTAACCCTCCCTACCCTGGGTTATCCTGGGTGGCTAACCCTCCCTACCCTGGGTTATCCTGGGTGGCTAACACTCCCTACCCTGGGTTATCCTGGGTGGCTAACCTCCTACCCTGGGTTATCCTGGTGGCTAACCTCCACCTGGTTATCCTGGTGGCTAACACTCCCTACCCTGGGTTATCCTGGGTGGCTAACCCTCCCTACCCTGGGTTATCCTGGGTGGCTAACACTCCCTACCCTGGGTTATCCTGGGTGGCTAACCCTCCCTACCCTGGGTTATCCTGGGTGGTAACCCTCCCGTACCCTGGGTTATCCTGGGTGGCTAACACTCCTACCCTGGGTTATCCTGGGTGGCTAACCCTCCCTACCCTGGGTTATCCTGGGTGGCTAACCCTCCCTACCCTGGGTTATCCTGGGTGGCTAACTCCCGGGTATCTGGCTCCACCTGATCTGTGTACTCTACCTGTTATCTGGTGGCTAACCTCTACCGGGTTCTGGTGTACACCTGTATCCTGGGTAACACCTACCCGTATCCTGCTAACCCACTGGGTTATCTGTGGTAACCCTCTGGTTACCGTGTACCTCTCCTGGGTTATCCTGACCCTACCGTTATCCTGGTGGTAACCACTGTATACTCAGTTATCTGTACTTACCTGGTATCCTGGAACCCTACCGGGTTATCTGGTGCTAACCTACCTGTATCTGCACGTACAATCCTGCCAGACCCAACAACATCATGGAATCTTGGTTCAGACTTTGTGTTGTTTTGAGTCAGTAAAAGACACGGGAATAGCAAAAAGCAATTAAGACGCTGCTGGTCTGCTAAAAACTTAATATTGCTGGGAAAATCTCCAGAGAAAGAAGGTCTCAACGTCGCTCTAAATTGAAGACGATCGCTGAAGATTGTCACATCTCCACCTGCTTATAAAGAGCGAATTGTTGGGCAAAGTCAATGGAGTGTGGAGCGTAGAGGAGAGAGGGTTTAGCTGGTTGTTGTGGCCAGATCTCCGTGTGTGAGTGGAGAGACGCTGGCTTCCATCTCTTATTGGAGAAGGGGAACTCATTGGAGAGGATTCGATCCTCTACGCTCACTCCAAATGCATTTTGTCCTCCTCCGATACCCCTCACTTGTTTCTAATTTGTTTCAGTCGATTCTTCCCTCTTTTCTGTGTTTATTCCCGTAAGTCGCTGTGACTTGTTTTGTGGGTTACCCTGGGTAATTTACATTATGTATGGTAATTGTACTTATGTGTACCTGTACCTACTTACTGCTCACCTAGCAGTAAGTAGGTACCTGGATGTTAGTGGATGTTAGTCGCTTTGTCTGGCTTTTTGGGGGTTACCCATGGTAATTTACACGTATGTTACTATGTATGGTAATTTGTGTAACTGTATTTATGTGTACCTTAACCTAAAGGAACTTACTAATGCAGTAAAAGTGTCTATATCGACTTCCAATATAAAAGTCCAATAAGTATAGGCGAGAAATTCAAAATGATTGGGACTGATCTGGAATAAAAAGAGCAGAGGGATCGAGTCCGATAAGAAGTTTACTGTGGGGTCGGATTCCGATAGGCGGTAAATAAAGTGGGATTCAATCCTATTAGATGGAATTTGAAGGTTTTATGCATGAGTGGTGGAACTTCCCCATTATGTGAGGGGATGTCCCACCCTTATTGGTTGATTAAGGGAGGAAGAAGAGGCTATACTAGCCACCGATAGAAGGAGGGAAGAGAGAAAGAGAATGTAGAGGGAGAGAGCATAGGAGGGATAAAATTGGGAAGAAGAGTAATAATATAATAAAATATAAATTAATACTACTGTGCTTCATATATAACCCCTGTGGTTTAGCGCTTCTATTTGATTATAATAATAATGTGCTTCATATATATATATATAACACTGCGACTAGCCGAGGACTCGAACCCATGTCGTTTTGCCCCCCCGCTTCATGGTGAGCGAAAATCACATGACGCTCTAACCCACAGGACCACTCAATTCTACATGGGTTCGAGTCCTCGGCTAGTCGCAATGTTGTTATTGATTAAATACCACTCGTTCGTGGTTACAATAATATATATATATATATATATATATATATATATATATATATATATATAT